>OZ002740.1:78089908-78689908 GCA_963924295.1 Dioctria rufipes | reverse complement strand
ATTCCATCTTTGAGGTCTTAAATCGACGCTGGGCTGTTGGCGTAGACCTTCTCTTTCACGTGGCCCCAAAGGAAGAAGTCGCAAGGTGTTAAGTCACAAGATCTCGGTGGCCAATTGTGATCACCTCTTCGAGAGATAACACGGTTCGGAAACTTTTCCCGTAAAAGATCAATGGTTTCGTTGCTTGTATGGCACGTAGCGCCGTCTTGTTGACAGTAAACGTTGTCCAGATCAATACCATCCAATTCCGGCCATAAAAAATCATTAATCATCTGTCGATAGTGCAATCCATTCACCGTAACTGTTGCTCCAGCTTCATTTTCGAAAAAGTAAGGTCCAATGACCCCGCGGGACCATAAACCGCACCAAACAGTCACACGTTGAGGATAGAGAGGCTTTTCAACAATAACTCTTGGGTTTTTCGAGCCCCAGATGCGACAATTTTGCTTGTTGACGAAGCCATCGAGGTGGAAATGGGCCTCATCACTCAAGATGAGTTTTCGATGGAATTCCAGATCATTTTCATGCATTTCGAGGACCCAATCAGCAAAGACTCGACGTTGTTGATGATCGGTCGGCTTAAGTTCTTGTGTTAACGGAACTTTATAAGACTTAAGACCCAAATCTTTATGCAAAATACGGTGTAATGACGTTTGTGGAATGCTAATTCCAAAGAACGACGAGAAATGGACAAACCTGGGTTTTCTTCAACACTTTCGGCTACAGCAGCAATATTCTCGGCTGTTATTGAGCGACGTGCACGGGTTTTATTCTGCACGTCACTAACTTGTCCCGACAGCTCGAATTTTTCTACCAATTTCTTTATTGCGGTCTGACAAGGTGCTTCACGGCGACCCAAAAATATTCGAGTTTTACGAACCGTCTCTGCCACATTTTCACCATTTTTATAGTGAATTTTAATAATTTCAATGCGTTGTTGAATCGTGTATCTGTTCCATTTTTATTAATGACGTAGTTTCTACTTGTCAAATGTCAAAAAATGACAGCTCCAAAAGTGACATCTACCGAAATAGCGGTCTAATTAAAACAACACCTCTTATTGGAAAACCATTTATTTATGTACTGCTGCTGCTGCTGCTTTGCTGTTTTTAAAAGGAATGCTGTATGTGGAGCTAATGTTCTTTGATGCAACGGAACAGAATTGAAAATGTTTCATTTTCGTAAATAAATGAGAAGGGACGGAGTTTTCATGTTTTACTCTCATAAAATGTTCCCGCGCTTTAGTGAAAACCGGTTTTCATGAAATAGTGATAATGTTTGGTCACATGTTGTTGCTATAAATGGAAACATGTTGTTGCTGTAATCCTATGATATTTGAGCAGCACGTGCTTCTGTTTACATTCGTTTTGCTATGAAGAGATTAAGTGGGAGAACTCATGCTGGATTCTCTGATATTTTCGGGCAAAATTACAATTTTATTTGAGAGGAATTTTACATCTGTTTTCAGCATCTTGGCCAGAGAGAAATTTATCTTTTTCTTAAAAAAGTGAGGTAGTGTGACCTGAAGTACATTATTATGAATAGTTTGATAAGATTTTGAAGAATTCAGTGAGATTTTGTCGTTCGGGTAATCTACGTTCTCTCGATTTTTGTTTCTAACTCGCTGTCTCAGTCACACTACAATAGTGCATTGCCAAGTTCTTTTCTCCCATTTATGCAAAAGACGAAATTACTTGTTTCATTCTAAAAAACACCAAAATTTTTCTAATTTTGCTTTACTCCTTAACTTGATATAAGTTAACTTTGCTTTTAGTCATCCACTTCACATCAGACTCCTTCGAGCTCTTCACAAAAAGCCTACTCTAATACTAATACTACAATTACTACTACTCTATTACTGACGTCTCTAACCAAACCCCTGGGGAATCTTTATTATATTTACTGTTGACATTTTGTTTGTGTAGTACCGTTTACCAAACTTGGATCAGTAAAAAGAACATTTGTAGTTACTATATCACCATCAGCTTCACAATATGGAAAAAAAATCTGTGGAATAAAACGCAAATGCATGTTTCGATATTCATTCACACTGTAAATGGTTTAGTAATACAAAAAAAAAAGAAAAACATATACTATTTAGATGTTTTTATTTTTTCCCACTTAGGGGCATAGTCCGCTGCACCAACACAGAAGTTTGCTAAGTATTTTCTTACTATTTCAAAATTTTTAAATGAACTACTTATCTGAGTTCCTATATCACCTGTAATTATTTCCGGCAAATTATCTGGTTCGAAATCTGGCAGTATGGCGCTTTGTTTTATCTGCTTTTTTAACATATTATGCAATACACACGATGTCTTTATAACTAAATCTGCTGTATTTGGAAAAACCTCAATATGTCTGTGGAATATCCTAAGTCAACTTGCCAACCTTCCAAAAGCGGCCTCTACTGTTAAGCGTGCTCGACACAACCTATAGTTGTATACTTCGAGAGTATGATTTCATGAGTGTACAATCTAACTGAAAAGAATCGGCAGCTATGAAGAAATAAGGAATTTATCTTGTATCCCCCTCAAGAATAGCTGCGGCTGGAAAGTTTAACTAACTTTTAGGGACGTATGCAAAAAACTACTTTGGTAGATGGTGCTATCGGAAGCTGCAAATTATATAGGTACACTATTTCCATCTTTTTTTGAATTTTTTATTATTTGTAAACTTTTGTGACACTTTGTTATAATCCGAACTGATATTCCTGAAATGAGATTTAAACTGGAAGAAATCACAATTGCACTTATTTAAATAACACTTCGCAGACGTCACACAAATTTGATGAACCGGACGATCTTACCTTGTTTCTGTGTCCGTCTGGAATATTATGAACATTAATATAAATTCGTTGCAGAGTTTCCCATATTACACGTAGGACATCAGGGATACATACTAATATTGTACTCCTGGATACGCGGGTCAAAAACTCCAAAGATCTATAGGAATCTCCAGAAGCTAAGTACCGCAGTACGCATAATGGTTTTTTGTTTTTCTATGAATTGTTTTACCTATAATTTAGAAAACTATATTGAAATATATGCAAGAATATTGTAGTTTTTATAAAGGAAGGATTGCTCAGAAAACAAGGATTTATCACGGGTATCTACAATAAAATCGGAAGGTAATCGGCTTCTTTGAATTTCTCTTTGTACCTATCCCTTGGTGTATGACACTTTACTCTTCACTTGAATTTACTTTCACTTTCAATTTTTCTAGTTACTACTCCGTGTATGACGCTGTAATCTTCAGTTCAATTAATTTAATTTAACATGCTTGGAAGAAACGACGTCTTACCATCGATAACACCATCTGAAATTCCTCATAAGAAACCCTGTAACAATTTTTAAAATTCTTCCCATCGCGTTCCCAAAGAGATCCTTTCGCAAATTCTTTTGAATGTCGAAATCTTCGCGTTTTGCCAGAAAGTCATTTACCCATATCCTACTCTTCCTTTTCTTGCTCACGTTTTTCCATTTCTTCCTTTTCCCTTTCTTCCCTTTCCCTTATTGCTATTACACTTTCTATGCACTAGAGTTTACGCTGCAACGCCATTCTTCAAATGAAATTGCATGCAAGTTGACAAGACATCAACCGAACTGCCTTCTGCTGTCAAGTTAAAAATCCCGTTGGAAGGGAGGCTTGCATGCAAGCTGTACTATCTCGTGTAATCTCTGGGTAAGATATCAATTTTGATACTTTGGTAAACAAATCACGGAAACGAAAAGAGTGATAAGTGAAATGGTTTAAAAAAAATTTATGAATAGATCAGAAGAAGGCAAAGACAAGAAAAAAATTATACACGTGTCCGCTAACTACATTACAATATGTCAAAAGCAAAGCGAATGTAGTGTAAGTGATACCAAATGAGAACTTAAAAAGTTCTCTTTATATTTCATTCTTGGCAAAATTCCATCTTCTTCCTTCCCCTTGCTCTCGCTACTGCATAAAAAGCTATTTTCTACTATTTTTTACGTTAAAACAAATTACTCCTTACTTTGGTTGAGCTCGCCTAAAATATCAATGGCTGGGTGGGAAAGATAAAATGAAATACTCAACGTTTCAGTTTGTATGGCGCTAAGAATATTTCTTGATTGGTTTTCATAAGATATGGGTGCAATATCTCTTGAAGTATCCAGCGGGTAAAAAAGGGAATGTCTGACTTACACAAAGTTTACTATCAACATTACCTAGAACGCATTACCAACTTACCTTAAGTTGACCTGGTTTCGGAAAGCAGATTTAACGTATTGATGCGTAGTATTTTTGAGTATGCTATGTACCTTTCAAGGTATATGTAGAGAAGGCAGAGGTAATAAATAGATATCTTCATTTGTGTTGATATCGAAAATAGATAGAAATTTGTGCGGCTTTATTTGCAGAGGCTAATTTTAGGGAGTGCGTTCAGGTCGAAAATGAGTCATATAGTTTCATTGTTTTTCCAAGAACAATGAAGGAAGGAGAAGTGCATAGCTGAAAAATATTTTGATTTGTGCATTATTTTAGAAGAAGTATACTATGTTAAGTTAAGTACGAGATACGAATAAGTGAAGACGCGTTTATTTTCCACGCATTTCTAAGAAAGCAGGAAAACTCCTAACCTTTACCTCTCAGTAAAAACAGAATGAATGCTTCGTTCCACCTTCCTGAGTGTATAAGTTGAATGGTTTTTTCTAACTTCCCGGAAAATTCATGCTTAATAGTTCCGTTCGCTTTTCTGAAATGACAGAATGATTGCTTCCACTGAATATAAAAGTAAATCTTCTTTTCACCATCCAAAGAATTAATAAGGAATGCTTCCTCTCAACTTTCAAAGACCTAATAGCGAGTGCTTCTTTTCGCCATCCAAAGAATTAATAAAGAAGGTTCACACAGGTAAGGTGTTCAGCCACCTTATATAACTTCCCGCCGTAAGACATCAATGCATTAAAAGAACCGAATTGGGTATCAGTATTTTTGGACATGTTATGTACCTTCCTGGGAATACTTAGAGAGGGCAAAGGTAAAGAATAGATATATTCATTTGTGTTGTTATTGAAAAGAGATATAATTTTTCCCGCTAATTCGAAGGGTGCGTGTAGGTCAAAAATGCGTTATAGTTTCATTGTTTTTCTAAGAACAATGAAGATAGGAAAAGTGCGTACAGTAAAAACTCTGATTTGTGCTTTATTGAAGAGGTGGATGATTTGCATTTAAGTACGAGGTTCAAATAAGTGAAGATGTGTTAACTAAAGTAAATTTTATGTGATAAAGGTGTTAAAATCAGGTAAGGTGTTTTATTACTAACCTCTTGTTTGTTCATATTAACATAAGATAATTTAAGTTTACTTTAATGTTAGGCCAACTGTACACTATTTGCGTTATTGTAACTTTTCAGCATCTTGTGTTTTTATTTGTTTTTTTATGAATAACTTTTGTGCTTTTCCATTTTTGTTTTTCCATAACAAATTACGAAAACGGTTGTGCAATTTTTATCTTATTGATCTTCTTTTCCGCTTCGATTTTTTCAGAAAAAAAGAAATTTTAAGTTTACAATTTTTCATTAATTTATTTAAAATTGGAAAAATTATATATAATTTTTTTTTTTTTTAATACTTTGGCTCGTTGGTATTTTGGTATTGCATTATGAACAACATCCCGGAATTTTTATTATACCTATCTTATGCTATCTTGCAACTAAAAGGAATCGAACCAAAATATTCGTGTATTTCATATAACGCAGGTGTTGCAGTAAATAAATTCTAAATTCCGCCGCAATTATTTTCAACTTGGATTTGTTTATCTGTACGATAGTTACTAATAGACCTCTTTATGGAATTAATTTACTTTCTCAGTTTATTCCTGTAAAAAGTCTGATATATTAAAAAATATTTACATATTGCTGAAGTGTGTTCTATAATATAGTATAAATTAGCTTGAACAATTTTTAAACCTAATAATCAATTATAAGGATCGATTAACTGAAATTTGAATTGTTTTTCTGCCATATAGTCGTGACTCGATTTTTTGTGTCGAATCAAACCGACTCCCAAAATTGATCTGTTCTGGAAGATCGCCATATCTAGCCTTGCCATCTCCATTATTTGAAAACATTGAAGGAAAACTAGCATCATATGAGAAGATTAGTTTCTAAAGAAATTAAAAAAATTAAAGAAATAGAGAACAGCGGTAATTTATATTGTGATCCTGAAACAAGCAGTGATGAATTAGGAAATGAAGAATCATTTTCGAAATTTTATTCTGAGCAATTTGAAGTTTTTTAATGTGAGATCGTGCACTACAAGACCAAACCGGCGCCCCGTAAAACATTGCAGCTTGAAAGATAACCATGAAAATGATGAGTTTATTTTCCAGATTCAGGGTTGACCTACGGTTTATAAAGGGATACAGTGACTTGATTAATCTGTTTACTCTGTTTAAAATTGCTGTCATGTGTTTGGCGTAAGTAAGCTTCGTGTCAAGGGTAACACCTAGCTATTTAACGTGGTCAGTCTATAGAACATCAATGCCGTGACCTGTTTATCACTAGAGGATACTGGGCCAATGTATACCTTGAAACCAAGGTT
This sequence comes from Dioctria rufipes, assembly GCA_963924295.1. Lineage (NCBI taxonomy): Eukaryota > Metazoa > Arthropoda > Insecta > Diptera > Asilidae > Dioctria > Dioctria rufipes. Next base: position 78,683,336 of record OZ002740.1, on the reverse strand, counting down.
TGACAACTTATAAATTAGTGCATCGTCCCATCCCGAGTCTAATGCTACCTGTATATCAAGCACTACAAGCCCTGTTGATTTTTTTTAGGTTGAAATTGGGTTTTACATGTTGAACGATTCTCACAAGCGGTTGTATTGTATTATGTTGATCGGGTAGGATGTTATGATCAATAAAGCTTACAACTTTCCTCTTGATGACTTTTTCTAAGATTTTTGACAAATTATTCAATAGGCTAATAGGAAGGTAGTTAACAGGGTCTTTCCAGGCTATGGAATGAATTTGGTTAACTTCCACGCTGACGGGAAGTACTAGAGCTTTAGGCAACAATTTATTATAAAAGTTAGTAAATAAATAAAAACATTAATCTTTTGGACTTTTTACCGGGTTAAACTTAATTTTGTTCAAGGAAGAATTTTGGGGATTCTCCGGTATATAGCAAAAGCTAAAAAATGTTCTAATTTCTTATTTCATCACACAACAAATTAATTTTTGGTGACAAGTTTCAAGTCTTGGTTTGACTCATCAACAGGTCCCAAATAGCGAAATTGGGTGATTTGAAAAACAAATGAAAAAATGAAAAAAGAAGAAAGAAATGAAAAGTTTGAGAAAAATAGCAAAAAAAATTTTTTTTTATTTATTAAAAAAATTAAAATTTTTTTTTTTAAAGAAACAGCTTCATTCGAAGCGAATCGAACCTGTATGCGCCACGCAGTGGGCTGAAAAATAAAGAAGAAAAGAAAGAAGAAGAAGTTTTTTTTTCTATTTTTCTCAAACTTTTCATTTCTTTCTTTTTTTCTTCATTTTTTTCATTTGTTTTTAAAATCACCCAATTTCGCTATTTGGGACCTGTTGATGAGTCAAACCAAGACTTGAAACTTGTCACAAAAAATTAATGGGTTGTGTGATGAAATAACAAATTAGAACATTTTTAGCTTTTGCTATATACCGGAGAATCTCAAAAAATTCTTTCTTGAACAAAATATAAAAGTTAGATGAATAATTCTAGCTCTGGGAAGAGCCTTTCTTGCTTTCTTTGCATGAAGATATTTTAGTAAGCTTTGAATCTCTTTAGGTCTGATGTAATACGAGTGATCGATCTCGATGTGTGCGGAACTTAATTGTTGCATTGCTGCTTCAACTAAGTTGGCTGTCGTACTGTCACTAAGTTTTACAGAGGTGGTAAAGTTTGCAGTAAATTTTTGGAAAAGAAGTTCTGCTTTACCACCGCTAGTAATATAGGAATTACTATGATTTCTGAGAATAGGTATAGTCTTCCGTTTATTTTTAATAATTTTAGCTATGTTCCAAAAAGGTTTTAAACATTTTTCCATATTTTGCAACAGTGAGCTCCATTTTTGGTTTCTCAGCACAGAGATTTTATCTTTAATGTGCTGATTTTATAATTTTAGCTCAGTCTTAAAGGATGGTAATCTATATCGTAACCAATTTCGACAAGACACGTTTCTTTTAGCGATTAGATCTAGTATGTAGTGTGTTAGAGCTTCCTGCCTTGTTCGCTTACTAAGTCGAGGAGTAGCTTACTGTACAGAGTCTTTGCTGACATTAGTACTTCGTAGTGGTGTTGTATATTAGAAAGTGATAAACTATTGAAATTGTTTATTTTGCGTTTTATTAAACTTTGGCAGTGGACTCAGTTTGTACGTTTGTAGTTTAATTTTTCATAATATATAGTATGAAAATTTGTCGATAAGTCAATAAAAACAGGAAGATGGTCAGAGCATAAGTCATTTAATACCAGCGGTTGTGAAACTAGATCAGGTACGTTTGTTAGAAAAATATCGAGAGTTGAAGGATTTTACCTTGAACAGGTTGGAATGTAGGTGGGATCAGTTGGGTGTAGTAGTGTAAAAAGATAGTTTAGATTTAATTCATGCAGGATAGTACCCCAACCATTTGCGCGTACACAACCCCATGATTGATGCCTACAGTTAAAGTCACCACCTATAATATAGTTCCTAGCGTTCCTTACTACCATTCAAACGAAACAATAAAATTTTTATCAAAATGAAGTTTGCGTAAACATGGTCCGGTATCTCAATCATAACAAAGATCTAACAGAAGAAGAACAATCCACACCTCTGCATTTCACTTGTTATTCCAGTCGTTCAAACTATTACATTTTGTATCAACCGTTTTGTCTTCGGCAGCTCAACAGACTACTCCGTTCAACTGTCTCTCTTCTTGTGTTTCTGCGTCCAACGTGACAAGACGCTTTTCGTCTATTTTCCATTTGAGTAAGCGGGATTTATATGGAACTCGTAATTATAGTAAATTTATAATTGAAAGTAATTTAGTTAGCGCAGTCAAGTTTTTTTTTTATGTATTAACGTTGAGAATAAAGTGAACTATACATCATACACGAGGTGTACTCAAAAGAGTCACATTGGTGACCCCGACCCCGCAAGAAAGGAAAATACACAGAACATACAGCAGAGGAAATTAAGTCGCTGGAATCTGAAGTCAACGTGGTGCGAATTAACAATCGACACTCACATAACAGTGATCAACAAAGGCTTCACATTCCTAAAGAGACGCATTGGCATTAGCTAAAGGATTCATACTTATAGCGGTACATCAGCGCGGGAGCAACAAAACATATATACAAATCAGAGGCCGAAATAAAAGCTTCATTGGAAATAAAAGCTTCACACATACACATAAACACACAGCTCTCACGAAGGGAATATGCAAGGTAATTGTAAAATTTTCTAACCACTGGCGTCATCATACAAGAAGAGCAGTTGCAACAGCATACATCACTAAAGCTTTTGAAGTTAAAATGTTAAAAGCTTCAGCAAAGTCAGCAAATTAATGCAATTCGACAACTCAAGCGAAGGAAAGAAAATTGACAGATCCTCTCCTAATTGAACCAGACCGGAATTGAAACAATCAATTAACCTCGAAGTTTTCGTTTTACGCAATTAATCAATGCATGTGCAAGTACAGCTAGTGACATTTCAATAACATTTAGTTATAATAAACATTTCAGTAACATTTACCTATTTCAGAACCAAAATTTCATAATATCTGTATACATATATATATAATTTGGATAGATTTTCTTTTAAATTTACAGGTGATAAATATAATAAAAGTAAAATATTTAATCAGAAGGGAATTCACAACAAACATAATTTTCACTTCAACTTTGTAAATATAGTTTACTCAAATTTGCAATTGCATGAGCTGTCACATTTTATAATTAATTTTAAAATTAATTCTGTTAACGCTGTAGACGGAACCAACCTCAGAAGGAGCAATGCCCTATAGTTGTGGCAATATTAATAATATATTCTGGCAGATTTTGCTAAGTCTTTATTACGTTTTACACAATTCACATTATAAAGGATTCATTTAGCAAAACCATCAATATACTTCGAATAACAAGTGAAGAACTCATACACTGTGAACAATTTAATACTTTAGGTGGCATCGCATAAGCTCCTTGTTTTATTTTAGTTTGTTTACAAATCCTCAGTTTATGGTACAAAACATATCGCGCGACGTCAGGATACGTAATTCGCTACTTACAAAGAGTGAGGTAAATATACAAAATCTAGTTAATCATCCTAATTTCGCGATATACGTGAACCACTAGTGCAGTGTTGTCTACACAGCCACAACACCGTGATCAATTAACGCAGGATTTCATTTTGTTTCACGCTTGTTTCGTTTCACCTCCCCTAAGTTTCTTAATCAACTCAAGTTGTGAATTACATTAAAATGACAAACGACACAGACGGGAAATCTAAAGATAGTGAGGCTAAAGGGAATCAAACAAAGTCCAATAGCAGTAACGATTCAGAAACGTCAGCGTATGCGGTTTCAATTAGATTACCTCCATTCTGGACAAATTCTCCAGCCACATGGTTCATCCAAGCAGAGTCTCAATTCGAAATTATCAAAATTAAAAAAAGATTCAAATCGGTTCCATTACGTAATTTCGGCTCTACCCCAGGAGGTAATAGAGTCAGTCTTAGACATCATTCCATCTCCCCCGACCACAGAATTATATGAATCATTAATAGATGCCCTTATTGCGAGGCACTCTCTAAGCGAAGAGAGCCGTCTCGAAAACCTTCTTTCAAACGAAGAGCTTGGTGACCGTCGACCTTCAGACTTCCTAAGATCTTTGAAACAGCTAGCAGGCTGCTCTGGGACTATAGGAGAACAACTAATAAGGAAGTTATGGTTACGACAGTTTCCCAAAATGATAAATTTAGCCCTTATTCCTTTATCAGATAAAAACGAGGCAGAGCTCACAAGCTTAGCTGATAAAATTTGGGAAGCATCCTTATTAGGTAGCAATATATCGCCAATAAATTAAGACATTACAGATTATTTGCCAGCGCGCAACGAATTAAAAGGTCTAGAACAACTTCAACGAGAAATAAAAGAAATAAAGACTTCACTGAAAGCTCTTGCAGCAAACGCCAAGCGCTCACATTCTGCTGGTATCATGAAAAATACGGGCCTAGGGCTCGAAATTGTCAACAAACTTGCAATTTCAAGAAGATAAATCAGACAACTCCAAAACAAAATCAGCAGAATCCAAAAAAATAATACACCCTACTGTTAAAGCGGCAACAAGTCTGGTTCCTGAATTCTCTCGCCGCATCTTCATTAAGGACAATGAGAATAACATAACATTCTTAATAGATACAGGCGCTAATCAATCCGTAGTACCAAGATCATATTACCCAACTATAAATAAATCTTCATCATTTTCACTCTCAGCTGCAAATGGCACAGTAATCAGAACTTTCGGTACCAAGTTACTCAAAATAAACTTGCGACTACGGCGAAACTTTATTCACCAGTTCCTTTTAGCTGATGTCAGTAAAGCAATAATAGGAGCTGATTTTCTACATAAATTCAATTTCTTAGTGGACATTAAAAGTAAAAAACTTGTCGATTCAACAACCAATTTGTCAATAAATGTGTCAAGCATTTCAGTAGATACGCCATCTCCTCGACACTTCCTGATCGAAAATGAGTATGGCGCATTACTACGTGAGTTTCCATCCTTAAAGGGACCCCTTGATTTTAACAAATCAGTTCAGCACAAAATCCAACATCATATTACTACTCACGGGCAACTACCAGTTAGCAAAGCGCGTAGACTAGATCCCAGCAAATATAAGGCAGCCGCAATAGAATTCAAACATATGGTTGACCTTGGTATCTGCCGTCCATCCGCCTCATCCACTTCTTCACCTTTACATATGGTAACAAAAAAGGAGTCGGAAGACTGGCGTCCATACGGAGACTATAGGCGACTGAACGCCGTTACAACACCCGACAGATACCCAATCCCTCACATCCACAACTTCTCATTACAATTGCAGGGATACAATTTTTTTTTCAAAATTGACCTAGTAAGGGCATATCATCACATACCTGTCGCACAAGAGGATATTTACAAAACTGCAATAATCACTCCCTTTGGCCTTTTTGAATTCCTAAGAATGCCTTTTGGGCTCTGGAATGCAAGCCAAACATTCCAAAGATTCATAAATGAAGTTACTCGAGATCTTCATTTCGCTTTTGTATATGTCGACGATTTGCTCATAGCTAGCAAAAATAAAAACGAACATTTAAGACACCTTAAAATACTCTTTCAACGACTGGAGGAATACGGTCTAACCTTGAAACCCTCGAAATGCATCTTTGGAGTAAAAACTCTAGATTTCCTTTGACACAATATAACACCGGAAGGTATACGGCCATCCACAAATCGCGTTGATGCAATAATTAATCTCACGCAACCTAATTCCATTCGAAAATTGCATAAATTCCTTGGAATGATAAACTTTTATCATCGATTTATTCCAAAATTGGCGGAATTATTGTCACCATTAAATACACATCTCGCAAATTCATTGAAAATTTGCAAAAATGAAAAGTAATTCGCATGGCCGGATGCATGTCCTGACGCATTCAAAATTGCTAAGGAAGCTCTTGCAAACGTAACACTTCTAACACATCCAGCAGATAACACTAAATTAAGCATCGTGAGCGATGCTTCAGATATAGCTATAGGCTCTGTTCTGCAGCAGCGTAGACAAGGAGATTGGCAACCACTTGCCTTCTACTCAAAGAAATTGTCGCCTACCGAACAAAAATATTCAGCCTTTGATCGGGAATTACTAGCCATATACTCAAGTATAAAACATTTTCGTTAAGCCGTAGAAGGAAGGGACTTTGTTGTTTTCACAGACCACAAACCCCTAACCCGAGCTCTACTATCTAAAACCGACCGCAGTCCACGTCAAGCACGTCAGCTGGACTACATATCGCAGTTCACCAGCGATATTCGGCAAATAACGGACAAAAGTAATGTTGTTGCAGATTTTCTATCACGAGAGGATAGTTGTGAAGAAGTACAAACCAACCCTTTAGACTTCGCAAAGTTCATAAAAGAACAACAACAAGATAAAGAGCTTCGCTACATATTAACGGATCCTCAAGGAACCGTAAGAACAAAATGCGAACTTATTACCGATCAAAACAAAGATGGACAGCTCTGGTGTGAAACAAGCACTGCATACAATCGTCCATTTGTACCAATCCAATTCAGAAGACAATTCTTCGAAATTCTTCACAACCTTGGACATCCTGGTGTACGAGCAACGCGAAGAAAGATAACTTCCAAATACTTTTGGCCTTCCATGAAAAAAGACACCAACGATTGGTCGCGGAAATGCATGGCATGCGAAAAATCTAAGGTGCAGCGACACACAAAATCCAAGGTCGAACAGATCAACGTTCCCAACCAACGATTCAGTCATATCCATTTGGATCTTCTGGGACCACTTCCAGACTCAAATGGGTACTCGTATATTCTAACAATCATCCACAAGTTCACTCGATGGCCTGAAGCAATACCAATAAAGGATATCTCAGCCTCAACTGTTGCCAAAACATTCATAAGAGAATATGTCAGTCGATTCGGCGTTCAAAACGAACTAACCACGGACCAAGGCACTCAATTTGAGTCCAAACTTTTCACCGAAATGGCAGCAATACTAGGTACGCATCGCATAAGAACCAGCGCATATCTTCCTCAATCAAACGGTATGATTGAGAGATTTCACCGACAAATGAAATCAATCTTCCCTACTCGCGTAAGATGACACTTCGACCTGGTCTGATAACTTACCTCTGGTCTTGTTAGCTATACGTACCTCTTTCAGAGAAGACCTAAAGTGCTCACCAGCAGAACTTCTCCATGGTCAAAGTCTAAAAGTTCCCGCCGAATTATTGGTGGGAAATCCTTCAGATACTCCAATTCTGCAAAGCGAATTCGCAAAACAACTAAAAGAAGCAATGGAAAGGGTAAGACCGACCCAAAAGCGACCCTGCCGTAAGACGACATTTTTCGTGCGTAAAATCTTAGACACTTGTGACTTTGTTTTCAATCGAATCGACAAAGTACGAAAATGTTTAACACCGCCTTACGAAGGGCCGTATCGAGCCATAAAATGTCTTCGAAAACACTTTGTGATAGAGATAGGCAACAAAAATAAGTCGATTTCAGTGGACCGACTCAAACCAGCCTTCACAGATTCAAATGAGCTGTAAAAAGTAGAACCATGTGGTTGTGGAATCGTTAACTAACTAACAACAACTGTAACGCTTCGCTGGAAGGGGAGTGTGTAGCGATCCTTACTACCATTCAAACGAAACAATAAAATTTTTATCAAAATGAAGTTTGCGTAAACATGGTCCAGTAGCTCAATCATAACAAAGATCTAACAGAAAAAGAACAATCCACACCTCTGCATTTCACTTGTTATTCCAGTCGTTCAAACTATTACATTTTGTATCAACCGTTTTGTCTTCGGCAGCTCAACAGACTACTCCGTTCAACTGTCTCTCTTCTTGTGTTTCTGCCTCCAACGTGACAAGACGCTTTTCGTCTATTTTCCATTTGAGTAAGCGGGATTTATATGGAACTCGTAATTATAGTAAATTTATAATTGAAAGTAATTTAGTTAGCGCAGTTAAGTTTTTTTTTATGTATTAACGTTGAAGAATAAAGAGAACTATACATCATACTATTTCAATTGGGTTTTTGGAGTACTTTGAGACATCACCGGATCAGTATCCACGAGGCGTCCTCAAAAGAGCTACAAGTTTCCTTGCATTCGAATCAATTTCGTTAAGTCTGATCTAAACTTATTTTTAATTCTCGTATTGCATCTACCCCATGGAAAATAAACACAAGCAAGTTTCATAGAAATGCCATTGATAATTTTTAATTCAACTCCTATGGCTTCAATTACGCTGGTTCCAACCATTGGTAAGGGGTGTGGATTTAACTTTTTGTTTATTACTAGTGTCACTCCTCCACGTCTAGAATTTTCTCCATTTAACCTGAAATAATAATAATTAGGATTTTAAAATGTTATGTTATAATTTAAACCAGTTTCTGTGGACCATAGCTACGTCCATATTTTTTTTTTTTTGCATAAAATTAAAAATTTTAGTAGACTTCTAATGCCTCTGGCATTCCAAGTGATTAACTTAAGATTATTATAGACCAGTGATTACATTAAATTGTTCATATTCATCCTTGCAATTTTTATGTTTGCTAACTAATTCGTTAGTAAGTGATATAACTTCATGTGGCGAAAATAGATTTGCGTTATTGCTTACATGATTCATGTTAACTTTAGGATCATTTCCAAATCTCAATGAAGACCAGTTAGGATTCCCACTAGCGGCTTGATGCTTTGTGGTTAATGAAGAAAAAATTTTCACGGCGCGGCACATACCCTCGGTTTATGGATACAGTTCTTTTCGTTTATTGAGATAGTTTATCCCGAAAATCAATATAATTAGCACGACTGGGGCAATTTGGGTCGGTTGATTTGTGCTCTCCTTGACAGTTTGCACATTTCGAGTCCACTTTTCAATGAATATCGAAGAAATGCTTCAAATTTTCATCCTGAGTTTTCTCAAAGATTCGTCAGAAACATCGGTGATATTGTGTTTTATACGCACGTAACCCAAAATACGGCTGGTTCTTTCACTTTTATTATGTTTCAGCTATTCTTCGAACAATTCCATTTTCGTCATAGTTATGACTCGTTCTGAAATAAGAAAATCATTTTAGTTGTGGGGCCTTCAGTGTCTAAAATATGTTTGAGTATATGCCTGAATGTTGTAGTCATAACATATAGAAGTATCAAGACGAGTACATTCGGGTAAAAAAAGTTGCGATCCTTCGAAGTTTTCAATTATGGAAAAATATGCATGATTTTTTTCTAGATTTTCAAAGTAGTATTAAAGCAAAAAATATGTGAAAAAAATGTAAATAAGTATATGATAATAGTGTACATACCTTCAACAGAATATTCCATCACAAAAAAAAAATTTGTTCACTTTACTACCAATTTTAATAGATCTTACCACAAATGTGCCAAAAGTCCAAGTGATTTGCAAATGAAAATCGAACCTGTTAATCACTTACCTTTGACCCCCGATAATGTATCGTAATAAAGTGGTTGACGCAATGAGATCTTTGAATTCGGTACCCGTAACTGGTTGTTTACAAGATGTCATAAGCAGTTCCTGGAAATTACATCATGAATTTTGTTTCGCTGGCTTGTACTACGCGAAACACTGATTACGTTTGACAGTATTCAGACTTTTTATTATGGTTTCATTTTAAGTTGAATTTTCCATTTTGGCAAGACCTTCTTGTGTGGTCTCTCCTCCAAGCCTAAATGCTTTTTATACCCTAGATGAAATTAAAGAGTAGGTGTGCGTTTCATCTTATGATTATTTTAAACCTAAGGTTAAAATTTCCACACCAAATCTCGAAAACAGAGGCCATCGGACAAGTCTTGTGCGTTGTTGCCATTCCCAAAATTTTGGTTGTCGCCATATATTTGGAAACTGATTGGAAACGCGTGGGCATAGAGAGCTAAAAGAGCGTACATTTCGCTTTTGAAAAAAAAAAAAAAAAAAATACATATCTATGCTCAAAAATGGGTAAAATCAAGGATAGTCTTTTACAAAGTTGCCATAGAAAACTTTTTTTTTTTTTTGTATTTAGATATTGGTTGAGAGAGCGTTGATAAAGCATTAATGCAGTAGTTAAATACAAGTCCAAAGTGTATGAAATATGTTAGGATAGTTTTACCATCTGAAGAACGGGAAACACAATGGACATTAAAAAATCAATTGAGCACTCTTATTAATGGTCATTGTTTTGTAATGTAGCTGCAATTGAGGATTACAGCTATATTACTGCATTTTGGATGGAATTATAGCGGTATTTTGAAATGATAAGAATGGGTGCTTGTGCTCACTGTCACGTGTTGTAACAAATTTTGGGCATGTATGCATGTATGCCAAATTACATGGTTTGCGTATGCTCTTGAATAATTTATACGATCTTTTAATTCACGATCATGTGCTACCTTAATTACTTTGTCTGAATGCATGTGCAATTAATATGCCTTAATGTGACATATATTTAATTTTATTGAATTCTGATTCTAAAATTCACTATTTAGGTTTTTGTTTATAACTCACTGCGTATGATAACCACTTAATAATAATTTAGATAATTTGTTTCTGCATATGTATCATTAATATGCAACTTAAATTAAAAAAATTTCTGCCACCAATATATTAATTTGCTCACTAATTAAAAAACGTATACTTATCCGTGAGTTAATCCCATGATGTCCACACCACAGATATTTTCTGAAAACATCACCTTCTATAGCTTGTACGTAAGTTAAATTTATGCTAGCCTTTATTTTCACTTTAAAATACACACGTGTGCGAAGTTGCATTAACGATCACTGTCGAACTAATGAGGATTTCTGTTCTCTTTTTATTGGCTAAGAGCGGCCGTTATGTCATAATAGACTTAGATAATGTCCACTTTTCATTGAATTTCGAAGAAATACTTGAAATTTTCATCCTCAGCTGTCTCAAAGATTCATCGGAAACATCGGTGATATTGTGTTTTACACGCACGTAATCCAAAATACGACTAATTCTTTCACTTTTATTATGTTTCAGCCATTATTCGAAAAATTCCATTTTCGTCATAGTTATGACTCGTTCAGGAATAAGGAAAATCATTTTAGTTGTGGGGCCTTTCTGAGTCTAAAATATGTGTGAGTCTATGCCTGAATGTTGTAGTCATAATATATAGAAGTATCAAGTACAGTGTTCAGTGTTCAGCACCTATATTGGCTCTATTGTCAGCGTTGCATTAAACGCAATTACTGGTTAAGTGTTCCTGGTAAATATTGCGAGATGACGGAAAGTCCTACTACACAGTTGGGACCTAGTTCAGTTACTCTCATCCTCAGTTGTTCAGCTGCACAAAGGATTCACAGGACCCAGTTAAGTATAAATCCATATTATTTGGTGCATCCTCAAATCACTAATTGCGCGCTGTAGTAATCTCAATACAAATGTCGATCGAAGTGTACCAATTTGAATTCTAAATCTCATATTGATAATATAAAACTTCAGTGCTAATCTTATATCCCATAATAAAACAATAAATAAAAGTAAATAAATAAATAATAATAAAATCTTATAAGTTCGAGTGTAAATATTGGAATCTTTGTATCCTTATATTTTTATTTTTTTCTGTCGAATTCGATCTTGGCAAAACTAATCGCAACTGAATATCCCATTTCTAAAGATTTTAGTGCAAATTATTCTAGTGACTCGTATTAGTTATGTATTCGAATAACTTATTACATTACAAAGTACATATTACATCTTGGACTTTTATATAACGTAAAGCTTAGTTCGGTACTAACTGCGTATATTTAATGAACATCTCATTATTAATACGGCTTGTTGAGTTTGTGCATATGTATTTATTTTCTTTTATTGCCTACTTACCAGAGCAGTGATCACGTACTCTGATAATCTTCAATTCTCTATATTGGCTTCCATTTATCGGCCAGGTCTCTTAGCTAAGTTTAGCGGTGATCTATACTCTTCTTCACCTTATATTTAGACCGTTGATTATCTCTCCGAGCTTGGCTAGAAAAAAAGAAAGTGAAGCTGCCCGTGGTGGTTTGCCAAAATGATAAATCAGTGGATTCTCCACCTTCCGTCTCGATTCGAAGATCTGGAATGTTCAATAACTCTAAGACCAACTGAGTTAAATAATTTTCATGTTCCTCCCGGTATCACTGCTCATATGCGAATGTCAGTAGGGGGAACAATTTTGCACACTACGCTGAAGAGAAAGTTAGGTGGTTCCGTGATATTTGCATCTGTCTTCTTAAATCTCATTTACCTGGTCCTGATAAGACCAAAAAAGGCGGTGGTAGTGCTAAAGGCATTTCTTCTAATCCTGCTTCCGTCTCTCATCCAGTTTCCTATTCTGCCCTCAGTTATCTTAATTGGAAAATAGAATCTCTTTCAAAGCTCTTACAGGCCAATTCATATGGCGGTGACCTAGATAAGAAAATTGCAGACCTTGGTAGTGAAATAGATAGAGTAAGGCAAAACACTTTGCTGTTAGTTAAGGATCTCAATATTTTTAAGGATCACGCTGTGAGCTCTGACAATAGGAGATCCTTTATATTTGCTAAGATTGCTGGAGCTGCCTTTTCACAAGGCGAACAATTTTTAGAGACACTTTGTATGACAGTGGGTCTGGAGTCCTCCTTCATTGCAAATATTGAAACAGCAGTACCATTCACAAAAAATAGTGCTAATTCATCTACCATGGCATAATTTTTTAAAGCCTACTTTGATAGAATCAGGGACAAAGCTTATACTTAACCAGGTAATATCGGATAGTCCGCAGTGTCGTGTGTATATCAATGAAGACCTCGCCAAGGTGGAATTAATACGACTGACTAATGCTCTTTGACTCAGAAGGAAGGATGTAGTTTCCCAACTTCTGACTAGGAATAGGAGAGTGTTTGTGATACGGAAGGATCCTAACATAGCTACTTATGTGCTCTACGAGCGTCTATCTGATCTTTTGGTTGAACAACTACACAACTCCTTTAAGGCTTCTGAGATCAAGCATGCAACACCGTTCTCACTTTCTCCTGAATTAGGAGCTTCTTCCGAATCTTCTCCCCAATGATACACTTAATATAATAGCGCTCAATGAAACATCTCGAGGATATCAGACATCCTGCTTGGCACGGCAATGCTAGTGCTATGGTCGTTTGCGAAACTTGGACTGAGATCGAAATTGGCGGGTAACATTTGGATAGGTCTGAACACATTTCTCGGAGAGGCGGTGGAGTTGTGGTTTATGTCAGCGATACCCTCCATTCTAAGATCATTTTACATGCGCTCAATAACAGCTGGGAAGCTCTAGCTGGTATGGCCTGGGATGGCACGGTTAATAGCGATCCGATCATTTTTATGTCTGTGTACCGTTGCGACTCAACCTTTTCTGACGTCAGTCTGGCGCCCTTCAACTCTTATTTGGATAATTTAGCCAGTCATTCCTCGAGAATTTTCATCGGAGGGAATTCAATGCTGATATAACAAAGAAAAAATAATAAAAAAATAACATTAATTAAAAATAATTCTATATAATTGTTTGTGTAATGTGGGTCTCAGTGCATCTCTTCGAGATTAAATCTCTGAAAGTGGCATGCTGTTGCTTAGTAATTTCCCAACACGTCATGGCCCGACTTCTGACATCTGACATTTGTCCCTTTCGATCTGAACAGGCACCCAGGGTTTCTGACCAGCAGGTTTTTTTGCTTCTTTTGATCGCCCTTGTACTCAATCCTCCGGCTGGTACACGTTCGAGAATTTTGCAACGACTCAACATGAGGCTCTGGAAGCTGATATACTGCAGATTGACTCAACCTAAATGCATAATTATACGGATCCAGAGGTGTGAGCACAGCTATTTACCGAGGCTATTCAGACTCTCTTCACCACATATGTTCCATTCAAGTCGGTTCGATCCAGACTGTTCATGATCAAAATACTGTCACTGCCGGATGTAAGGTTTAGTTGTCAGATGCGTGATACTGCATATGAAGTCTGGAAAAATAATGAAAACTGCTGAGACATACAGAGATTCAAACGACTGCGTAATGCAGCAGGTCACCTTGTTAGGGTTAAAACCAGAAAGTTTACACTGAATAACTTTGATGGTCCAATTAACTGGAAAAAGGTTAGGAGCATGGGCATTGGATCTAAGACTGGAAAAAGCTAGGATGTTGATCCAGTGGAGTTTAGTGATTTCGGACACTCAGAATCGGATGCTGGCACCCATGACCCGGAGCCTGGACACTTCAATAATGTTGATCTTGGTATTAAGACTCATTCTAACGGGAATGGCTTTGTCTTCCAAGATATTAGTGAGGAGCAAGTTCTTTTTGCTGTCTCACGAATCAGATCTAATACCGCGGGGCATGCTTGTGTTCCTATAAAATTTCTCAAAGTAGTCTTGCCTCATCTAATAACAGTAATTACTCAGCTGTTCAACCAATTCTTCACATGCCCATATTTCCCTATTTACTGGAAGCTTGGCCTCGTAACTCCGATCCCGAAGATTTTCTCGCCAGTTTCGGTGGATGACTTGAGACAAATCACTGTTCAGCCGTCGATTTCGAAGGCATTTGAGTAATGGATGACTGACCAAATCATGGAATATATTAGCATAAATAACTCTTTACGAAATTTCAATCTGGCTTCAGACATAGGCATTCCACCTGTACAGCTCTTACATCAGTCGTCTCCGATATTCGTTCGATGTGTCACTCAGGGAAAGATAATTTTTATTTATTCCGGACTGGAATCGAACCTACACTTTTAGAATCGGTCAATGATGGAGAATTGAAGAATTTTAAGAATTTTTTATTTTTAACGATTCCAAATCAAATTATAAATACAAGAAGAAAAAACAACCGTCTCATCCGGGGTTTGAAACCGGGACCTTCCGCTTGCCGGGCGACTGCTCTTACCACTGAGCTAACGAGACAGATGATTTTCCCTCTTGCATTTATCAATTTGTAATTAGCCTACTAAGCCACGTTGCTTTCAGCTGACATTCAGTGGTAAGAGCAGTCGCCCGGCAAGCGGAAGGTCCCGGTTTCAAACCCCGGATGAGACGGTTGTTTTTTCTTCTTGCATTTATAATTTGATTTGGAATCGTTAAAAATAAAAAATTCTTAAAATTCTTCAATTCTCCATCAGGGAAAGATGTTATTCACGCTTTAGAAAGGCATGCGAACAGTCCCACGTACACTTTTAGTCGACAAGCTTCGAAGTCAATTTGGCTTCTCATCCTCGGCATCCAAGTTATTTTCCTCCTATTTGAATGAAAGTTCTCAGGCCGTGGTGTCTAAAGGGTTGATGTCATCTTCCAGGTCGGCAGCTGGAGTTCCCCAGGGAGCTGTATTGGCTGCGTTTTTACTCTCCCTTTTTATTAATGTTATCACTCTGGAGCTGCAAGGTGCTCATTGCCATATCTATGCTGACGACATACTGATCTATACTGCAGCTCCACGGAGCGACCTTTCTTTTCTGATCTCTGACGTCCACGCAATTATCTCTAGGGTTTCTAACAGGTGCAGTGCTAATGGACTTGGTCTAAATACTGAGAAGACTCAAGCAATAATCTATAAGAGTGGGTATGACGCTTTGGGGTCAAACCATTCTATTTTCCTCTGATTCAGTTAACAATCGTGGATTCTTGATGGACCAAAGACTCGCTTGGGGCCTCATGTTAAGCGTATATGTTCGCGGGTCTATTTTGGTCATCGGACGCTGTATGCTGTGTAGGTCTTTCTCCCTGAAGCGAGTCGGGGTAGACTGGTACGGGCATTGATTCTACCGCATTTTCTATATGTAGATGTAGCTGTCTATTCCCTTCCTGCCCTAGCAATCACGAAATTGTCTCGGGCGCTTAATGCCTGCGTGAGGTATGTGTATCTCCTGAATAGACTGGCTCATGTATCAACCCTGGCTGTGGAATTTCTATCATGCATGTTATCTAAGTTTCTTGAGTTTAGAGCCCTTTGTTTTATTTTACGTGCCAAACTTGGTCTGTTGCTTTATTACATTAGCGAAAAGTTCAATTGGAGCACTAGGGATAGATCGAGGATCATACTTCGGAAAGTACGAACCCTGTTGGGTGGAAGAAGGGTCTTTTCTCATGGTATGAAAATTTTGAACTCTCTTCCCAGAGAAATCAGGGAAGCTGCCTCCACAGAGGGTTCCAGCGCATCTGAGTGTTTCCAGGTTGCATTTGCACACTGAGCTTTTCCTCCGCCTCTTGGACTAGCTTGTGATTTTGTTTTAGTGTTTACTTCGTTGAATGATTAAGAGTTCACCTGGTCACGCAAAGATTCCGGGATGCTTGACTAAACCTTTTGGGAATTAGGTTTATTTTTATTTTATTTTTATTTGTATTTTATGTGAAAATGAGTTCATGTCTTCTTTAACTGTTATACTTACCCGCTTTGTACTTTATTTTTATTTCGCTTTTATTTGTTAAGTCAGGATTAACCGGTTGAGAGCTTCCAATATTTGTGTTCGTTATTTGCACCTCTGTTAAAAAAAAAGTGGATAATTTGATAATTTTTATGTCTATTACATATAATATAAATGTAGGTGGTATGGGAAATTAAAACAAGTTTTCTTCTTTTCACCAACGTTTCTCGTTGTATTTCGACGCTTCTTCAGGGCTATAAAAATACATAATAAAGAATTCATTTGACAACAGTAAGACATTAAAATTATCTGTCAATTATCTCAAGAAATTATAAATAGGAATTATAATAATTATTGTTAAAATTATACATTAAAAAAATTAAACAAATTGTAATGAGCATCCAAAAAATCTAAACAATTTTACGGCTGTCAGATAGCATCCTAGATAAAAATACAGGAAAACAGATAGTCTAGTACTAGTATAACAAAATGGCAGTCAGACCATATCAAAACTACAATAACATCAATCTCTTTTATCATAACTCATTAAAGTATTTTTGTATGAGTTTGTTAGTTTCATATATACTAGATTTAGGTTTAAAGTATCAGTCCGACAATTAATGTTGTTGTCATTGAGCTGTACGTATATCATTTCACTAATATTCCGGTTGTACCAATTATTTTCATAGTCCACGATGTTTGTATTATAAAAATCAAAGACATGATCTAAAATCAAAGACATGATCTCTCTCTTCTAAATGATGCTTGGCTAGGGCTGCCAGCTCTTTTTTGTGACTGTTGGTAATTCTGCAATCATACCCGTGTTGGTATAGTCTTTTCTTTAACAATTGTTTAGTCTGGTCAATATAACAAAACTTGTTTTAATTTCCAATAGCCAGACTAAACAATTGTTAAAGAAAAGACTATACCAACACGGGTATGATTGCAGAACTACCAACAGTCACAAAAAAGATCTGACAGCCCTAGCCAAGCATTATTTCGAAGATAGAGACCATGTCTTTGGAGCCCTAGCCAAGCATCATTTCGAAGGTAGAAACCATGTCTTTGGTTTTGATAATACAAACATATCTAGTCTGGCTTCAGATGTGCCGTTCCTACCTAATTAAGTACCTGATCAATCACGTTAAGTGGTATATACTATTTACTATTTTCTTTTTTATGCTAGATTTTGTCCATTAATTAAATAACCACTGTAGATCTATGTAACCATCGTGTAAAGACATGCTTTTGGCCAGGGTCTTTCAATAATACATTTTTGTATTGTATTGTAATAGACTTTCTACTGTGTCAACCGTGTCGCAATCGCGGTTTTAAATAAGAAAGTGCCGTGTGGTTTCGCAACAATTATAGATTAATAGTCCAGATGGTAATTTTATACCTTTTGTTTATTAATGTTTCTAGCATGAATAATTTCCACGATATATGCAAATTATACGAAATTATTCAAGTAGAGGTGTGTGTGTGTGTGTGTGTGTGTGTGTGTGTGTGTGTGTGTGTGTGTGTGTGTTGCACGAAGTTTTTGAATAGAAACCCTACGAAAGAGTTGACAGATTGGTCCTATTCTCGAACTGTATTTGCAATTTTTATGAAAACGACGTCTACCCAATATAAGATCTCCACCTTGACGGCTTTTCAGGTAACTACCAAGTATATAGTGAATAATAAAAGTTTCATATGGCAGCATCAAGAAGGGGATGCCCGATTCAGACCAATTTTTAAATTTTTTTTTACCATTGCTATGAAAACACCACGTACCAAATTTCAGCTCTCCACGTGTATTCGTTGTCAGGCAATGTCCAAATATATACTAAAAACGAAATATTTGTATAGTAACCTAACCCTAAGAAGGAGTGGTCCGATTTAACCCATTTTTCAACTTGAATTTGTAATTTTTATGAAAACTCCGTGTACAAAATTTCAGCTTTCCATGTCACGCCTTCTCAGGCTGTTTCTTAGTTCTGGACAACAGCACCATTTATCGTGTACAAAGCTATCCTATCTCAAGCTGGAACCAACCAAACACATTCACGAAATTTCACAAAATATCATTGAAATTGTTGGTTGCGTGGTTTCAGAGATTAGCGTGTACAAACGCAGTGACACGCGATTTTTATATATTAAGATTGTGCATATGCATGCTGCAAATTTATGTAATGCAAATTCAAAATTTATTTATTACAAACCCCCAGCATGAGCGCCACGCAAATAAGCATTGGGTACAGCGAATAGAGTATTAAAACATAATACAGAGTTGAATATAACTTAATGGAACTTAAACAGTATAGTCATAGAATAGCAAATTGGAGGGTACATAGCGTCTTAGTTTAGTTAACATTTAAATGTAGATGACTTATGTGCTAATAATATTATTATTATATTATTTACTTCTATTTCCATCTATGACAACAAGTGTACTTATTATTATTATTTATTTATTTGTTCATTTGGGAACATATTTGTGCCAACCAAATGTATTACTTTACTTATTAGGTTCTCTGCCCACCTTTCAAGTTCAATCAGGGCTGACTTAAGAACTAGCACTATAGTAGGTGGGAATTCAGACAGGGGGTGACAGTGTTTGTGATTAGTAAAATGGAAAAACTAATACGCCAAGCAACGACAGCATTAGTTAAGTAGTTATATATCTACAGTTATGCATTGTAATAAGTAATACTGATTAAAGTTGCTATTGCACCAAATCAGAATATTTGGCATAACGCCAAGCAACTGTAGACCAGAAATCAGAGGAAGCCCACATAGACATCCCGGTACTAGGTGTAAAAAGCTCGTAAAATGAAGAGCCGCAAAGCGGGTAACCCATATTACATCTCCTAAGGGCTGAGAATAAGGAACGGAGTATTAACTTAAAGCGATGAAGGATGATTAGGTAAAAAATACGAAGATATGATCAAAAAGGATGTTATGAGATGATAATGAGAGAGATGGATTAGTCGGTTAAGGCGATCATACAATCTGATGTCAAGGCTTTCAGACTACTTAAGGCCGGTTTCACAATTCAAGTTTAAACTTAAGATGTGGTTTAAAGTCAGTTCATCTCTTCAACACAGTTTCACATTGGTAAGTTAAACCTCGTTTAAGCTTAGTTTAAACCAGCAAAATGGAGCGTTTAAACTCAGTTTATCTTTAAATGTGAACGAAGTGACATTTCGTGCATTTCAAAGAGTCTTTACTCATTTTCGTAGGTTTAATTAATTTATTTGGTTTTTTATTTTATTTTTTTTTTCACTTTCGTAGGTTTAATTAAATAATTTTTTGTCACAACGATTTGGCCGGCAATATTTTGACATTAAATGACTCACAATAGTTGTCTAGTTCACAATTGTACAGAAAATAGCTTGTTAGTTCACAATTCCATAGTGCTGCCATATTAAAAAAGGTCGAACACTGTGAAACTCATTTTGGTTTAAACTCAGTTTAAACTACGAACGGAGTTTAACTAATCTTGAGTTTAAACTCGAACTGTGAAACCGGTCCTTAGAGTTGTTGCTTCCCTAACGGGTGCAGGTGGGCTGTTCCATAATGTGATCCCCTGACCATAGATGCTTCGAGATCCAAAGTGAGTGTGGGTGCGAGAATGCACAACACGTGTAATGCTTCTACTACTCCAATTACTCAGCAAGAAGTTTAACCTTGGATCGCATTATGAAAGTAAACACTAGGATTGAGTATATTTTGCGCAGGGAGTACGGGAAAAATAAACTAAAAACCAAGAACGACTGGCAATTGACTGAATTGAAACGAATTTTGTGTTCAGTCTGTATCAGCAACGTTAATATCAATCAGTTCATTGTTACTCAGTGGAAGAAAATTATTTTGTTGAAATAAAATTTGATAGATGAAGTTTGATTAAAGGATGTTCTTTTTGCTAAATTTTTCCTGAAGTTTTGTTTTTAGGGATCCGTACATCAAAAGGAAAAACCCGGATTTTTTGTAAGATCGCTTTTTCATCCTTTTGCCTGTCTGGGACAGAAGTTTTTCTCGAAAACGACGTGACGTAGGAATTTAAAATTTGGCATAATCTTATGTCATCGTGACCCGCACATTTAATTATCATTTTAAAAGGCTAGTTACAAGGCTTCTGAATTTAGTTTTAATTTTTATTTTTTATGACTTGGTTTTAAAGATATACCCCAAAATGTGTAAGGAAACACTTTTCTTCTAAATCTAAAATTAGTCATAGATATCGTAGATACCTGCCGCTATTTTCGTCAGTTTATGTTTGTGTGCGTTAATTTCTCAGGCAACTTTTACTAATAAACTTTAAGAAAATCACTGTTGGGTCCGTCTGTTTTAATATAATTTGACAATACCATATTGTTTAAATAAAACATATGAGCTAACTAAAGGAGAAACCTACAAAATTCAATAGCTTTCATATTTACTAATTTTCTAGAATAATGTGGAGCAATGTATTAATTTTTCAGTTATCAGAAACAAATTTGGATTAGATTTAAACATATAATTTAAATTCGGCAGTTCACTGATAAGGTTCTGGACGCACTCCTGAATATTGACCAAATTAATTTCTTCTTTTTCACCTACAATCTTTACAAATTCATCAATTATTTCCTCAGACATTCTGTAATATATTTGAAATAGGACTGTGTTTTCCAAATCTTCAAAAACGTTAAAGCTGTTTGGTATCATCATTTTCGTCATGGATAGATTCTTCCACATTATTTTTCTTGTAATCGTTCTTAATTTTCTCCTATTATTACAGGGTTTATATTTCTCATTGTGATTTCTCAATCGGTTACCTAGATTTTAACACAAATCAAAACACATTCAACGCCCTTGACTCGTTTACAGAAGATGATGCAGTATGCGCACATGCAATGATGATAGATCAATAAATCAATCAGTTAAGGACTAGTTAACAAATCAGTCGCTGACTGAGCAATCAATTGACTCGGCAGTGTGATGCTTCCCTTGCAACTCAGTACATAGCTAACAATAGATTTTGCAGTTTTTTTACTTTTTGTGGACGAAGCTCTAGAGAATCCCTAATATGTCATTACGTTCCTTAATGTTGGCGCAGTTGGCAAAGTAAACTTTGATATGAAAGCAGTTTAATCTACACTTTCAAAAGTAATGCACCATTTTAAAATAAAAATTACAACTGCATTTCAGCATTGGATAGTCGGAGTTATTTGGTTTGCATCGAATTAAACACGAAAAAGTTCAATCTAAGAAACTCACGTTAAATGCCTGTATCAGCGCATCATGTTTACCTCTGACCATCATTATATCAAGAAGAGCTGTCTTTTGTCGTTTAACACAGTTGATTTTGTGTCTTCACTATTATCTACCACAAAATGAACTATAATGAATTTTCGGTGAACAAACGTTAACAAACACGCCTAAATATACGACAAATTAGTCAACTGCTCCCAAAGGTTGTGACAAAGATTTTGTGCTGTAACAAAGGAATGTACTAAGTGAATAAATTCGAAATAATATTTTGAATTTATTAAGGAACCTCGGTTACGCTACGTTACTACGTTAGGTACATCGACAGTCAGATTTTGCAAAAATATTTTGTAATAAGATTTTATTTTTCATTTTGAATAAAAGTACATATCACGTCATATCATGGCAGATTGCTTGCTACTAACTCAGAAACGATATGATAAAACTACTGTACTAGTACTAGCTATAATAGTAATCACTTTCTGGGAAGGTTTGTTTCGCTCTCGTGAGAATTTGAGTGGAACTAAAAAATTCCTATAGGGATCCTTGCCAAATCGCTATGATTTCAAGATATTATAAACAGCATTGAATGATGTTTGTTTATCAGAATGAAAGTAGCCCCGATTTCCGTGCTTTATCTCAACCCTTTTAGTTGCATTGCAAACGCTCATACATGTAGAGATGTGGCCGATAATTCACATGGAAATCCGTAAAGCATATCTGAAAATATTTAGTTTTAAGTAGAGTATTGGAAAGAAAAAAAAAAAGATTTTTCTAGGACGTATACTTAAAACTTACAAATTATTTTTCCCTTGTTATATCAGCGACAGCAACAGAGGTATCTAGAAGCTACGATATTATCGATCTAAATTTAAATTTGTTTGACAAATTATTATAATTTAATATATCTTTCATTAATTAATTTCCCGTAAGACAATAAAACTTCACTTGACTGTCAAATTGATTAACCTGCGTTACATTTAGTTCATTTCTAGTCCACCACAACCTGCATGAGTTGAGTTGCAATAAAAAGGAAGAAGAAAAGCAATTTGTTCCTTAGGCGTATATTCTGGCACGTAAGTACGACAAAAGATCAGAATCACCCTCCAGGGTGGAATAATTCCCTATGTTGAAATTAGATGTTAAATTTAATAAAAGCCTGGATTCGAGTGAACAAACTGAGAGTGTTATTAGTAAAATATACGGTACCCTTAGAAATTGTTGGTAATGTGCATCATCTATGCGTCGCAATATGCACACTTACCTTGTGAAAACCTTGATCCTTCCACAGATTAAATATCGAAATGTGATTTATTGTGCTCTTGATATCTATAATAAACGAAGTTTAAATGTAGCTAATAATAATTTTGCAATGTACCTTTTTGGGCTTGAAAAGGTATGACCATGTCTCGCTTTACTCATACTCTATATTAAATTTTTCCTTGAATCATGCTTTTATGTATAGGACATGCTATATGATGTTTAAAATAATAAATGATTTCACTGCTCAATACCTTCGCTCGTTGCTAGCATCGACCAGCTCAACTCTCACAATGCTAATTACTTCTAAGAATTTCCAGTATGTACAAAGTTCATGATTGTTCCTCATTCACGGAATTCAGCTCTGGAACAGTCTACTAGTTAATTTGTGAAAAATATAAACTCTCTCTAAATTCAAGCAGAAATGCTTTCATTACTTCTCTCTTCAATAGTTTATTGCTGGCGATGCTAGTGGTTGAAATTAGCTCCATTTGTGTATTGGCAATTATTTTTCCAATGCGAACTTAATCGGCGTGAATGTATTGAAATATCAAAGGCGATGTAAAGCGCGTTAGGAGTTCATTTTTTTTCCTGCAACCTATTTTCATTTCCTGATAAAGCCGTACAAAAATTCTTAAATTCTTTCAATTATATCTGCGATAATTGTCTGCGCTCCTGGCTAATACAACTTTATTTAATCATAAATCTCTCACGAATTTTTCCAGCGCACCTACATTCATTGTGTGGAAAAAAATCGATATACTTTACTTGAGTATAAATAATCGGAAAAGCACTTGAATATAAATAGTTCGTGCAAGCAATGATATGGTCAAGAAAGATTAATAGCCACGAGAGATTACAATCAGCCGTCGCAAATTGAAATGTTACTTTTTTCTAACTCCCATGAGGAAATAATTTACTTTTTGATGGTTCACCTAGGGCAAGTAGATTGGAATATTTGAGTAAAGAAGAAAAAAGACTAAAAGTGTCTGAATAAGAGAGCAATTTATACCAATGAGACTAAAGAATAACTTAGAGTTGAAGGCAAAAAAGCACTATAAAGCGTATTTACATAACCCATGTTCCTTTTGATAGAGGCGACCCAGCTGATTATATAGTGTAAAACGTTTTATAATCGAATACTTCTAAGAAGAAGAACAATATAATTACCAATACATATTTTCACGATTTCTAAGGTCTCCAAAAATTATACCCCGGCTCCCATCTTCCTATATCACACGGTTTCCAAGAAAAATCCACTGAACATCACTGAACACCACCAGAGAGTCACCCCGAAATCCATTTTATTTGTGTAAAGTAGTTTCTTTTAATCATATTTCTGTAGGTCTTTTCTTAAATCCATCGTTGTTCGAATGAATGCATCCCTTTCATAAGCCCATCATCCGCTTCGCTTGTACGAGAATATATTCGTAATTTCTCTGGCTTAAGTATTAAATATTGAATAATATTGTTGAGCTTTTCCTTTGGAAATGCCATAAATAGTAGTGGCTATATGTTAATCTAGATGTCTAATTGCCAATCAATGTACTCATAGTACCATAGACGACACGAAACTAGATGTCTCATGCAATACCAGAAAAGAGTACTACTGTGTCCAAAAAATAAGATGATATTGAATTTATATTGAAAATTCTTTATTTATTCTTCCAAATCAATTTCATCGCCTTCAAAGTAATCCCCTCCCGATGCAATGCACTTATGCCAACGGATTTTCCAATCTTAGAAACAGTTGAAAAAGTCGATTTCAGGGATGGCCTTCAGCTCCTTCCACGCGGCGGCTTGAATCTGCTCTATCGTCTCAAAACAGTGTCCTCGGAGCAGTCTTTTGAGCTTACTGAACAGCCAGAATTAGCACGGCGCCAAATCAGGTCAATACGGTGGTTGTGGAACGATATGAGTCGAGTTTTTGGCGAAATGGTCACGAAGAACGTGTGCAGTGTGAGACGAGGCATTATCGTAATGCAAAAACCAAGAGTTGTCTTTCCATAATTCCGGCCTCTTTTGGCGGATAGCGTTACGCAAACGACGCATAACGTTCAGATAATATTCCTTGTTGTCTGTTTGACCCGGGGGAAGGAGCTCAGAATGCACAACACCACGATAATCGAGAAAAACAGTAAACATCACCTTGATTTTTGAGCGACTTTGGCGCGTTTTTTTTGGTCTCAGCACACCCTTGGCACGATATTCGCTTTGATCGGTCGTTTCGGGGTCGTAAGCATAGATCCAAGTCTCGTCTCCAGTGATCATGAATTTTATCATGTCAATGTAGTCAGAAAGCGTTGTTTCACACACTTCAACGCGACGCCTTTTTTCCAAAAAATTCAATGATCTCGGTACCAGTCGAGATTTGACGCGTTTGAGGCCCAAAGCATCCTTCAAAATGGTATTGACTGAGCTTTTTGATATGCCAATATCATCAGCAAGGTCTCTAATCGTTAATCATCGACGGTTTTCAAACACCTAATCTTTAATTTTTTGGACGTGAGCTTCGTCGGTTGAGGTTGATGGTCGCCCAGGGCGCTCTTCGTCTTCGACACGTTCACGGCCTGCTTTTAACTCACTATACCACTTGTAAACATTTTTTTTCGTCTTAGCCCCATTACCAAAGGCTTTCTGCACCATCCTCAACGAATCCGCAGCAGAAAATTGATTCCGCAAACAAAATTTAATGCAAATTCTTTGCTCAACAAATTTCGACATCGCAAAAAACGAGAAATTCTCTTTTATCAGCTCACAAAACGAAGCGTATCTCAAACACTAATGAATATTTTGACGTGTGATTTGGCAGGGATGTCAAAGACAGTCCTACCAACCTAAAAAAGAAACTAATTCGTCAACTCCTGTGACGTGCGCAGTTTAAATTCAAATGTCACCTTATTTTTTGGGCACATATACAAGCTTTGAATGGCGAGTCGCATTTTTTCGAACGGACAAGTCGTGTGATTCTTATCTTGCATCTGCCGTGTTGCGGAGGTGGATCTACTGTATAAAAAACTGTTATTAAAGCAGCATGCCATAAACATGTTGTGTCCATTCCGAAATGCACAACTCATTTCAGAACCTGTATTATCTGCTCTTGTATACCATGTGATATCTAGTTCTTGTGTCATCTATGATAGTACTCAATAGAATTAAATATAAAGTTGGGAGTCGTAAATTCTCGCAGTGTTAGTGCTATAATTCTGTTCTGAATTTTGGGAAAGCTGTGGACGGTTTGATTCTTATTTCGAATTACATAACCGCATATAAACTAACTAACTAACTATAACTGTAACTACGAGTTGCACTACATCGTTAAGTGATTCCGAGGTAAACGACTTCAAAACATAAAAGCGAGGAATTCAGTTGGCAATGGTCAGCCATAAGAAGTGGACCATTTGATTTTAAATATGTCTGCCAAATAATCTGCCGAACTAATTGTTGTAACTTTTTTTATGAAGT
This sequence comes from Dioctria rufipes, assembly GCA_963924295.1. Classification (NCBI taxonomy): domain Eukaryota; kingdom Metazoa; phylum Arthropoda; class Insecta; order Diptera; family Asilidae; genus Dioctria; species Dioctria rufipes. The sequence goes on along the minus strand of OZ002740.1, from coordinate 78,656,941 downwards.
TGGCAAAGCTCAGGGGATACATTATGATGCCGTAGGATAGCCTTGGCAGGAAAGGTGGAAGTAATAACAGACAACATTGCATTTTGGAAGCATTCAACACGACCCGTTTAGCTTTGCTCCAAGCGGTTATTGATTAAAGTATTTGTTAAGTGAAATAAACCCGCAGATATGTTTGTCAACTATAACATTCCCACGGGAATCAGCTATAGAATCAAACGAGTACACGAAATAAAGGGCTCTGCCGTCATCAAACCTATATATAGGATTGAAAGTAAGAGTTTAAAAAATGAGAAAATAAATTAGAGAGAGAACAGAGTATTGCGGTACACCGGCACTGATTATAGAGCGGTCAAATGTAACTCTCAATATTACTTATATTGAACGGCGAGAAAGAAAATTTTCAATCCATTTAAAGAAGAAAAGGTCTAGACCTAGGCCCTATTGCACCAACAACTTATCGGTTATAACTTAGCAACTTATCAAAATTTCTGATTAATTTCTGTTGCACCAAAGCGAAATTTGAAAAGCCCTCATTTGAGTATTGAAAAGTAAGAAGTTCTCAGCTTTTCAAATTACTGTTGCGCCAAACAGAAAATGAGTAAGTGATAAATGTTCTATGGAAAAGTGATAAAGTTAGCAAGTTATATGCTTTTTCTCAATTTCCGTTGCACCAAATTATTACGCTTATAATTTTGCAATAGAGAGTTTGATAATTTAAGCAACATTGTTCTAAGAAAAAATTCTCTTTTCGAATAGACCGTAAATGGGGCTAACTCGGTAGGAGTATGTCCGATTTAAAAATTGGATTCCACAGTTCGGCTTACCAGCCAGAATTCGAAGACGATTTTTTTTTATTTTGGGTACTTTAAGGTGGGTGGTAGGTACCCCCGGCGAAAAGGTGGCTCCAATCCGGTATGTTGCATAGCAAATAAAAGTTTCCGCCGAGTACTATCGGTTGGTCTACTTTTTTTTCCGATTTAAAAAAACTTCGTCGATGCGTTTTTGCCATTAAAATCCCGATTTTCATTCATTTTCAAGAACTTGGGTCAGATACACCCAAGTTACTACATTTCCCATATATTTGCGCCAATTTTCGGTAATCACAAGAGGAAAATAATTCCATTTTTTATACAAAAACCGTCATTTTCACCTAAAAAGGACGCATTTTCTTCATTTTGAATTAACTCGAAATCTATATATTGTACGCAAAAACTGATTAGATATCCGATTAGGGGACCACATGTATATGTAGATATTACAAACATGACACATTTTACATTTAAAAATTTCATAGAATCTCTGCTGCGGTGGACGACGACCAAATCGATCATTTTTCGGGTCATTTTTGAAAGTTTTAAAATTTCTTGACACGGTAAAATCGATATTTCTCAGTGGCACTCGGGTGGTGCGGGAAAGGTAAAATCGGCAAAATCTTCGGATATTTTTTACCAAAAAATCAGTTTTAAATCAAATATTTTTGCAATGAATTTAAAGGAAGGCTAAGTACGTAGGATTCCCTTCTTTGTTCTTAAAATAATTCTTTTCACAAAATTCAGTTTCGGTTGAAATTATGGAATCTGAGTTGATTTCTGTAGAATGTTACCTAAAATCTTAAATTTCATTACATTCAGTCGCACCGTGCGGTTCTATTTCACAACTTTTAAGCCAGTTTCTTTGGAGTAAAATTATTATCTAGATCTGTTATCTTTCAACTGTAGAAGGTGGGAAATCTTTATCTACATTAGATTAGAAGCTGCTTACAAAATTACATTGCAAAGTATGCTAAATTACTTTCAATCTAATTAACTTCATACATAGATGGGCATATACAGCTGTGTTACTCTTTATCATTTTTCAATACAGTTTGATAATTTAAGCGATGTAAAAATACTGTTTTCAAATTGACAGTCAACGTGATCGGTAGTGTCATAATATAAAAATAAAAATAATAAAGAAATGTTTCGTTTTGAAAGATTTTTTGATGAAGAATCTGAGTATAGAGAACGTGTGATGAAGGCCAGAATATATTACACGCTGGCCTCGAACACATTAGATCGCGTTCAAATAGAATATGTTCTATTAAAAATTGGAGGTTATTTGCAACATAGCAGTGGACGGAACAATTCTTTAAGTCCTTTGCAACAATTATTGAGTGAGAACTCTACATTGGTTGGGAAATGGAGCCCAATACCATGGAATTGCCTATATGCATGGTATTAATAAAGAAACTGTTTGTGTGTGTTCATCGGGTATGAAATACCATAATCAATGTGATGATGGGTGAAAGAATTCGTTGGCCAGAAAGAAATCAAGGTTTGTCGCTATAATTTTTTGATATTGGAGGCTTTTCTCAAGTAGCTGGATGCATCGATGGAACTATCATTAATATAGATGCCCCCATATTGAATGAAGAGCACTTTATAAACCGGCGCGGAAAACACGCATTTAATGCAGTGATGGTGTGTGGTATTTTTTTTTATCCAACATATAGATTACTTTCCAAAGTTCGACTTTTCCACAGCCAAAAAATGTGGGCACGACCACTGTTCACTCGGCTATTCAAGACCATCGCAAGAGATTTTTCTCTTTAATACGTCTTTCTTCCTTCTCCACTTTAGTAACAGCATTATTTTAGAAAGAGTCAAAAAACATTGTAGGAAAAGAGTTAATTGAAATAATTTAGAGGATTACAAAACAAATTTAACTTATTTTTTTCCTTCATTTTCAGCTTGTTATCAGCCCTCGCCATAATGTATAACTACTCACTATCATTAACTCGTAAAAGTAATAATGAACAATAAGTATTAAAATTTTAGCAAACGGTTTTTTCTTGTTATTATATATACCGCATACTGATCAATGTATAAAACTTGTAATTTTGTGATAATTAATTTTAAACTTTGGTACAACACTTACCATCTTTACTTAGAAAAAATTGATAAGTTTTCTCGATTGATAAGTGAGTGAAATTGTAAATGTTTTTCGTGCAACTCTTATCTCTCACACTTATCAAAAACAAATAAACTGGTAATTTGCTAACTAGTAAGTGATAAATGGTTGGTGCAATAGGGCCCGGTTGTATGAAGTTTAGCTAAGTGAACACGATTGCGCGAAAGCCTTTGAAATATCTTATGCGATGTTTTCCGATTCACCAAAATTATGGAGACATTGGCTCGAATGCTAGGTAAAGAAAATTAATAAATCTCCTCCAGAAGAGCGGCAGAACAAAAGCTATAGGGGCTGATAAGGTTGTTACTCTCTAGATACTTGAGCAATTGGATGTTGATGATCTTTCGAAAATCTTGGAAAGAATCAAAGTAGGGCAATTTGTCTATAGTTGGAGGGATCGTTTGCCACTCCTTTTTATGGTATTAGCAGAACATGAGAGTATTTCTACCTCGAAGGAAAGATTCTTGTCGAATAGGACAGACGATGTAGTTTGTGTAGAGGTGTAGCTAAAGATGAGGCGCAGCACTTGAATTCTAGGAAATAAATACAACATAGCTAGCAGGCTTAGACACATTGAAGCCGGAGTTCGAAACTCGTAATTGCATATTGAGGGAGGAGGCACTGCCTGTAAAGAAGGGGATAAAAAATTCGTAGCATATTTAGATGCAAACAAATTGGCTTTAACTGATGATTCTGTGTACACATGATCTCTGTGAATTACAGGCGGTACCGAAGAACTAGAGAAGTATGTAGTTCTAGACTGTTTTGAAAGAGACGAGAAACTTTGACTACCCATTCGACTAGTAAATACCTTGTAGTTAAAGCCGAATTGGAACTTTGGATATGGGATAACGAATTTGTAGGTGTTACGTGCCTTTCTATAGATCTGCTACAATTCTGGTAAGTGGCACAGCTTGTAAGCCTGATGTACAGCTTCCTGGTTTATTTTGACGGTTCATTGTTGTTGTTTCCTTAATACGTTTGGATATGTGTGGAATCAGGTTGCACATCCCAAACCGTAAGGTGTTAGCAAAAGATTCAGAGTAACACTTAATATATCTCGAGTACAGTCAAACTGAATTTATTGAAACCAGCCCAATTAGCGTGGCCATATTGCCACACCAGTGGCTTTTTCCGAAAATGGCGGGCTTACGACATTGGTGGGTTTCTGAAATTATATAGAGAATCGGGCCGAAATTAGATATTGATCTGTGATGCCAAGTGATATGGTACTGACGTTGAGCACTTATCAAGATAGGATGTTAGAAACAGATCCAGTAGATTAGTCCTATATTTAATTATATCCGACAAATAAGTTGGGCTATCAACAAACTGTTGCAAGATAAAGGAATCGCTACATAATTAAACATATCTGCCCGCTGGACTTGTGTTACAAGAATGTCTGAGCTACGGCATGTTTTGAATATTGAAATTGCCGATTTCTGATATATAGTATCTTCTATAATAAACGATAAAGAATCAAAAGAGCATACAGTCTCAGCGTTAAGTATGTTGTGGCTATGGTATGAGAAATAGGAATAAATAATGTGTACATAAAGTTTAAATCTAATCCGAACGTAATTAAGCTGCGGATTAGATCTGGACAATGGAGAAATGTAAAGAGCGATTCCCCTCTGAGGAGAAAAGCGTGCCACTAAGTGATAAGCCGTTAAGCGAAATTGATTGATATTAGCATCAGTAGTAACCAAGTAGCAATACACCAAGAAATAATTAATTCATTATAATTAATAAGTCACGAATTTTGCAAAAGTCTAAACAATTGCTTGCATTGCCCCGAGTTCGAGTTTGAAGGAGAGGCAAATAGTAGTTCCTTTAAACTAAACCTTCAGTAGATACTTCATCTAAATAGTTACGAGTAGCTTTTCAAACTAAATAAAAAAAGTGTGTTATAATTTACGTAACAGGCTGGGTGCGGTCACCATGAATACTGTCGATTTTTACACGTGAATTATAGAAAGATGGATGCACGTGTGATATTCATGAGGGCAGAAATCGTACATGAGGTAAGGATACCTTCCTAAATCCAGGGGAGAGAGGTGTATTAGCAGTGGTAGCATGAGTACTGGTTTCCCCACAACTTGGATTGTTCATAATGACCACAACCGAGCGGTCAAGGGTTAAGTTCGAAATCGGAATAAATATGGTAATTTCTTCGTACGGTTGCCATACAAAAATTTCCCTTACTAAATATTTGGACACTATCTGATAAGGCGGTGAAGTAGAGGGCTGCAATTTTGTACAGCTCGTTTTCATAAAAATTGTAAATGTAATGGACTAAATCGGGCAACCTTTTCTTGGTGTGGCCATACTAATTTTAGGTTTTTTACGTGTACTGTGAAAACAATTAGTCCTGGATATTTAGGTTGTATTAAAAAAATATATAACTGATTTTAAATTATTGTCTGTGAAATTCCGATAATATCCCACAAATTACACATAGCGAACGAGCAACTATCCTCGACTCTCTAAAGACTCGCGTTTAAATTAGAATATAAAATTGTATGAAATTGGTTATAATCATTATTACTGTCCGACGAACCATAACACAGGGTATCATAAGAATTGGTCCTAGACTAATGCAGTTTTTTTTTTAGTTGTTTAATAACCAATACGCAACCGCCAAGCTTTTACGGTGCGAAGCAAAATGCTTAGTTATTGCAGTCGTGATGTCATAATTTTCATATTGTGGCACGACAACGTGAAGTGGGCTAAGTATACAATGTATGTAGATACACACAGGGTGGTAAAAATACATTTTTTGTCCCGTTATATGTCATCACATCAATTTTTCAATATTATTTCCTTCACAAAAGATGAATCTTGTAATAAAAAAAAAATACAAAAAATCACCTCTATTCGCACACATGAAAATCGGAAATAAGACTCGCTGATTCTATTTTTTTTTTTTTTTTTTTTTTTTTTTTTTTTTTTTTGTAAGGAATTGAATTTTCCTTATGAGGTGCTGTAAATATCTATGTCTAGTTTCTGAATATATTTGTACTTTCTTTTTCTGATGAAATGTATGGCTTAATCGCTGTCCACCGCCGATCAGCCATTTCGTCGGAGTGTTTTCTTGGAAGCGGTGTACACCGCAAACTATACTTTAGATTCAAATACAAAATTTTGTATACAGTCTTCTATATGTATGTATTGACTACGATTATTAGTAAAACAAATTCCATTCATCGTTTCCTGGAAATTAATTAAGGAAAATACAACCTCGTATCGCGCACGAATCCTGGTCTGGCGTCTCAAAAGAAGAAGAAAAATTCCCACTTTTCACACAACTTTAGGCCCATGGGGGATGTCTTATACGATGCATTATGATACTCTTTACATATTTTATTGTCAATATTTACTTCTATCTAGCGGGGGAAAGCTTTGGCGAGCGAATGTCGCTTGAGAGACTTTCTTGGGTAAAAAATTAGACTTTTCTATTTCTCGTGATTGTGCGGAATTGATGCGGCGCGGAAAATGACTTCCTATAAGAGACAGAGCATAATGGTCACGAAAGAAATAAAAGTTAAAAAGTACCGAGAAGGTAAACTAAATCAAGAAAACTATACACTACCCGATAGTACTCGGCGAGGCATTTAATTCTATATGCAACATCCCGTATTGGGGCGACCATCCCCACCCTCCGCCACCGCCGGGGGTTCCTACCCGCTTCATAACAGAATGCAGGGAAAATCTTTCTGCCACGAATTGTAGCTGGTAATGAGCTGAGATGAACAGTAAAACTCGTTTTCCGATCGGGCATAGCAATACCGGGTTACAGCCGATCTAAAAAGGATGGAAATACTGAAAAAGTGAGTATAGGATTGGCTATCAATAGCTATTTAAACCTCCGAGTATAGGAGTGTGGGCACTCAAACTTTTTCTCAGGAAGTAGGAAATTCGGCTCTGTACTCGATTAACCAAAATGTACTGGATCAAACTTTTACCCCCTCCCCGAGTTTTCCTGCGCTAGATATAAATAAACATTGTTAATAAAAAATGTTCATATTATCATAATGCAGCAATGGCAGTAAGCCCGGATAGTTAGTTTGATAGGTATTATCAGATAGTTAAAATAACAAATCATTTGTTAAATTTTAACTATTTTTCAATATTTACTTTATATTTTTCTTCCTACTTTTACCGAAGCATAGTTATTTATAATTTCAGTAAAATCTGTTCGTCGTATTATTTTATAGATAGCGAAAGCTAAATCATTTACTCAGTTTTGAAGCACAGTTCCTGGCATGCAATTATTTATTAAGGCAAGCTTGCTGAATGTTCGCCCACCTTCTGAACCTGTGATAGACAGACTGTAGCAAATGTGCAATGCGATACATATTTCTCAAGTCTTGGTCATCAATCGCTAGTATAATAAAGCTGTAAGTACGAAATGTCATGAAAAGTGAAAGTATTTCGAATCCGAAAAACCAAAAGTCGTGCAAAATTGCCAAAGATTGTGAACCACGTATAGATTCGCCATATTACGTTGGAGCAGTATATGGAAAACATATTTGTTTAATAAAGCCTTATCAAAGTAGGTCGAAGTTTTATAATTATAAAAATTATTAGTCACTGGTAGTTTTGGCCTCAGTATATTCTAGCTTCTCTTTTATTTATGTATACATATGGATTCGTATGGGAAAGATTCATATTCCAATATATTCCGGAACAATACTTCTTTATGGCAAGGAAAAGTTAGTCAAACTTTGAACATTTCCAGTGCGGATCCGTTTCACGGTGTGCAGCATTGCATTGTGTTATGGTCGGAGATGAGGATCTTGACCTTTCTTCGAAACTTAAAACCATATCCAAGAAAATTATTACCCGACAAAAAAAAAAATTTTAATTATCGCCTGACAGTATTTCGGAGGTATGTTGAATGTATACAGACTCAGCATTAGGAGCCACATTGCAAGTGGGAGGATTAGTATTAGGGAAAGCTCAAATCGCGCTACAATACATAAAAGAGGAGACACGTTTGCCGATTTCTTTCCATGTAATGCTGGGAGTTTTCCATGTCAAAGTTTTGCAATTTATTTTATATAGCTATGTAAATTATATAGAAAAACATAAATACTTACCAATATAAAATTTCGCTTTCTACAGTAGCGATACACCTCAATTCAGCAATTCCTTTTCTTAATTATAGCCTTATAAAATTCACTTTCAGTATCCCACAACCCAGGCTTCTGACTTATCTTCAATATTATCCTTTCTAATATTAATTTAAAACAAGTAAAAAAGCTAGAATTGTTCTAAGACCAATTCTTATGATACCCTAGATGAATGCCCGTATGAAATATCGTATTGTCACCCTTCTGTGTAAGTTTGATTTTTGAAGTGGTTTTTCGCATATATTTCTAGAACGGCTTGTCGGACAGAAAAAATGATCATAACCAATTTTCTAGGATTTCGTATTCTGAAGAAGTTGTTAGTACAATAAAAATGTCTTGGACTGATGGTTTTCACAGTATACGTAAAAAACATAAATTTTTATATGGCAACACCAAGAAGGAGTTGCCCGATTTAATCCATTTTATAACTTTATTTGCTAGTACAATAAAAACACCATGTACCAAATTTCAGCTCTCTATATTGATGTGTTCTCAGGCACTGTCCAAATTTATAGTGGAAAACGAAAGTTTTATATGGCAACCCCACGATGGAGTTGCCCGATTTGTCTAATTTTCGAACCAAATTTTACTTTTTTTTTTAAAGTCCGTGTACATAATTTCAGCTCTCTAAGTATATGCGTTCTTGAGTTATCGTGCGCACAGACGGACGGACGGACATGCAGAAATCAAAATAACTTTTAATATTATGCGTGGGTGTCCAATCAATTTTGCTCTACCATCATTATTTCGAGGTGTTGCAAACGGAATGACAAACTTAGTATACCCTATGGATTTCATCTAGGATATAATGAGTCTTCTCAGCATCGAGAAGAAATTGTAATAGGCAACAAACACATTTATAACTTTACTATTTTCTGTCAAAATAAATTGAGGAAAACTTACCTTAATTTTATCTCAGATATTCAACGACATACGTCAAAGCTCCGGTTCGACGGACAAGACAACAAAAACGCACTTCTTTAGTTTGCATGGCGTAAGGATGAAGATGACTGATGAACTACCGACGAACAAAAATAAAATGGTTTTACTACTGTGTGTATGACCAAAAACAGGAAAACTGGCAAATAAAAATCCTGAAAAGTTGGTAAAGTAAAAAGTTAATGGGTCCCATTTAGATTGAAGGTGCTGCAAAGGAACTCTTCCTCTGTACACTTTTTTATAGTCTTTTTCGTAAATAATAATATTAATATGAAATAATATTTTTTTATTTTACACTTCATTGTCTTAGCGTTCAAATTAGTACTAAACAAATAAGAACCATTAATAATAATAATCACATAAATTGAACTGAAATTAATACTAAAGCAAAAGTCGTAAGACGTAAGGCAAAAGGCGAAAGATTCAAATAAACTAACTGACATAAATAAAAAAAACTACACCAATGACTCCAAGGTCGTCTGCCGAAGTTGAAAAGAGGTAAGGATCTTAAGAGAGTCGTTTTCATTAGTAATTCAATTACAAGCTTTATCATGTTATACCTAGGAAGCTATAGCATTTTTGAAATGTTTTGAATTACTCATTATATTCTGAAATCCAAACTTTCAGTATTTCCAAGCTTTTGTAGCAAATTGAAAGAGACCCTAATATTCATATACTCCGTTAAAAATCCCTAGTACTAGATGTAAAATTCCGATAGAATAGGATAGATTCCAAAAAAATACAACAAGTCTTAAGTCTCACCAGAGAGAGCAAAGAAAGTTTAGAGCCAACTCTGCTCCACCAGCTCCCATTCGGACTTATAAAACCACATCTATACTTAAAAATTAAAGAAAACTTTCTTAAAGAGAATTCACTTTGAAATAATTTTGGCCAGGTTAAAGACTTATCTTTGGATATAGCTCATATCTCACGGATGTCCTCACATTCTCTAAAACTTTATTCTCTAGCCACCCATCCTCCGTTTCTATCAATTAAAAGAATGCTGTTTTGCTCTTGACATATGTATGCTATGCAGAATATCTAAAGAGCCATTGTGTTTTTCAGCTAACTCATTCCATGATCAATGCCAATATATATCTTGTTCTATATCTTTCGAGCGAGTTTATGGGGTAATCTATCACAATTATGTGCGAAAAGTGCTCTGATGATATATAGCAAATGACATTTTAAAGTGTAGATGTACAAAGATGACAAATATCTTTCAAGATTGAGTGCATAATTAGGGGTTTGTAGTGGCAATCTTAATATTTTGTTTTAGAGAAAAGCGCTGCAATTTCTCTACACAAACAAATTAAGAAAATCCCCAAATTTGCACTCCGTAAGAAAGAATAGATCTAGTAATTGCATTAAATATTTAATTATTTTCGGAGTGTCCAATACTGCCTTTTATGACAAAAGTCTTCCATGCAGTTATGTAAAGCTTACCTTAGCACTTAGCAGGCGTTGATGTATGCTCCACCATTGACAATTTTGGAGTTAATACAACACCAAGGTAAATGTGTTTTTTAACTACTTTAATGTCATTATTTTGAAAGATCCAGTGCTCTGAACTCTTTCTAACACCCCCACCACGTCTAAAGGTCATTATTTTGGATTTATCTAGATTGATTTTCAGATTCCAAAGCTGGCAATATTCCTCTAATCTATGTATCATGGACTGAAATTTACCTGGATCATCCAAAAGGATGACAATATCATTCGCGTGCATTGACACTTTAATAGCAGTATTTCAACAGAAATACGTACTTCCATGCCATCCTCAAAATCATTAATAACGCTTGTATTAAATCCCTCCGAAAAGGTCACACCATCCCATACAAGCGCTCTGGTATCTTTGTAAAGCTCTTGTAAATTATTATCAATAAATTTAGAGGATACTACATAACCATTGAGCTTATAAAATAACAAGCTGCGAGCAATTGTATCGAATGCAGCTTTAAAATCGACAGAGAATCCTTAAATCTTCTTCTTTTTAGAATCTTCTGGGCATAGTAGAAAAGCTATTTGCTCTTTAGCTTATTTGATGTACTTTCCCCACGTATGGGAAAACTGAAGTCTATATGCTGCGATGCAACAGATGGTGGCTTTGGCAAAATCTCACTCTTGTAGCTTTCAGGATTTCGCCACAAATGGCACCACCGTCAGTAGGTTGTTTGAGTCCATACTAAATGTGTGTTTGTGTCTTGAATGTACGGGGGGGAGTCTTGGATATACCATTGGGTCTTGACTGTACTGGTTTATGTCTTGGATGCACCATTGAGTCTTGACTGGCTTATAACTTGGATACACCATTGAGGTTTGACTGGCTTATGCCTTGGGTGTGTCATTTGGTCTTGACTGCGTCCTAGCGCCATTAACAGATACTACCAGCATGCTCACGTACTACGGTTTTCTTGGATGTGTGTGGATATGTGCGGATGTGTCATTTGGTCTTTACTGCACCCTAGTGGCATTAGCCGATACTACCAGCATGCTCCTGTACTACGGTTTTCTTGGATGCGTGAAGTTTTTTGCTTCACTTTTGCCAACACGTAGCAGCATGCTAAAGTTGACTCGGTGGCTAGATAAGGACGTGTTAATTTCATGTTCATAATTTCATCTTGTGGTGAGCATATGAAGGTAGCAGAGTTTTTTTTTTATAAATCAAGCAGTTACGCTGTTATAAGATTTGATTCACACCTATATCTAAAAAATAGTTCACATAAAGCTGATAAGAATATAATATTTATCTTCATACTATTGGGGCAGGTCCATTGTTTACTTACCATTAAGTTGAGAGTGGGTTAAGTCAAAAGCTTTGATAGAAGAAACTGTGTTATGATAATAATGTGGTATGGTATGTTGTCTTAGGTGAGTAGTGGAAGTTGTATGGGAGCTATGAATAAGCAGTAAAATCATAACACAGCGTTCTTCTATCAAAGCTTTTGATTTAACCCACTCTAAACTTAATGGTAAGTAAACAATGTACCTGCGCCAATAGTGTGAAGATTAAATTATCATATTCTTCTCAGCTTCATGTGAACTATTTTTTAGATATAGAAGTCAATCAAATCTCATAACAGCGTAACTGCTTGATTTATAAAAAAAAATCTGCTACCTTCATATCTTCACCACAAGATGAAATTATGAACATGAAATTAACACGTTCTTATCTAGCCACCGAGTCAACTTTAGCATGCTGCTACGTGTGGGCAAAGTGAAGCAAAAAACTTCACATATCCAAGAAAACCGTACCACACATCCAAGAAAATCGTAGTACCGGAGCATGCTGGTAGTATCGGCTAATGCCACTAGGGCGCAGTCAAGACCAAATGACACATCCACACACATCCAAGAAAACCGTAGTACCGGAGCATGCTGGTACTATCTGTTAATGCCGCTAGGGCGCAGTCAAGACCAAATGACACTTCCAAGGCATAAGCCAGTCAAGGCTCAATGGTGTATCCAAAATATAAGCCAGTCAAGACTCAGTGGTGCATCCAAGACATAAACCAGTACAGTCAAGACACAATGGTATTCCAGACCCCCCCCCCTGTACAACCAAGACACAAACCCACATTTAGTATGGACTCAAACCACCTAGCGACGGTGGCGAAATCCTGGAAGCTAAAACAGTGAGCCAGAACTCTTATAGCGTAACTACCTGTGTTCCTTAATTTGCTCGTTTTTCCCAATAGATGTCGCATAAAGCACCATTTCGAACTGAAGGTAAAACTGCTTTATTAAAAAGTTCTGGTGAGCACTCTGCTGAGCCAGTTTAATTGTGACAAGGAACATGAAGGCATGCACATAGCCCATGATGCTTTAGTGTTGGACAATGTGCCCGATGATTTGATAAGCTCTAGAAACTGGTAGATTCTATGGGGTGTAAACCATTGAAAAGTGATAAAAAATAACGGCTTTTTATGTCTATACTTCAACATCGGGAATATTGTGTTAGATTTGTAAGACAGTAAAGACAAGTTAAATAGTATATTCAGTAGTATATTTCAGTAGCGTAGACAGTTTCGTATCACCGATAAGAAGCCCCACCGACGGCTGCATTGTTAAGATGACGAACTCCAGTTTTAATTAATTCAGTTCTCCTTGCTAATGAGGATCTCTGCCACGGGTGACTGAAAATTCTGTTAACTGCATATAGGAAATTAAAGATAATCAAAGCAATGCGATGAATATCAACAGAAGAAGCTATCGAACATTGAAGATTTGACAAGTCAAGACGGCTGGAGCGAAAAGTAGGATGCTGGAGTTGCAGCAATTTTCTTGATTAACAAAAGAGTAAAATCAACGGAAGAGGAGATTAATTTTGCTAAGAACACAAAGCCCACTAAATCTGAATGCCCTACCATAAAGACCTTTACCAGTCGTGTATACAATTTACAGTTACAGCAACGAGTAGGTAGCTAATAGCAATCGCTAACTAAACTTCTATGATTATATCTAGCAGATCTGTGTATGCTACAAACAACATTTTTACTGTCGATTTTGTCCGAGTGTTTCTAAAAGTTATATTGATCAACACAGGCAACAAAAATTTGGAGATCTCTGTGAGCAAATATGTGTTGGTTAAACTAAAGCTCAATTCTGCTGTAGTGAATCACTTAGCAAACCAACGTTTTGAGATTATTTGTAGGTGACAAAATAATTAACCGCATAGAACACTAAAAATAATAGTGGCAAAGTGTTCTAATTGACCGATTCATGATTGGAGTTATCCCATGTTCGGAAATCCCGGAGATTCGTATTCTGAGGTGTGGATGCTGAACTTGTAGCTGGAAGAATTTTAATTGAAGTAAAATTTTACGCTTTAGCCGGATAATATGTTTCTCCTAAAGTAAAATTATAGTAACACAAGTTTTAAATGAGCAAGAAATCCAATATATCTTCGCTGCTGTTTTTAACTGATGCTTCTCTTGTTTATCTTAAAAGCATTTTAAAATTTCCTCTCAACATGAAATTGTCCTTCCAGGAAATTCTCATAGGACAATTCAACAATGGCTGTAACGAACAATCAAAACCATATGCGTATATCATTTAGGAAGGATTCTAAAAAAAGCTTAACAGTATGCGCTCTGAAAAGCATTGTATTACAAAAAATAAGATCGGAATTAATAAGCCTCATCAGTTCTTGCATGGTAACAGGCATGTCTGAAGTATTAAAAGTATCAACAGTTCCGGCAAGCTTTTTTCCAATCAAAAGATTTCCGACTCCTTAGTATTTGTAGAGTTCCAAAGTGAACTTGAAACGGAGATGATGGAACAAATTTTTTTCTGTTTTATTTTTATTTTTTTGTATTCTCTGAATTTTTATAGCGTTCTGTTAAACACTTGCTAACATGATATGGACGCAATCAGTAAAAATAATTGTCCGTTATCACAGTTTTTTCCAATCTGCTGGATCGGGAGTACTTACGTGCTCAGCTTCCTGAACTGCATATGATAGTGCTGAAACTTCGTTATTGATAATTACCTGAAAGCTGTGACTTTATGACGCGTCTCTCCAGAACACTCTTCTTTTGTTTTGATAAACTGTGTGGTAACGGACGGAACTTCATCAAAACTATGTTCTGTACATATTCTCATCCCAACGGCAACGTGGGTTATTCATTAAAGCGCAACGGCTTTTCCATTCTTTATTGTCGCAAAAATTACAAGGGATTTATTATGTTATGCGGGAAATATAATTTCCGCTGGTAGAAATAGGTGAATGAAGATGGAAATTAAGGAAAATTAGGTACAATGTAAAGTGTTGAGATCTTTTGAATAGTTTGGAACATTTAACTTGGCTTTTGTCTTTGGCGTAATATAGATTTTTAATCAAAGATTTGTTTGTAATTTACCTAGAAGATTTTATTTGTAAATAATTATACCCTAGAAGTTGAAATCATAGGGTATATTAATTTCGTCATTCAGTTTGGAACGATACAAATACTGATGGTACAAGAAAATGGATTGGATACCCAAACCTAGCATTAAAAGTTATTTTGATTTTTGCACCTTCGAATGTCCGTCCTCTCGATAAGACGCGAGAATGCGTTTACTTCGAGAGCTAAAGTTCTGAGCTTTTAAAAAACAAATTAAATTTAGGTTAGAAAATGGGAGAAATCATCGGGTAACTCTTTCTTGGGGTTGCCATACAAAAATATCGTTTTTTAGTATATATTTGGACACTACCTAAGAAGTCCTCAACGTAGAGAGATGACATTTGGTACACGGCGTTTTCATAGAAACAGTATATATAGTTTCCAAAATGAACTAAATTAGGCAACCTCTTCTTGGTGTTGCGATTTAAAATTTAGGTTTTTTATGTATACTGTGAAAGCTTTTAGTCCTAGACGTTTTAATTTATCTACGGTATCATATGAATTGGTCTTAGACCAATTCTAGCTTTTTTACATATTTTTTAAAGCATTGCTTTAGCTTAGGCTTAGCTTAGGTCAATATGCTGCCTCTGCAAGATGAAAGCTGTACGTAGAGATATGCTTGATTACTGCCACAACTCTCATTTTCATAAGTTTTCGTGCAGCTGAAGCAACGTATTTATGTGTCTAATCGCACTGTTCGTGTTACAAGTAACCCGGGTTTAAGATAGCAGGAGACAGAAAGGTTGATATCTTATCATCTTTGATGCAAGTTCATTGAATAAACTGAGACGTAAAGTCTTGCGTATATTGGAAAATTATAGTAAAAAAGGACTCTCAAGCATTTCGTTTTCGCCATCTTGAAAACTGTACGGTGTCAAATTACTATCACTTCAACTGCTATGATTTTTCATTATGCAAGTTCGCTGAAAGCTGAGCTGCCAGCATGTCAGTAGGGACTACACGTGTAAAAAGTATGGCAGTACAAGTTGCATGCTAGTTGTAGGTACTATCTCATGTAACCCACGGGTAAGCAGGCAAGCGATTAAAGAAAAGTTCCTTAGACTCTGATCAGTAGTGTCGGGACTGGGGTTCTTATTTTAAGTATGCTGTGGGTTATAACCGGATACTTATGTGGGAATATTTATTGCCATTTTCTTTTAATTGACTTTCGTGAGAGCAGATTTTGGGACTGTCATTTTTTTTTTTTTTTTTATTTAACTTGCTTCGTGAGGAACTTAGAGGTCACAGTAAATTTGACGAAATAACCTTTTCAAGAATGGCAGTAAATGATATGTTAGATAATTGACATCGTTCTTCCCTTAATGTATAGGGTAACTTAAATGAAGAAGATAAGTCTTAAAGACAAAAGCTAATTCAATGTTAGGTAATACCGCAGTGCTGTCTCAAGCAATCCTTCCAGAGAAAACAGATACTGGCTGTCAACCACTTTAATCTTAGTTAAAATATCCATCTTAGTTAACTGAGCGTGCAGTGGGCTGAGACCAGTGATGATACCAATCACGGGTCTCCATCGTTTTCTTCTAAGCTCCAAGAACTTCCTCTTTGAACAATCAAGAAATACCTTCAGTATATAATTACCAAATATATAACAAAATCTCAACTAAAAAGCTACAATTTAATGCTTTAATTAACCTTCGTTAAATCTGCCTTCTAGTTCAGACGAAACTCTTTTAAGAGACCTTGAATACGATTTAAATTTAATTAAAAAGATCTCACCTGAACTCCATGAAATTAGCAGCGTTAAATATTTGTAAATAAAATAAGGCCAACATTAACATGGAAACACTCGTTCTTCCCCTTTCAAGGATGTGATTATATCTTTCTGACTAACACTTAATTTATGTTGTAACTGGCAAAAATAAAAAATAAGTTCCACAGTGATTTATTTTTCCTTAATTTTTTGGCATTGTGGTGTGTGTTCTGAAAAGTATGATAATTATGTCATAGAGATGCTACAATATGATCTCATTAATTATGTTTAAATTCACCTTGCTCCCGACATTATTATGAATTATTCATTCAACAGAAAGCGCCACTTACCTTTAACCTAATATGGTTCATATTCTCTACATAAAAACGTTGATTAAATATCATATTAAGCTTAAACTACCCCATGTTAAGTATGCATTTATGGTTTGGGACGTTAAGTTGACTTAACCTGTAACCCCTTTACATAAATAAAATCTTGTTTTCGTAGCAAAATATATTTTTTTTTTCACTTTCGTGCCATCAAAACAAAAATCATCTCTGAGAATTTACTTAACACGGAAAGCATGTACAGCTAAAAAAACCTATTTTCGGGATATATAAAGATATTCAATGCATAATTGTTTAAGAAATTATAAAAGATGAAGGTCGCGAATCTTAGTATGTACCTCCACGTTAATCCATTAATGAGTTAGGAAAAGGGTTGCTCAGATATAAGGTCTCTAAGGATATAATTGATCATTTCGTGTTTCTTGTTACTGAATCCTGAGATGGAACAAAAAGCAATGAATACAATATCAAAGACTTTTACCTTTTAATTTGAGTCAACATTGCAAGTGTAATGAGGGAGTAGAATTTTTCATATTAAATTGAGAATTACAGTCTTTGATTCAGGAGGCAAATATGTAATATACTAAGTTCCTGAAAGTGAGTATTATTTTCTCGGAAGGTGAGCTCATAGCCCCACCTTTGATTCCATTCTTTACAACTTCAGTTTTGCCGCCGAAATATGTAAATTCCTTTAAGCGAGTACTGTTCGAACCAGTTTCGATTCATCCTAAAAATAATTCCTGAAAAAGGAATATTCTAAAAAAAAAAATATAAATAAAAAAAAACGTACTAAAAAATTAAATTCTGAAAATAAAATAATTCCATTTAATGTATGTAATCTAATTGCAATTTGCTCAAATTTGGTACAGTTTTTAACAAAAGCATGTGTTGCCATTTAATATGCAACTTATTGCACATATGTAATCAGATCAAGCCGATCAATTTGCAACTCTATCATTATCATCATTACAAGTACCATCCAACGGGAATATCTTCGCTACGTGATAAAGAGAATATTTTTTGCAAATATAATTCAATTTAACACAGCAGCTTGGGTTGCTTCAAATTTCTTGTTGCTATGCATTTTTGTGCGTTGCTATGAAAATTTTATCGCTAGTACCGTAAGATCACAGCTGCATTGCCAATTCTTGCAATCATGAGCCTCTGTTACACCATCAGTGGTGTCGTGTGCAAGCAAGGGCTATAAAAACGACAAGCTGACTGATCTCGATCTTTTTTTGCACTTGGCATCGTTTGGGATAGGTTGACTAGGTAGGGACTAACATTTTATATCGGGTATCGACTGATATAAAATTCTTATTAACAAATCACATTATTTCGGAAGCTGACTGAAATAGTCATTACTAACACACATTTTATTTTGGGAGTTGACTAAAATAAAATTCTGGCTTCGGGAGTTGACTGAAGTTAAGATAACACTTTAAGCCGGGTATTGACTGACTTAAAGAATATTATTTCGGGAGCTCACTGAAATAATCATTACTAACACACATTTTATTTTGGGAGTTGACTATAATAAAATTCTTACTTCGGGAGTTGACTGAAGTTAAGATAACACTTTAAGCCGGGCATTGACTGACTTAAAGAATATTATTTCGGGAGCTGACTGAAATAATAATTACTAACATACATTTTATTTTGGGAGTTGACTAAAATAAAATTCTTACTTCGGGAGTTGACTGAAGTTAAGATAACACTTTAAGCCGGGTATTGACTGACTTAAAGAATATTATTTCGGGAGCTGACTGAAATAATAATTACTACCATTAACATTTTATTTCTGCCTTTAACAGAAATAAAGAATTGTTTTAATCAACGATTAAAAAAAGGGTCTTAACATTAGCTTCAAGTCAACCATCTTAAGTGCCAAGTTTGGGTCGGTGAGTACCAGTCACTTGTAACATTTTATTATTTATTTATATATCTATTCTATAATAAATTTACTCATATATATATCTATTCACTATACACTACGTGTGCATATTTATCAACTAAAACGATTCAACTAACTCTATATTTATTTTATATATTGCTTTCTTAGCGATCTTATAAACAATTGTTTGCCAATAAGTGTTTTCTCTGACCCAAACATATATATGTTGAGTTTTGTCCCAATACATCTATTCTTGGAAATCGTGCATTAAAAATCTGTGTGAATAAGTGTGTCTTCGAATGTGTTTAAATCTCTGACCCAATCACTTGTGTATAATTTCTTGCTACTTCAACCATTGGGAAATTGTAGAAAATAGAAGTGTACAGTGTTGAAGGGATAAACCACTGCTTTAAATCCAAAATTATCAGTGCATTCATTTCAGTGTCACTTAACTGAAATTTGCGTGTACGTTCTGATTACGGGCAGTACAAGTACTGATTTACAGACACCATGTGGCATTATTTAAATCAAAGTAAATCTCTTGATTCGAGTTATATGACCAATCAGGGTGTCAGAGCTAGTCTCGTTCGTGGGAGGGAGTGCCGGTTTTTAGTGGACAACTAGTCTTTTCAAATTCAAATATAAAAAAATTTTTATTCAAATTAAAAGCTTATAACTATATCACAAATTCATTAACAAAATTCAGAACTAAACTAACCTACAAACTACAAAAAATTCAATATAAAATTCAATAAACAAATAAAAATTCAAAATAAAAATCAATGTTGATGCGCTTTCTCGCTCGTTGTTACTTCTGAAAAAGAAGAAAGAAGAAGATTTGAGCAACTGTCATCAAAATAAATTTCAATATATGTGTTTATCGACGACTGACTTCGTTGGTGCGTGAGGGCACAAGGAAGTAAAATACCTCTGCTCGTACGTGAGGGCAGAAGGAAGTAAAGTGTTATAATTGTTGACTTAGTCAGATTAGTCTCTGACAGTATTTTGAACGTGCGCAGGAGTGTAGCAATATGCTACTACAAAGAAGAAGAAGAGCAGATTAATCTCTGCAGCAGAATTATTCTTCTCTAAATGTGAGCAGGAGATGTAGCAGATTATTCTCTGCAGCAGAATTATTCTTCTGCGTAAATATGAGCAGGAGATGTAGCAGATTATTCTCTGCAGCAGAATTATTCTTCTGCGTAAATGTGAGCAGGAGATGTAGCAGATTATTCTCTGCAGCAGAATTATTCTTCTGCGTAAATGTGAGCAGGAGATGTTTGCAGATTATTCTCTGCGCAGAATTAATCTTCTGCTTAGGTGTAGGAAGGAGTATTGCAGATTAATCTCTGCGCAGAATTAAACTTCTGCTTAGGTGTAGGAAGGAATATTGCAGATAATCTCTGCGCAGAATTAAACTTCTGCTTAGGTGTGGGATGGATTTTTTGAAATGATAGGAGTTTCAGAATATTCTCTGAAATATAGAATTAATCTTCTATAATGAGGTTGGGAATATTCTTGAATTTAGATTAGTCTCTAAACCAGATGAGCTCTGGACCAAGAATGATTTTCTGCTTCGGCTCGTCGGCTTTATATAGCCGCCGCATCCAGTTATGAGATGTCACCTCTCGGTGTTGCCCTAGCAACGATTGATGCGATGTCTGAACGTACCTCATACAGCTGATTGACGTAATGTCAATTGCTGTCATCAATAAATGTAGGAGGAATGTATGTTTAAGGTAAGTTGATGAAATTTTTTATAAAATTTGTTAAAAATAATAATAATTTGATATGTTTTAGGTGTTTTATCTCTTCGTTGGAGTCTTTGGACGTCGCTAGGTCAAAGGAAGGAACTTCCCAACATTCAGATAAGTGCTTTTTGTTGATTTTATTTAGAATTTGGTTCTTTGTGGTTCCTTTGTTTTTTTCTTTTTAGGAATGTATTTACATCGGGGAAATCAACACGTCGGTGGACTGAACATCCTCCCGCCTCAAAAAAGGGAAAGAAAAAATTGTAGTGTTTTGAGTAATAAACTTACATTTTGTTGATGAATGATGTGTAGTTTGTCCTTTTTTCTTTTCATTTTTAGCGTAACTCCTCCCGGGATGTCCCACTTATAATATACCTTGGCGTTTCGGATTTTGTCCCAAGGACTTTGTGTTGTGTCCAATAATTTTGTTATAATGGGTGTAGTGACAATTTTTCCTATTAAATCTCTAGGAATTCCCAGATTGAGCTCAGTAGGTTTCATACAGATTGCTGACTGCCTTTGAGTTGGTGTTTGAGGATTAGGTGGCAGATCTGAAAATTGTGCTGGTGGATCTATTACGAGATCCATTAATTGGATGGGTTGTGAAGCGATAGTCTCCAGCGGTGGTAGTTTGCTGTTGCTCACCGTTTTTACAGCTGTAGTGGGAGTGACAATCGTGCTAACTGGTCCTGTTTCACTGATCGATATCAATGACTCCATGTCTTCTGGCAGACTTGGTAATGCCGTCGATGTTGAAGGTTTTCTTTTCATCCTCTGTGGCATTATTGGGGCATGAGTTTCTAGGCTGCGTTTCCTTGGCCTTGGTTTTACTCTTGGTCTGTTGTCGCTCGTATTATACAGCTCTGGCATGCTCAATGGAGTGGAACGTGATGCTGTAGGAAGCCTTGACCGAGTTTGTACCCGAACTTCTGGCCGGTACTCTCTTGACCTCGGTTTAAATTTGAGGCTATCTTGGTTTTCCGATTCCTTTAGCAACTTTTTGATTTCAGGTGATGCCAGTCTTGCCTCAAATGGCCTTGCCTTCCTCTTAATAGGCGAGGAATGTACGGGTGGTGGTCGTACGATCGCTGATCGGGGTCTGCGTGCCTTTTTCGGTGTTGGTGGCAGTGGACTCACCGGCTTGATTGGCTTAAAGGTAGCCAAAAGTTCCGGAGGCGTAGGAGATAAGCCAGCGTCGATAGAGTCTAAAGACTCGGAATTGAAGATTTCTAATAATTGCTCCATAACGAATAAAGCAAATAATAAAATAAAAAATAATAAAAAAAATAAAAACGAAACTGAAACTACTGCGCGCACTTGTCACTGTTCAAAACTGAAGTGATTTTTGGCAGGTTTCGGAATCGTTTATATTTGAATATAACGGGTGTTTTGAAAGTTTGTACTGCCACAGAGTACTAGACTTTGGTGGGGATAATAAATGATTGTCAGGAGGTGAGTTGGTGAAGGGGAGAGGATAGTTTTTTAGAAATAGGACGGGTGAGAATATTTAATTCATTTTTTTTTCATTTTTTGACATTTTGCTCCAGTTCGTATTACTGGGGAAATATTATTCTCTTGCATTATTGATGCAGAATGAGAGATAGTCTTTGGATGATAGTGATGCCATCTATTGGTGAGAGGCTTAGTTTCTCTGTGATCTAGTTCAGTTTTTATTTTATTATATTGTAAAGTTGCTCACACTGAACGAGATGGCGACACTTTTGTTTCATTTTTCCATTTTGTGTGGATGGTGGAAAGAGTTGTTAACGTATAGTGGTTCTTTGCTTCACTTGGTGTATTTCTCCAGTTTTTTCTCTGAGCAATGTAGTGTAGAGGTGTATTATGATTCTTGGTGGACACATATCCATATTTTGCGGGGGTAGGAGTTTTCTTGTATGAACTTGATGTTTTGGTGAACACATTGGCGTGGTGGAATATTCCCGAACTCTCTTTAGTTTCTTATCCGACTTGGGGTTTGTCGTAGTATAGGTGGATAGCACAGTCGTCGTCGTGCTTTTTACTTCTGGTACTCCTCCGACCAGAATCCAGCCCATTTCAGTGTTTTGGGCTGTAGGTGTATTGCTTGATCCTCTTCTAATTCCATTTTTAATGATGGCGGCATAGATGTTTGCTCCGAGAAGAACATCGATTTCTCCTGGAACTGAGAACGTAGGATCTGCAAGCGGGAGATTGTTTATGTGTTTCCACTTGGACACTTCGATTGTCTGTGTTGGAAGCAGATCGGTAATTTTTTGGATTATGAGCATGTTGCTCGCTATTTTAAAATTGTTTTGTAGAGATTTAATTGTGACTGTGGTTTGCTGTACAGCTGTATTAGTGGGAGTTGAACCAAGTCCAATTAATTCTTGGGTGGTTGGAGAACCTTTAAGCTGTAAGAGTTTACAGGCCTTTTCGGTCATAATAGACACTTGAGATCCAGAGTCTATTAATGCTCGGAATGTCATTGTGATTCCGGATGGTGAGGTGACATTTATCAGAGCTGTAGAGAGGAGAGCTCTTTTCATATTGGCGGTTAGAAAATTTTGAACTTGTTGTTCGTCATTTCTACAAGCTAAGGGTGTACTTGGTTCAATTTCCATACTAGAATTTTGGGTGGATTGATTAGGTAATTCTGTCACCGAATCATTTTGCTCATAGTGGAGCAATGTGTTGTGGCTTTTGTTACAATGGTAACACCTTTTATTGCTTGTGCAATTTAAGGTTAGGTGGTTGGGAGATAAGCAATTTTTGCATAAATGCAACTTCATGTCGTTGTCGGGTGTTCATATTTCTAAATGTATGACAATGAAATATGATATGGTCACCCTTACAATGGCTGCAAGAGGACTTTTTTGTAGGTGGGTGCTTTTGTGTTGAACTTTGGCTTCTATTCAGGAATCCATAAGTTGGTTTTGGTGAGAATGGTTTTCTCTGTGTCATGTTCGAAGATGTATTTCTATTTCCTATCATTTCCAAGGTTCTGAAGCGAGCCTCTAGGAATTTAGTTAATATTTTTAATTTGGGTAATTCTGTGCTATTGTGAAGGCTCTGCTCCCATAACTGGTGTGTGTCTGGGTGTAACTTTTGTACAGTCAAGTATATAATTATAGGATCCCAATTGTTTGTTTCTACACCTAAATTTTGTAATGCTAATAGCGCCTCTGTTATATTGTCTAGTAGCCTTTTGATACTTTCGGCAGTATCATGATTTGTGGTTGGGAGAGACAATAATTTTTTTAATTGCACGTTGACTAGGATTCGCTTATTTGAATAGCGTTCCTTGAGGAGTTGCCAAGCTGGTTTATAGTTTGCGTCGCATATTTCATAATGCCTGAGCAATTTTTCAGCTTCTCCTATTAGATTAGTTTTTAAGAAATACAATTTGTCAACGTCTCTTAAATTATTGTTATTATGAATCACTGAATTAAATAGATCGTGAAATGAGATCCATGTCGAATATTCTCCATTGAATGTCGGCAGCTTAATTCTAGGAAGTCTTTCGCTATTGCATGACATTGTGCTAGCAGAATTTGTCTGTGTGTAAGGTGGATTGCTGACAGATGGTGTTGGTGTTAATCTGTCTATGTCTTCTTCCATGCTTGCTGCTTTCTCAATGTAATATTCCTGTACTTCGCTAAATATCACTTTGGTGAAATATTCTAGTTGGAGATCTTGTGTTGTCACTCTCCTTTGTATAGACCTATGTCGAGTTTGGAATTCTTTCCAATATTCGGTGAAAGTTTGTAGGCGTTTTTCTGTCGATTTGACAGTTTTCTTTTTTCCTTCTCTTTGGTGCCTTTTAAATAATTCTTCCATTAAATCTTTGACTTCTTTTTGGGACTGTACCAACTCTGAGAGTCAATGGTTTCGTCACCAACGTCAGATGAAATGGATTCGCCATTTTTCGGAATTTCTAATCGAGAAGCTTGAATTATGTGATATTAAGCAATATTTCAATTTTATATATGACTGACTGAGTTATCCGGACTTGAAGGACCAATGTGAGAGCTAGTCTCGTTCGTGGGAGGGAGTGCCGGGTTTTAATGGACAACTCAGTCTTTTCAAATTCAA
The DNA here is from genome assembly GCA_963924295.1 of Dioctria rufipes. Classification (NCBI taxonomy): domain Eukaryota; kingdom Metazoa; phylum Arthropoda; class Insecta; order Diptera; family Asilidae; genus Dioctria; species Dioctria rufipes. The sequence goes on along the minus strand of OZ002740.1, from coordinate 78,632,259 downwards.
ATATAAAAAATTTTTTATTCAAATTAAAAGCTTATAACTATATCACAAATTCATTAACAAAATTCAAAACTAAACTAACCTACAAACTACAAAAAATTCAATATAAAATTCAATAAACAAATTAAAATTCAAAATAAAAATCAATGTTGATGCGCTTTCTCGCTCGTTGTTACTTCTGGAAAAGAAGAAAGAAGAAGATTTGAGCAATTGTCATCAAAATAAATTTCAATATATGTGTTTATCGACGACTGACTTCGTTGGTGCGTGAGGGCACAAGGAAGTAAAATACCTCTGCTCGTACGTGAGGGCAGAAGGAAGTAAAGTGTTATAATTGTTGACTTAGTCAGATTAGTCTCTGACAGTATTTTGAACGTGCGCAGGAGTGTAGCAATATGCTACTACAAAGAAAAAGAAGAGCAGATTAATCTCTGCAGCAGAATTATTCTTCTGTAAATGTGAGCAGGAGATGTAGCAGATTATTCTCTGCAGCAGGATTATTCTTCTGCGTAAATATGAGTAGGAGATGTAGCAGATTATTCTCTGCAGCAGAATTATTCTTCTGCGTAAATGTGAGCAGGAGATGTAGCAGATTATTCTCTGCAGCAGAATTATTCTTCTGCGTAAATGTGAGCAGGAGATGTTTGCAGATTATTCTCTGCGCAGAATTAACCTTCTGCTTAGGTGTAGGAAGGAGTATTGCAGATTAATCTCTGCGCAGAATTAAACTTCTGCTTAGGTGTAGGAAGGAATATTGCAGATTAATCTCTGCGCAGAATTAAACTTCTGCTTAGGTGTGGGATGGATTTTGGGAAATGATAGGAGTTTCAGAATATTCTCTGAAATATAGAATTAATCTTCTATAATGAGGTTGGGAATATTCTTGAATTTAGATTAGTCTCTAAACCAGATGAGCTCTGGACCAAGAATGATTTTCTGCTTCGGCTCGTCGGCTTTATATAGCCGCCGCATCCAGTTATTAGATGTCGCCTCTCGGTGTTGCCCTAGCAACGATTGATGCGATTGATCTGAACGTACCTCATACAGCTGATTGACGTAATGTCAATTGCTGTCATCAATAAATGTAGGAGGAATGTATGTTTAAGGTAAGTTGATGAAATTTTTTATAAAATTTGTTAAAAATAATAATAATTTGATATGTTTTAGGTGTTTTATCTCTTCGTTGGAGTCTTTGGACGTCGCTAGGTCAAAGGAAGGAACTTCCCAACATTCAGATAAGTGCTTTTTGTTGATTTTATTTAGAATTTGGATCTTTGTGGTTTCTTTGTTTTTTTCTTTTTAGGAATGTATTTACATCGGGGAAATCAACACGTCGGTGGACTGAACACAGGGTCCGTTAACCTTGAAAGACATCCCTTGGCGAAAATTCCTTGTGATAGAATAATGTCACACGACTTTCTTCCTTCGAACAATGCCTCCAGTCCATCAGGTTAGTATTTTCTTTAATTGTTTTTGCATGGTTTATACTTTCGAAAATTATCTAAAACCAGTGGATAGTGATTTTGAATCCTAATTTGTTAATGTGAACGAATCTCCATTTTGAACAAAAATAATGCAGTTCTTATTTATTGTTCCTATGCATAAAGCAGTGCTGGGCGATGTTCATTGATGTTTTCAAAACATCGATGTTTGGGTTCTCGATGTTCGATATTTTTTCATCGATGTCGACGCACTAAAACATCGACCTACATCGATGTTAGGGAATTACATGCTTCTTACCGTAGTAAAGGAATAAATGCATACTGTAAAAAGCAGATCAAATTAAAAAAAAAAAAATTATCTAGATTTGAAAAAATAAGTACGTATATTTCAATCAAATTTCCGTGGTGAAACGGAAAGAGATATAGTAAATTGATTGTTCATTTCATTTTCAAAGCATCGTTACAATTGATAATCATTAGTTTTTAGAATGATTTGGGCTGTGGACAGAAAACATTGTTCGGGGGAATCAGTCAGAATTCTTTTAAATAGTTGAGAGGAAACAATCAGAGTGACCTTACATCACACTGCTGTCATTGACTCAATGGAGGCTAACGAAGTTAGGCCACAGGAGAGCGATACAGGTTTGTTTATTATTTCAGCTAAAGCGGCCCATACACTGCGAACATGTTGTCCAACTTGGTCTGCCACACACGAAAGATTTTTCTCCACAAACTGTCAAACTTGCTGTCCAACATTAGGATAGGAACACATATCAGGAGCTGCTAGAACTAATAATTGCTGTAATTTCTTCAATAGACTTCACTCAAGAATGATGAATGCATGACAAACATCGCCCTACATGGTTCAATATGTTGTCAAACTCGTAGCCCCGCCACTAAAATTAAACTAATTTGATTTTCGTCCAACCGATTGACATACGTGTCACACCACAAACAGGCCCAAACACGGCTAAATCTGCGTGACAACATCGTTCTCGTACTCGAGTTGGCCAACATGCATAACTGTTTATGGGCCCCTTAAGAAAACGTCTACCTGCAAGTTCTTTCTCAGGCTCAACAAAGTTCAATTTATTTGCTAATCACATCCGCCTGGTAATTGAAAAAACAACAGAAGGAAGTTCGGAATGTAGGAAATCGGAAATAGCCCTTTATTTAAGCGCTCCTTTGGAACCATTTCATATTAATCTTTTAGAATGATGGCAGCGTCACGAACTTATATATCTTGGTTTATCACGTCTTGCACCAAAAATGTTGTACATTGTGACTACTTACGTGTCAGCCGAATGTCTGTTCTCTAAGGCAGTCGAGACTATAACTCGAAAGAGAAACAGTTTGCAGGGAAAACGCCTTTGCCAGTTATTGTTTCTTCAGTCTGTAGATATGAAGTTTTCAGACCTGTAATTTTTGATATTTATTTAATTCATTTATGCGTTATTTTTAGGAAACTTTTAATTTAGAATTGAAGAGGTACTTGTTTTGTTTTTGTTATTTTTAGAGACAAGAGCAACAAATTTCTGAACTGGAAAACACAGCATTTTTTCTATGATATACCAGTAAGACATTTGTTCAGAGTGCTTAAAATTTATTAACATCGATGTGGTTTGTACATCGATGTTGTATGATCGATATCATCGCCACATCGATGCTTGTTGGGCGATGTCAACATCGATGCTGCACATCGATGTTCCGATCCGATGTCCCAGCACTAGCATGAAGTATAAACTATGACTCCTTAAGCGGGCTAGAATCGGCGAATAAATGTAGCTATTTAAAAACATGTTTTATATTGTCGAGAACCCATCTGGGCAACAGAATTTCTTTTAGGTAATCCGATTCGGGTAAGCAAGTGTACGAAGTAAAAGATTATTTCATTATTTCATTCAATCTATATACATACATATCATAAATGGTTTGCTTAAGCACTAAAGTTAATTACAATAAAAGTACTCGCTACATGAAATTATGCCAACATATATGTAAATAAAGTATTCATCATAAGTTCACTGACCTGAGGTATGCAATCGTTACATTGCTGACGCAGTGAATTACGAAATTGTCTCGTTGAATAAAAGGTGAATGAAATCATGATGCAGCAATATTCTTTCGATTTATAAATAATTTAGAAATATCTCCTATGGTCACGAGTTATAGATACTATATGATTATATATATGCAGTACGACAAGTGAGTTTAGATAATCTAAAAGGCCTTTGGGAATGCGTTATACCCATCTAGAATTGTTGATCTGGCTGACAGATCTTGCTGACTTACGTATGACGGTCCTATTTCTATTTATTAACATTATATAATAAAGGCTGAGTAAGCTTCTATAAAGTAATCTGGTATATTTAATTATTAATTTCCTCTTTTCCGCGGAAATGAGTCGATTTAGTGTTCTCGGAAGTGGAAATATTTCTGATGTCTATATTCCGGGGCAAGTGTGCTTCGCCATGCATAGCGCGTGTTCTTTGCTAATTAAGTTTTTGGTGCGTGCTAGGACTCATTATGGAGGCGAATAGTGATGGATCGTTGGCAGGTTTTTGGCTACGTTCCAAAATGATTACTGAAGAAGATATCGTATATATAAATAACAAAATGAATATGACGCATGGCAGGCGGCGCTTTCCGGCACCGATGTGGTGGGTGCCTCTCAGCAGAAATTTTTAACGCTTGCTTCGGAAGCATCCCAACCTGGAGCTTGATATGAAGAAGGAGTTCCATCGTATCAACTCACTGCGATTACGACAAACCCATTCTCGGAAAATTCTGCGATCACAACTCAAAATAAGTCCCGTTTGCAAACAGCGTCTGTTAGCCATACAAGAGCAGCAAAAGTTGAATCTCAAACTGTTTCATTCAATCAGCAACACTTTAATACTAAGGTTGCCACTCAAAACGAAGTAAAACAAACCTCGGGAGCAACTTTGAGTAAGAAAGGAGACTCATTAAAACAACAACCTTTGAATCATTCTAACCCGTCCGCGGCTTTGTATAGATCTACGTCAAGTAGTAACAATAATTTAAATAATAATCTATCACTTTCTATTAAACAGAACTTCAGCTTAGCTGCTATCGGCTTTATAATGGTTACCGGCACGAACAGAAGGCGGATTGGAGTAAATAAGCTAAGTGCAGGAATTTTGAATGAAAATTCACTAGTTTAAGTAATAAAATAACAAAAACCATGTACTTTTGCCCACCAATTTTTATTATTGGTGCTAATTCTAACTTGCCTACATCGACCAGTAAGAGTAGCGTAGATGAGCTAAGGCTAACTAAAATGCATTTCTGTTTTATAATGGGTATTTAAAAACAAATATATTTGTAAATCACGTCGGTTTACATAAGGATTTAGTCGCCTTTTTCAGGAACTCCGCAAGTGATGCCCTTTCTTTTACCCATAAGGAAACTAAAAACCCCTCTATGTTGCTAATGCGTTTGGATGGGGACATGCATATAGATTGGATCAGAGCTGATATTGCCGATCAGACTCCGGACATTAAAGTCAATGACATATATCGCTTTTCGACCCCTAACTCTAGGAAAATAGACGTGCCATTGAATATTTTCGACATTCAAACAGATTGACTTGAGGACATGAGTAGACAGCTGAGCTTAAGATATGTCCTAAGGCAGCAGATTCTATGAGAAAAGAAGAGGTCGAAGAATATCACCAGCTTTAGGAGTCAAAGGTATGGGCACACGGGCGATTGTTGTGGGTATGACTGGAGATGTGTCATATGTGGGGAAAATCCGAAATCTGCTTTAATATCCAAAGAGAAAAACGACCTCCCCCAAATGTGTTAACTGTTTGGCCTTGGATTACCCAGCTAATTATAAAGGCTGTCCTAAATACAAAAACATAAAAGAGATGAAAAATTAAAATTATAGAAGAAACAGTTATTCGTAATGAACTGCAAAATAAGGAAATCAGTAAGCCAATAGTGCCTCAAGTCTCATTCTCAAAAGGGGAGAGCCAGCACAAAAGTTCTCTCCAAAATGTATTCGATAGCAATAACTTGAATGAGTTCTTAAATGAAGGGCAACACTTGTTTAAATTGATCTGGTCAGGAAGATCAGAGGATTTTGGCCTAAATATAGGTCAATATACTCTGAAGATGAGAGGGCAGTCGCTTACTTCAATTCATGACTTCAATTCTAGGATGAGCACGTACTCAGATTTAAGGTTCCTATAACTAAATATATATTTCTTAATCTAATTTGATAGGAAGTTATCTTTACAGAAAAAAATATTAAACCTCACTTTAGTCTTATTGCGGAAACCAGGCTCAAGGACAGACATAGAGTCCCTTTCAGTGGCTATAATATACTTAGAAATAATGATGGCAGAGGAACTGCTATGATCATTGACTACTCAATTAAGTTCGATAGAGGCGCATTTAATAGCAATTTTTTTCTATTTGTTTGATTTCACTACCCTTAAGGAATAATGAACCATGAAAAAGCTCTTCGCTGGCAGTATCTATGTACCATGTAATGGTTTTTCAAATATTATTAGTGATATAGATACTCTCTTCTCTTTAGCCAACACCATTGATTTAACCATATTAGGCGTTGACTACAGCGCCAGACAGAGTGATTGGGGAGACTCGCAAAATAATCACAACGGCAATCTACTACTTAACTGGTTGCAGACAGGATCTTCCCTCACTTTTGACATCTTAGCCCCACGGATCCTACCTTTCCCAGATCAGCCTCTAAGCTAGATTTCTTTATTTGTTCATATCAATTGACTGACACGTACAGATACTCGAAGTGCCACACAATACGGTCCCCGCCAATAACTTTGGGATGCTCGCAAACTTCGGTATAAGGGACTTTGAACCTGTACCTCTACCACCTAAAATGAACACCAGCTTTGGAGGAACTGACTGGGATGCATTCCGAGTAGATGTCCATCATAAGCTGTTATCCATAACAAAAGCTGAGGATTCAAATATATCAAATAGTGAGATTAACGGGCTTTTGGATTCTTTTAGTATAGAAATCAAAAACTCGAGGGACAGATATTCCAAAGTCATTCTCATGACTCAATTCTGTAAGCCCAAACTGCTTTAAAGCCAGGATATTAGTCGCAACTTACAAAGCAAGAATTATTAATATGAAATCGTTTGGCCATGATGGCATTTCTGATTAGATCATCTGTAAGTGCCCTGTTAAACTAATATCAATATTCAATCACTGCATCAACAACGAGCTTTTCCCGTGGATAATTGGACACGCCATAATTTTGAAGCCTGTGTGATATTTTCTTAACTGTGACCGTACGCCCTTACTTTTTAAGACATACACAGTAAAAAATAATGCAGCTTTACACTTGTTTGAGGTACGATTTTTCCATAAAAAATGTACTCAAATCCTTGTTATGTAGTTATTAATAGAAAGTTCTATGGATGAATCACTAAAAATATCTAAACCAACGATAAATTCCCTAAAGTGTAGGCAAAAGTAAATTATACTGATTATCTGGTCGATAAATGCTATGCAAAAATCCATAAATTGTAAACATTTCCATTCATTTAATCATATTTTCCATTTTTTCGAGGTAATTTTGAAACCGGCAAAAATATTTATATATTAATTCTGTGTAGAATTCAATAGCACAATGGACTCCACCATATTAATTACATTTGTTTCCGTCACATTTCCATTAAACAAACTGAAAAATACCTGCAATATGGTAATATTGTATTCAGATAGCTGATAATTCCCATTTCTGACGGAAATTTACACAAATTTTGTAGAAGCATTCCCTCAAATATATGTATTTCTTAATTTTCCACAGAAAAAGGGGATTAATTCTACAAATTTATGTGTAAAATTGCATTAGCGTGCCGGCAGCATTGCCAGAATTTCAAAATATGGTTCTTAATAAAACAAAATTAAGTTGGTACGATTCCTAACATTGATTTTCATGGGACTCATTTATTGCACTGAATATGAATTTAATGGGATTGCTATTCCGTTGGAATTTATATAGAAATATTTGCACTCATTTCAGGTTCTTAGTATAGTTTTCGTTTGACATTTTGAACATTTTTGTTTATGAATAGGTTTCTCTTTAAAAATCTTTAATTGCAGAAAATATTCACGGTAAATTTTTGGCTATCCAGTTGTATATTAAATATTTTTTCATACAAGCACACTTATTTTCCATGGAACACAGAAAGAAAGAATTCATGTAACACATTTTTGCTAAAAAATAAAAAAATTACCGCACGGAAAGGTTAGATATCCGCCTTCCGATTTAATCTAAGTCCGCATGTCTGGTAATGCTGCTTGGTGGAATTATTCCACTGAATTTTTGTATTAAAATCTCCAAAAGCGAGATTTTTCACCCGCACGATAAAATTTTCCCCTTTTTGGAGATATTTTTAGTATTTTTTTATGGATTTTGATGGCGTGACCTGGCAGAGAAGGGTTATGCCGTCATTTCATGTGAAGAATTAAGCCAGTACGTATTCAGTGTTGAAGGAAAGTGAAAGTAAACGTGAGTTTAATTAAAAGTTTTCTTGTGTTCGGTACAATGAACTCGTTTTTGAAAGTTTGGGATTCTAGTAAAAGCATCAAAAAGTCAATTGGCGTAGAGCCAAAAGAATTAACTCTGGAATTTGTATTACAAGAAGGTAAGTAACTAAATTTCATATTTGCTTAAAGAAAATATTACGCAGTTATTTACATGCAGTTTTAAAGCCGGCCACGTACGCTCAGTTAAAATGGTACAGTTTGTCGTGATTTTAAAGCGAATCGGAATAAGAGTAGTTATTCAGGATTTAATGTATTGAACTTACAGTTTAAAATTGTACAACAAAATCGCATTTTTAACTGACCGTATGTGGTCGGCCTAATACCTAAATTGCACTGTGTGTGTGTGTGTTTCTCAGGTTCATTTGCTTTAAAAGCTATTAGATTTCAATTAATAAAAGTGCTACTTTAAATGAAGTTAGAATTTTCCGTCAAAGTGTTGTGACACACAGGGAGCTCAAAGCCGCGTTGTTAATTTTCTATTATGTAACCATACATACATACCAACATATGAGGCACATAAGTGTTAAATGTCTGAATGCTTATTCAGAAGAATTTTTAGCTATTGTAATTTTAAACTTCAATGCAAAATTTCAGGGAAATTCATCAATGTTTAGAGGTCGCCAAGATCGAAAAAAAAATGTTTTTTATTGTTTTGGACTTTCAGGAAAACTGTTTCAACATTTTCTGGCATAACTTTTTAATTTGACAAAATTTTTCCTTGATTCTTATTTTAAATTAAAGGGAACTTATGTAGTTATGAACTTATGGCAGTGAAAGTCATTTAAAATTTTTTTTATTTTTTTTATGTTTTAAAAATTTTTTAAATCGAAAATTCGGACTCGGAGCTCCTATTTTTTAAATTTTTTTTTAATTTTTTTGTAAAGGAAAGTGGCGCGCGTGGATGTGTTTCCTACTATAACGTAATCTACAATCGATTATCTTTCTAGCGACTATACCCTAAGGGGCATATAGTGTATGAAGTATTTTCAAAAGCTTTTTTCTATAAATTACAAAGAATATGTACCGACCCATAAACGTTTCGACTTTGAACCAATTACATCTCTCTATTGCAATTATTTTTTATTCCTTTTTTATATAAGAGAGAATCTGTTGACGAATTTTACGCGGTTTCATATACATATATTTCAATCTAAAGCAACTTATTTTTTATAAATGTTTTTATGTGAGCTCATTGCACGAAAATTTATTTTTGTCTATAGAATTGTAAATCATTTAACTGGAATCTAAGTAGTGAGCTTAAATATAGACATTAGATATATGTGTTTTTTTTTAATTTATTTAAATTTTTTTGCTACATGAAGTCAAACTCATACTTCGTTCGACGCAATCATCTGACGTCTGATATTCTGTATTTGTTTTCCAAGAGTAGGGATGATTATTAATAAACCTGATTAAGTGATGTTGTTTTTTTGACTTCCTGTAGCAAAAAAATGTAAATAAATGAAAAAACATATATATCTATATGTCTATATTTAAATTCACTACTTAGATTCCAGTTAAGTGTTTTACAATTTTATAGACAATCAGCTCAAATAAAAACATTTATAAAAATAAGTTGCTTTAGATTGGAATATATATGAAACCTCATAAAATTCTTCAACAGATGCAATCTTATATTAAAAAGGTATAAAAAATTATTGCAAAAGAGATATGTAATTTGTTCAAAGTCGAAACGTTTATGGGCGGTACATATTCTTTGTAATTTATAAGAAAAAGCTTTTGAAAATAGTTCATACACTACATGCCCCTTAGGGTATAGTCGCTAGAAAGATAATCGACTGTAGATTACGTTATAGTAGGAAAATCATCCCCGCACGCCACTTTCATTTACAAAAAAATTGCCACGAAGTTAAAAAATTGGAGCTCCGATTCCGAATTTTCGATTTAAAAAATTGATAAAAAATAAAAAAATTTAATTTAATTTAATTTAATTTAAAATAAGAATCAAGGAAAAATATTGTCAAATTATAAAGGTATGCCAGAAAATGTTGAAACAGTTTTCCTGAAAGTCCAGAACAATAAGAAATAACATTTTTTTCGAATTTTGGCGACCTCTAAACATTGATGAATTTCCCTGAAATTTTGCATTGAAGTTTAAAATTACAATAGCTAAAAGTTCTTCTGAATGAGCACTTTTGTTTTTTGGACCACCCTACTGCGCACAGGGAACAGGGCATTTGAGCTAGCTAAATTTTTATTTACACAGAAAATCGACAAATATTGTGGACCATCTCCGATTTTGACGAAATTTCACAAGAAGGTTGCTTTTATTCTTAATAGCAGTGAAATTTCATCAAAATCGGATATGGTCCATTCAGGGCATTTGTCGAATTCCTGTAAAATGACACTTCCATTTTTGTAACTAAAAAGCTTTTGAAGATATGGTAAGACATTTTGAAAATTTTTGAGGCAGAGTAAAGGTTGAAGCGACTTGCAAAGTATTTTCATAATAAAGCCAGTGAACCCCAAAAACACAAAGTATTTTTCATTAGCCCAGAAGAAAAAAGCTTATTATACATAAATTTCAGCAGGAAAGAAAGGTATATTCGGAGACATACTGACACTGTTAGATGGAACAATGATTGATGATGCTGAGGCCTTAAAATTTTATGCAAAAGAGGTCTTTATAGTAACATCAAGTGTCAGCATCGTACACATAGAAAAACAAGGAAATTCTGATGTCGATACTAATACTGATACAATATCTACAATCTCATCTTTCTTACCTGAATTTCTTAGCACTGGAAATAATAATAGTGATTTTAGGATTCCGTTTGAAAAACTTCCTGTCACTGTTTGTGATAAAATTTTTGCCGGAAACCGTTTAGATAGGAAAGAATACTCTGATTTCGTTACCGCAACGTGTGCTGAAATTATAAAAATATATGCACAGCCCTTTCGAAGAATAATTCGAGAAATAACTAAAAAAATCTGCGAAAAATTTAGTGCTACTTTTGCTGACAAGGATGAGGAAACTGGAAAGATTATTGGAGATGGTAATATAACAATGATGAAAAAATTTGAAGAGCACATTAAATATCTAAAACGTAAAAGTACCACTCCAGAAGACAATCTTTTAAAATCTAGAAGAAAACGAAGAAATATCCCAACCTCAGATGTACTAGTCGCCAAAGAAAACCAACGATTTTGGCTAAAATCTGAAATTATGAAAGCAAATAGGAATGAAAATAAGGTAGAGGAAGTATTTAGATTTACTTTCCCAGATCAGAGAGTGTTTTTGAATTTTGATGGGATCAAAAGTATTGGGCAAATTTTAGAGAACTGGCCCATATTGTTTGAAAGAAAATATCTACTTATGCACTTCCAATTATTGCATAATATAAATTTACTCGAAAATATAAAACAAAACATGCCAATTAATATGAGTAAAATAAGAAAGTTGTCCAAAAGTAGCCTGAATACACAATGCCTACACGCTGTACTGAAGTACTCCGCTGATTATTTCAAAGAAGACTTGAAAATAATATTTCGAAATTTTGAGGTTAATATTATTTATTTCTAAATAAAAATTCAAAATTTCTTTATCTTAGTAGTACTTTACGTGCATATTTATATATATATTTTTACATATATTTTTAGGAATGCGTTACTAAAGAAGAAATGCGTGCATCTGTTAAACACGTTCCAACTCCAATTATTCTTTGTTCAGGTATACATGATTTTAAATTCTTAAAGAAAACAGAAATGCACATTTTTGTGTTTAGGAGGAGATATCACGAATTATGGGAACATATATTATATATGTATTGAGGACCACATCATTTGCGATTCTACCAATTTTGAAGAGGCGCTGGCATGTCTATATTCCGCATTTTTCAATATCAACATTTGTTACCCAAAAGAAATATGTTTGACGTTAGAATTTCTGCAATTTCAAGTAGCTAAGATTATCGTAAAAGACAGCAAAGCAAGAACTTCGCGGGCGAAAACTAACTCTATATTACATAAGGTAATAACAGCAATTAATAAATTAAAAGACTTGTAATTCATTAATAATTCACTTAGTTTTAAGTGTTACAAATAATTCGTTCCCAGAACGTTTATTTTACAATTATTTTTTTACTGTAAAAATATATATAGTATATATATATAAATAATATGTTTGAAATGCAAAATTGTCTTAATTGTAATAAGCAATTTAATAACTTTAGTATTTACGTATCTCATTTACATAGCCATAAGAATTTACCAAATGCAGTATTCGACTGTAAGTTCAATGGATGTTCATTAATTTTTAAAAAATATTTTTCGTTTAGATCGCATTTAAGAAGATTCCATAAATACTCCAATAAGTTGAATTCTCTCATTTTTACTTGCAAAGTGTGTAAAGAAAACATTCCTTTAGAACATGCTTTGCGACATGTTAAGGCACATTTCGACAATATTAACGTGGTTCCGTGTTTTTTTGAAAATTGCAGTAAAGCATACTCTCGGTTGACGTCTTATCGAACTCATTTTTATAGAAAACATGGATTGCTCATAAGGAATCAAAATGAACAATTTATGGAAGAAGTTCATGAAAGTATTGAATGTCAAGAAAGCTTTCTTCATACTATTGAAGAAGATAGCCATAACGTTCAATCGAATAGCTTTGATGAACATACCATAGCTTTAGGTTTGTTGAAATTAGAATCTAAGGAATTGATAACAGCACCTAGTATTCAAATTATTATTGATATGGTTCAAACTCTGAAGGATTCAATAAATTTGTACCTTTTAAATGAATTACAAATAGCTCTAAATAATAATAATTTATTAGAAACTAATATAAAAAGTTTCATGAGTAACTTAAAAGAAAATAGTGATGAACAAAACAGGTTTCCGTTTAATTTAGATAAGTTTAAAAGTTCCTATAAGCGAAAGCAGTACTATCATAAAAACTTTTTCTATATTGAACCAAGGCAGATAAATCTTGGGAAAAATAATCAGCACAAGGACTGCTTTTATTATTACGTACCTATTTTAGAAACGCTTTCAGCATTACTTAAGGATAACTTTATTTTAAATTGCGTTAAAAACGCACGAACCCATTATAAATTAACAGATATTTCATCTGGCTCATATTGCAAAGAAAATGAAATTTTTCAAAAGCATCCTTTTACTCTCCAGCTAATCTTATATCAGGACGCTTTTGAAGTTTGTAATCCACTAGGATCAGCTCGGAAAAAGCATAGTATTGTTGCAATGTATATGAGCATTGGAAATCTACCTCCCTTTTGTAGGTCTTCAATCGATCAAATGCAATTAGTACTATTGTGTACAGAACGAAATTATAAAGAGTTTTCAAAAAATAAAGTTCTTCAACCACTTTTTCACGACTTGCAGTACTTAGAAAACAACGGTCTTGAAGCAGAATTACTAGATGAAAAGGTTTACGGTACTGTTTGCGTAGTTTGTGGTGATAATTTAGGTAGTCACGGATTGGGTGGTTATATTGAGAGCTTTAGCACTTCGAATCACTTTTGTAGATACTGCTATGCCACTCGAATTGATTTCCAGAACAATCCCATAAGCAAATATCAAATAAGAACGCCAGAAACATACAAGTCCGATCTACAAGTGCTGAACTCGTCCAACGAACTAAAATTATATAATGGATTAAAAAATAACTGCCTTCTTAATGACTTAAAGTACTTTCACGTAACAAGAGGTCTACCGCCCTGCCTTGCACATGATATTTTTGAGGGAATATTTTTATACGACATTCCATTGATATTAAACAAAATAATAAAAGACCGTAAATGGATAACAGAGTCGAAGCTTCAATATATTTACAAAAATATACCATTAGACAAAATGAATCAAAATTTTACTGCAGAGTTTTGTTTTAAGAATGGAAAATTGTACGGTCACGCTATGCAAAACAGATTGTTACTCCAATTTCTACCATTTGCCATGTTAGGTAGTGTTGAAAATTTTGAAGACCCATGTTGGAAAATGATACTTTTGTTAAACAACATAGTAAACATAGCGATGGCGCCCTCTTTGTCAGAAAATCAAACATTTTTTTTAGATAACCTAGTGACAGATTACTTGACTTGCAGAGCATATGGCCCTTTGATTCGCGTTTGGACTCTTAGGTTCGAATCAAAGCACAAATATTTCAAAGAAGTCATAAAAAAGTACTCCAGCTATAAAAACGTTGTAAAATTTTTAGCTGAGAAGCATCAACTGTTACAAGCTTATTACAGCGAAGGCACGTTATTTAATAATAAAATCATTGTCGAGAATAGCCTTTCTATTTCATTTTTACCAAATCATATATGGCAATATGTTGCATCAATTATTGAAAATTATACGAATTTTGCTTTCACTAAAAAAATTTTGTTTCGAGGGATTTATTATATTCCAAATCATGTATTATTTTGTACTAGAATGGAGCCAAATAAATATTTGGGCTTGCAAATAATAAACATATTATTTAACATTGAAAATGAAATAATTATTTTTGTTGGACATAAAGTACTTATCTCAATAAATGAAGATCTAGGATTTGCTGAAATCGAACAGGAATTAACAGAAATATCTAAAGTTAACTGTAATGATTTGTACGATTATTATCCTTTAAAAGTTTATAACAAATTTGAAAAAAAAAATCTCATTTTGCATCATTCTTTGTATGAAGATTTTAAAACATGAGAAAAATATGTTAATTTGAATGAAATGCAAGCAAACTTCATATGCTTTTAATTAATTTTAAAACAAAATTCATATAGAGGAAATACGTACTAAATGACATGAGATTTTTATTCTTATTCATGAATCTTTAATAATTTCAAAAGTTAGAACAGTAGTAATATCTATTAATCATCTTTGGATCCTAATCTGCACGATACATTGACATAGTCTTTGAAAGAAAAAGAAAATCTAATAAATTATTAAATAAAATAATTTTTGGAGGCTGAGTGGTGTACACACGAGACCAATATTTCGAATAAATCAAGCTTAGTTTGTAATTTTATCCCTTAATGTCATTTAGTATGTTCCTCTCTTATTAACCAATCCCTTTCTTACTTTTGTAAAATTTCTGTTTAATGACTGTTTACTAAAGCAGATTTAACCAGAATTCATGTATATAACAATAACAAGTTTTTATAGATACTTAATGACAGTACTGCCAATTGTGTTTTTTTTATATTGAAATAAATTTAATTTAAATGACATTTTCATAATTGATTGTTTTATTCATGCGCCAAATTTTTATTTACATAATATGGATTAGTTAATTACAGGTACCCAAGCAAGCAGTAAATTACATGATTTATGTAGATTTTAAACGAATATGGCATTATTTCTTGCTATCAAAAATATGGCAGCAGGTACTTCGAATAACCAAATAATGAAAAAAGTTTTCCCCAAAACACAAAATAATGCTACAATTTTGAGAAATCTGCAATCATGTAATTTACTCTCTAACTTTAATGTGCAATTGACTAATTCAGATGAAAACCAGCCCATTGAACCATTGCTTTTGTGCCTACCTTTAGTTCACAACTAACTAATTGTAAGGTAGTATTTCCATTCATATTTGGCATATTTCCCTAAATTTGTTGGGAAAAATTTAAATAGATTTTCTGCTTTTTTACCTATATTAAATGGAGAACTCACTAATTTAGGGAAAGAGATTCCCTCGATTTTCTCTATATTTCCCTATTTTGCATCGAAAAAAATTGTAGAAAATCTAGGTAGCTGTCCACTTCACTAGTGTAAAAAAAATTACCTTGTAATAGGTAATACGTAATTTACCCACATTTATGTAAATCAATTTTCCATTAAAGTTGTGTACATTGAATGATTCCATCTTCTATGGAACTTTCCATCAATGTGGTGGCACAAATTGTTTCCACCAAGTTGATGTAAATATTTTTTACTGTGTAGGGTGTTTTGTGAAAAACTAGCTTTTTTCCATAATCACCCTGAAACTCCGAAAGTGTTGATATAGTGAGTACTATCACCTCTGTTCCCACTGTTACAATTTCGGTCATAGTATTTTGTAAGCCTAAGACCCATCGCACATTGCACGCAGCGCAGCACAGCACAACGTAAGGCAGGGTAGCGTAGGTTATTGTAATATACACATGTAAATGACCGTAAATAAATTTTGCATATACATATAAATATTTTTATATTGGTATATTTACATATTGTTGCGAGCGTGGCTTTTGGTTCGTTATTTAAAACACAATAATAAATTTTTAATAAGCAAGTTCTTTATTTCACTCTAATCTTATACAATTCACAAACTTTCAATTAATCAACTCAACTTTAATTATCGCTAATACTGTACTTTCAATTATCGCAATCTAATTACAACACTTTCGCACCTTTATTACTTTTGCTTGTTAACACTGCAACGTGTAAGACAAGACTCTTCTCTTGGCGGTGACAACTGTTATATTTATACCCTAGAAACACTCTCCAGATTAGTCTGGAGTGTTCTATTCGAGAATCCTCTTAACTATTCTATTCAATCTATTCTTGAACCTTCCCGAAGATTCTATCATCGATTCTTCGAACCTGAAGTCCGATTCTCCGAACCTGAAGTTGTTTACTCTCCATCGCTAGTAGATGTCACCAGTTGTCTCTTTCTATTGAACGTAACAATAATATAGTAAATTTCAACATCACTGTGAAACTTTAGCATCCGATAACAAATGTAAGCAAACATAAATGTTGAGGTTAAGGTGAAAATCGCACAAAACTAAGTACATCTGTGCGATAAATTTCTTTATGGGACGAAATGTACAAAGAATAGGTATGTTTAGCGACAGCCATATTGCTCAGAGTCCTGTCGGATGCGATATCACTAAAAGTGGTAGTATATATTTCAGTAGCTCTCAACTCACCGAGGGAGAAGTTTATTTATGTTGTGTGAATTTTTTAATGGATCTTCGAAGAAAGGCTTACATTTATATAATTTTAGCATTAAGCACAAACAGAAGTTGTTCAGTTCATCTGAATGTCACGACATTTTTTCCGAGGTACTTCCAGCCTTATTCCATCAATATGAACAATTCTTAAAATAAACAAAAGCTTAAAAATAATAATCGACAGAATACTTATCTGAAATCTGCTGCTTCCTGTATGTCATCTGTAGCATTTTTATTGACTCTGTCATTAAATTAGTGGGTTACGGCAAGTCCTGAATAATCCACGCTTACATAAAAAGTTTCGAATTTCACTTCGAAAGGAACCTTTAAGAATGCAGTCTGCGTTATCTAAAAGCAATACATAATTATCAATCAACAATAAACCAATAAATCGCGAAGTTACTAAATCCTATGTATCTCCGTATATTGACAGTTTTTTCATGTCATCAAGTGACATTGCTCCAGTCAGCTGATTTCGCCGCAGTCACAAGCAAATGTAATAAGCATTGCCAAGGCAGCAATTTTTGGACCAGGAACATAACTGGTTACGGCGACTATATAAAACCGACGAAATTCAGTAGATGGCACAATCCTTGGCTCAGAGTTCATCTGATTCAGAGTATAATCTGAATAAAAATCGTGTTCCCAATTCTTTTGCTTAATACGGAAGTATAATTCTGTTCAGAGCTTAATCCGAAATTATTCCTATTCTTATTACAAAAGTTTAATTTTGTTCAGAGTTTAATCTGAAATTATTCGACCTTACACCATTGCAGCACGTGCTATACTCGCGGAAGCAAGTTCACGTGCCACACCTTTTTTCTTACACGCTGAAGCAATCAAATTGTGCTACCTACTCATCCCATACTCTGCAGTACACTTATTGTGCTACTCTCGTTTTGGGTATCACACGCTGCAGTACGCTTCTATATTTTATATATATATATATATATATTTATATTCTAACAGTAAATTAATTCCGTTCTTCTCTTTTTTTCTCAGAAATAAAGGTGCGCAGTGGCAGCTTTGGATTCGCTGAATTAAATAGAATTTTATATTTTAAACTTGAATTAGAAATTGAAGTTCTCGTAGTTGTTAGGAATTCGTTGTAGTTATTAAGTGTTATTTGAATTAAAAACTAAATTGTTATGAAGTCTTCGTTATATGTTGAATAAATTTTACATTTTAAGTAAAAGAATGAGTTATCTGTACAATCGACACCGTCGTTTATCGTTCGATCTAAGATAAGTATTAAACGGCGACAATGGATAAAGAACTAGCTACAAGACCGTGAAAAGTAATCCGTTGTTGTTCTGCTAAAAGAAATTAGTTTTAAGAAAGCGGGAGATTACAACATCTATTTGCGCATGATGACGGTAGATTTAATAAATTACTGCAAATGGTGAAACTAATTTTTCTAAGGAAACGTACCTAGACACAGGCAGCCACTTCAAAGATTTCAACTTTTCAGCTTTAATGCCACCAGCTTCAATAAGTGATCCATTTATAGAAACTTGTGAAGCGCTCCTATTTAAACACTCCGGAACACTTGATTACACTTATTTGAAATTTTCGCATACTTGGAGATTTACTTGAAATTGCAGGCTGCATATGACTTCGGTATTTTAGCTAAATCAGCAAAAAATATTTCCAGATTTAGGATAAGTATTGACTCTTATAATTTTCTCTACTTTTTCTGTATTTAAGCATGGATTAGTTGAATTACAAAATGGCGAGTGAAATATGTACGATATCCTTAATAATCCGTTGAAATTTTTAGTCATTGTCAACCAAGATAACCAAGTTATTCGGAGCCTGCTTTTCGAAATAAAACTCCAGGAGTTTATAAATTTCAAATGAGGGTGATCAAGTGTCTCAGAGTAATATTTCCTGGGTGATTTTTAATTGGCGATCATAAATGAAACAGGAGATGAGTTGAACTGTTCGAAATAAAAACATGTATAACACGAGAGGGGAGGGGTTGTTATGGTAATCTCAAACGATAAAAAAAAACTTTATTTTTTCACAAAACACCTCGAAATTTGCTTGTAATGCAATCTTCCAAGGTGCTCAGATGATAGTTAACCGTATAAGCTTTCCAACGAATGTCGAACCATTACTCCGCCCACTCAAGGCGTTAGTTATAGGACGTCAAATTCAAAAAATTGGAAATAAAATTCTAATCTATCAAATTTTAAAAATTTTCCGCCATCATTTTGCGCGGAATTGTGTAAAATTTCTATTTCGTTTCTATAGTCAGTACCAAAACTGATAAAACTAAGCATTCTAAAAACAGGTTTATATAAAAAACGGTTGAATATAGGTAGTTACATTTGTACAGTTAAATGAAAAGTAACATTCTGAGGTTTCCAAATCGGCATGAAAATGTAATGAAATTTTGACTTTGACGTCTTATAAATAGAGCCCTGTGGGGGTGGAGTGACGGTTTACTATCATCTGAGCTAAAAAATTGTATAAATAGACCAGATATTTTCCTTTTAACATCTGCACGTTTAGAACCTGGTTTTATTTTCATAAAAATTGTTAATAGTTTATCTGCAGCTAAATTCTACTTTGCTTTGCTTTTAAAATTATTCAACAATTACGGTAGTTTCAAAACTCTCAATGAAGTTCCAAATAAGTTCCTCCTCTTTTGAAAAACACTCACACTCAATACATTCCGCGCAGAAGATTGACTACAAAAAATTCGCTTTCGTATCACTATTATCACTATACATCTTCTACCTATATTATTCTTCTCCAAAAATTGGAAGCGAACGGAGAAATGAATTGAGTAATTAAGTGCGCACCCTGCACTATCATTATAAATGACAGTATCCCAATTATGGTCCAGTAATGATTCCTGAATATTAAAAAATCCGAATAACATCATTACTGACTATCATTATAGTTTCGAAAATCTTACACGATCATTACTAATGTCGTTTTGAAAGTAATGGTTTTCTTACTGATCGTGTAAGGTCCTCAAAAGAGTTGAGGGAAGTGCATATCAGTCTGATATGTACGGGAGACCATACAATTTCTATTCAAATTCACAATTAGCTATATTTTATGGTGTATATGTTTCGAAAATAAAAATGATGCAAATAAAAAAAAAACCCTGTGCTAAATTAACGAAATGCCTTCACTCAGGTAATTTTTATACTAAATAAATGGGCCCGAAAGTTATTTTAATTCTGAGTCTGAAATTATGTCATCTTCGAAATCTATTCGACTACAGATGGAAAATTTTAGGCTGTCTTTGTTATAATTTTCACTACTGTTCCATTTTCCAAGTACTAGAAACTGTTTGATCTAATTCCTCCAGGCAGATTTAATAAGTCAAGATGAGTATATAGCCCCTTGGTTACAGGGAGTAGCTATTGAAGCTCCAACTCCTAAATTAGTGTGGAGTGGCTATTGAAGCACAACTCCTAAGTTAGCTTGGACTAGCTATTGAAACACAACTCATAACTTGTAAAGTATTTAGCTATTGAAGCACAACTCCTAATTAGTGTAGTCTAGTACTCTACTTGGTACTCTAAGCTACTATTAGTATACAGAAAATGCGCAATACCTCTGACCCAACACTTTGTGTACACAACGCACAATTAGTACAAGTGTTACGTCATGCGTATTTCATTAATTATTGTTGGTATATAAATCACGGCACTCGTCACTTTTGTATATACATAAATATTTTGTAATAACTAAATCATGTTGAGTCTTGCTGCTTATTGTCCATATATTACGTAATTCTCAGATTACCTTAGGCACTTCCGGCTTATTTTACAAATCGTGAATTAACAATTTGGTTACTTACATACATATATTCTAACTCTGCTGCAAGGCAGTTGTATTGCAACTTGAGAATTCTTGCGCGCAGGGGTATTATGGATTTATCTACTCCACTTCTTCTACATGTAAAATAATTGATCTAGGTCAGTAGTGAGTAGATATGTATGTACGTGTACTGGTTGTTTGGTTTTGCAAGTAATTTCTTAATAGAAGTTTTTAATATAATGTATGTAGGTCAAATTCGTATGTAACAGCCCAGCGGGAAAGGCAAGCGCTCAAACACGAAAGCAAGGGGGATAATTTGGAAGGTCGCAGCGCTTCCTCACTGTATCCTTGTTCATTTCATTTTAACGTGAGCATGTCCGCAGAGGTAAGTGCTCAGTTGCAGATTCTTGGGAACCTCTCTTGGAGTGCTTGTAGGGTAGCACGCTCGGAGTACATGTAGGGTAGCACTTTTGGAGTGTTGGTAGGGTAGCACTTGGAGTGTTGGTAGGGTAGCACTCTTGGAGCGCCGTACAGAGGGAATCAATATAAAAGCTTTATTAAAACTTTCAGTTTTATTTTGAATGCACTCTGTTTAACCTTAAATCTATACTAATTACGAGGGAATGTTTTTGCTAAAAACATGGAATATTTTCATATTATATTGTTAAGATATTTGCATAACCACACATTTCACTTGACTACTAAAATTTCATTTAGGCGCACACTTCAACTGACTACGAATGAAATCCCTGCTGCGCTTTCAGATATATCTGAGTCATCTTTCACAAAAAAAAAAAAAAAAAAAAAAAAAAAAACAGATAGCTTAAGAATAATCCTAAACTCAGATGATCTGCTTCCGCACCGCAAAGATTGCTTCGGCTATGGTAAGAGAGCACTTCGGGAAAGATTGAAACTTCTGCTGGGCTTTCAGATGCATATGAGCATAGATGGCACAAGAACTAGGTGACGCATGCAGTACCAAAAGAGCATACAAAATTTATATGGCTGGGGGCCCATTCCGGAATGTCCGTGTATTTGGAATGGCCCACAATATTTCAAATGATGTATATGTCGAGTGATTCATATTTTTTCGTATAGGAAGTGTTGAGGAAGTCGATCAAATGTATACAAAGTTTCTATTATAAAAACATTTGCTTTCGGCATGCTATTAAACATGTTATGGTCCATTCCAGAATGCACTACCCGTTTCACAATCTGTATACTCTGCTCTAGAATTTCATAAGATATCTAGTTCTTGTCCCATCTATGATATGAGTCATCTTTTCGCAATAAAAAACGAATAAGCCTAAACTCAGAGAACAGATCTCCGGGATAATACTTAAAGAAGTAGACCTATCTATGCATACAATAAAACTTTTTGACACAGCGATCAAAGAGGTCTCCTCAATATGGTTATCTCCGATTGTCTACTATAGAAGTTCAATGACTGAGGTCGCACAAATTGCCCATATAAATATTTTCTAAAAAAAGTAAGTGTGAATTATATGGTAGCAAGATTACTCATTGCAATTTTCAAATTGGGAGATTGTTCCCCGTTGTTTGCTTTGCTGCACATGGATAAACCAAGAACTAATGTAAGAGGAAGATTTCTCGTATAAAATGCTGAAATTTATTGAAAATAATTTTAATAATTTTGCAAATTGCATTAGTGCAAAAAAATGATTGAACAATTACCCAATTTGAAAATTCCATTGAGTAACCTTGATACCATATAATTCACATTTACGTTTTTTAAAAAGTATTTATATGGGTAATTGGTGTGACTTCCATCATTGAACTTCTATGATAGGCGATCAGAGGTAACCATACTGATGAAACCTCTCTGATCGCTGGGTCCAAAAGTTCAGTCATTTTTTTGTATTTAAATGCGATTTGCAAATTTATTGAAATAATTTTCAATAAATTTCAGTCTTTTAGATGAGAGGTTTTCTTTATACATTAGCTTGAGTTATTTCAAGAGTAGGTGTGCGAGATTCAACCTTTGTCTTAAATCGAGATTTTATTGATGAGGTGGGAAACTCAACAGTCTGTTGAGTTCAGTCTTGTAGTAAGATGTGAAGGTCCATGAGATTCAACAGTGTGATCTGCATAAGGATAAGATTCAACGGTGTGTTGAATTTCTGATATACTAGGAACAATCAATTCTTTAATTAGACTGCGATTTATTTTAATTAACTAGTTTAATTTATACAAAAAATATTTACACCAATCAAACGAAAACATTTGCTTAGCAAAAATACCTTGGTGGGTACATTGACATGACAAAATATTAATTTTGTGTCGTCGCTGTTGTCAGCGTTTTGCTTAACCCATCTGTCGACTGTTGTTGCATCCGCAGATGTGTAAAGGTACCCAGAGTCTGTCACAGTAATTGTAAATACAAATTACATAGATGAAGGCGATCAAGATTCTTGAAGTAGCTGTAACAGAATGGACTGCCAATGTTCTATGTAGTTGGCTTACATTTACTTTCTGAGGAGACCTACTGTAGTACAAAATATGCTCATTGGGACGTATCACTAGTCCGGACTGTTATAGATACGGGATTTTGGTTTGGTTCGTTACTGTAATTGCAGGTCTTGTCTCGTTGATGTAGCTGGTGATGACCTAAATTTTCTGGTCTATATCTGTCTTTAACGCTTTGTCTTGTTTTTAAGGAACAATCATTCTGAAGACGTTTGATGCCAGTAGAGTATAGCAGAAGCTCCTTTCTAGTGTTCTGGTAAACTATTGCCGTTGCCTTTGAGCTGGGAGTCATGTATATCCAGGTGTTCTTCATCACTAACGTTTTCCAAGCAATTGCGTTCAATTGAACGTGTTGCATTTCACAGTATTTGCTGGTATGTCGTTTGCATAAGATTTTCTTGCTTATGCTGGAGGTGCTGTATGTCTACATACACCTCATCGTTGACTAAAAATACCGTTGTTAGTAGACTCCCAAGGAGGCCTCTTCTTCTTCTGATCATTTTTTGAGCCAATTGAACTATTTGATTAGTGGCTTTGAGTAAACTCTACCTTATCGTAGACAAGTGTTAAAGGAGTACATATCACAGTGTGTGATGTTTGTCAGTTCTGTTCTTTTCGTACATTTCCTTTGTATATTTCCAAGTTGTGTCAATCATTTTTTGGGCCTGGATAATTTCTTGTGCTGAGAAATCTGTTTGAAGTTTAAGATTTCCTTGTTGAATTTGCGCGTAGTCCAAATTTTCAATGTAGTACTCAGTTTTAGGTACAATTAATTTATAGTCCTGCGCGAAAATCTTTGTTAACGAGAATATAGTCAGATATATTGTATATATGTTGTATGTCACTTTTTTCTTTTTGCCGATGGGTCCAACTTTTCAGTAGCTTTTTGGGCAGTAGTATCTGAAGTAAATTTGTGAAAGTGCTCAGATTGGTTCTTAACGATTTGTGACTGGATGATACTACTTGCGAAGCATAAGGTCAGGTTTAAATTTATGTGAGGTTATCGTTGTGGTGGCACCTTTGATTTCAGTGGCCTCTTTGTTTTGGTTGTATATTTCTATGGGAAGTTGACATAATTTATTGAGTGGTCGCTTTTTTATTTGATCTTTACATTGCACCGACGCGATATGCACGATGTTGTCTTCCCCCGGATGAAGTTATACTATTCGTCCGAGTGCTCATTCCTGAGGAGGAATACTTTCGTTCTTAACCTGGACTACTTCTCCTATAGCAGGATTTTCTTTCCTTGTCTTCCACGTACTTCTTTGCTGTAGGGTGTTCAGATATTCTAGCGACCACCTTTTCCAAATATCTTGTTGATATTTTGTGAGCTGCTTCCATTTGTGGTATATCTTCTCGTTGGAAATGTCTGGAGACGCTAATAACTCTCGCCCTATTAAGAAGTGTCCTGGAGTTAAGAGCTCAAGATCTCTGGGGTCACTTGACTGCTGTCCAATTAGTCTGGAGCACAGACACGCTTCTATTTGGTACTGAACTGTAGTGAGTACGTCATAAGTTAGTTGTGTAGTAGCACACGCTTCAGATGTACTTTAACAGATGTCGCTCCAATTCAATTCTTTTTTACAACTTTGTCATGACCTGCATTTTTGTGTCGATGTGATTGGCTTCCAGAATTGTATGATGAGTTAGATGTAGGCAAATTTTTAGGTATAAATTACACGTAATACAATTAAGTTTCACGTATTAAAATCAAGCAGTCTTACTCAAGTGTTTGTGTATATTATTCTGTGGAGTTGAAAGAAGAAGTACACAAATTGTAAGTAAATATTTATGGCCAATGAAATAAGTAAGGCGTTTGATAGACTGATAGCAAAGGAGGAATCGATTACCACCGCAGAGATGAATATCAGCAACTTGACCCTATATCCAGCATACAGGCTGATTGAACCCTACGTGCCCAAGTAATCACCCGGAACAACACAGGGAGCACCGGCTTATACAGGGTGTCCCAAACTAATATGTCAGTATGTAGTCAAATGATTCCTCTCATCCAGTAAAAAATTGTATGTAAGGGGGCAAAATGTCAGCCTACCTAGTTACAGGGTGATTAGTAAAATATGCTCTTGTTTCGCAACACCCTATATCTTAAAAATTTCACAGTGTATGGTCCGTCTTAAGATGGCGTTGTGTGCACAAATTCATGGTCTTTCCAACGACAGCTCACTCACCCCTTCCCAGTCCAGAGTTAACCTTTCAAATTCAAAATTTCGGATTTTTTGTTACGTTTTTTTTTGTATTTTTTTCGTTTTTCTTTTTTTAATACCCCCACTCGCGTACACTTTTTTACAAAATTTCGATAGACCATAATCTCCTCTTTAATTTAAGCTAGTACATTTATGTTGTATCTGTGACGGTTAAGCAGTTTTTAGCTCTTAACCTATTCAGGTCACAGATAATTTGATGGACCGACCCATACCTGGGAAGGTTGTGTTTTTAGTTGGATTTTTCAATAAAACTTTATCACCTGCGAATGGAATAATTAACACGAAGAAGTGTTGTGGAGTTTTGGAGATGAGAGTTCTTTTGACACTTAGCTCTCCGCTCGGAATTCTGTTACTCGGGAAATTTGTATTGAGAATTACGGAACTCTTTATTTCATTCGACAAAATTGCCGGCTTCCAGTACAGAATAGATGCTATAAAAATTGTAAATATGCACGTTGAAGCTCATATGTAGGATTACATGGCATATACATTTTGTATCCTAATAAGATATGTGACTAATTTTTGAGTCCGCTAAATGCAAAAAAAGTAGATCGGTCCTTCTTTAGATGAAAAGATAGGCGTGTTTTGGTACAAAAATGGACATATTTTCAACTCATCATTATGAAGAACTGGTAAGTCATCGAAGTTCAGTTTCTATGAGAAAACTTTTCACAACAGAGCACTAATGGATGCGAAATAGAGAACGGAAGAGATATAGTATGCAAAACATAGGAATTGCGGTGTATATGACCGTATTGCAAGAATACCGTCTTTCGGCGGTAAAAAGTCAGTTATGAAATTAAAATGATAAAAAAACCACACTAATCAGTTACGACTTTCTTCCTCTCTAATTGGTATCAAACATGAATTATTTTGGACAACCACCAATGTGGGGTGGTACGAGCCCCATCCCCAAGAGCACCTCCCCCAAATATTTTTCATCGACAATCTTGTACTCTAGACCACAAATCCGAAGGAAAAAGTCTCAATACTCTAAGGCCCTCCCACACAGAGTTCGCCGTCCTTTAATATTGCGGCACTTCTTTCGTTTTCCTCAAGTATGTCAGAGAATCGCGAATGGAGAGTTAGGGATCCTTAATCGGGGAAAACTAAAATTGTCATCTCCCAATCTCTCCGAGTCACAGAATCCGGCGCCTGGTTGGAATGTTACCGGACGCAATGCTTACCGTATTAAAGTTTTGACTCTTATCGACGTTGAGTAGGTTTTCCAGGCGATAGCTTACGCTTTTTGTATTTTATAATTAAGATTGCGATAGTAATTTTTATGGCTGTAAGTAGGCTGTGGTTCTCCTCTAAGATTTGAGGGAACTTCCGCTGTGAATTCAAACTGGAAGTCCAATGGCGTGAGTTTAGTGCCATCATGTGGGCTATTATTTTATACAAACGTCGCGGTTCTTAGGAATAGGGACCCTGAATTTTCAGATATGATAGCTCTTAAATATTCCACTAGGGGTCCCTGGGTTTTGCAATGAAATTTCCTTTTTAAAAGATTTTTCGGTTGCATAAAGATTTTTTTCAACTCTTTTAAGTTTGTCGTTGGATTGTGAATGATAAGCGGAAGTCTCCATTCTTTATTTCAGGAGCTTATAGACTCGTTTGAAAAGATTTCTTAAGTAGTTAATCAGTTACTGCCTTTTTATATACTATCTACGAATTTCGTTAAATTGTCTTGGAATGTCAAAATATATTTATTTCGTGAGTGTGTTTTTTCAAGAGGACCCACGATATCTAAACAAACTTTCTCCAATGGCATTAAGCAGTATCTTTTATGACAATTGGTGTACGATACTCTGGGCTTGCCTTAATTTTTTTACATTTGGGGCGTTTTCAAATATATTCTCTGATAGAAATAAACATGTTTTTCAACTTACATTTTCGTTTTATTCTTTTAACAGTTTTGCTAACTCCTTGATGACCACCAAATGGAGAGTCATGGTAGTCCTTTAAAATTATTTGAATTTCCTCAGGGTTTCGGATAATTTCAGGCAATTTATTTTGGGAATTTATTAGATTATTGTTCGAATGTAATTTTCCGTGCCCATATGCACTACTTTCAGATTGGTTACTTTTAGTTGAGTTGATTTTAACTGAGTCCTTTCTTTAGGGAGTTTTCCGGTTTTCGTCTTCAATCTTATTTTGCGTCTCCCTTATTTGAGATCTCGTAACAACGTGGTATTGTGCTTGATTAGACTTTGACGATTGCGGAGAACTAGAATCATCGTCCCTGTCAGAATCGATACTATGAGAGTTTTTGGTGAAACCTGACTAACTCCGAAGTTGGATCTTCTGGTTTGTGGTCCATAGACATTGTAAAAGTTGTACCTTGTAGGTAACACCTGAACTTCCAGGCGGCCCATATAATAGCAAGCAACTCTTCTTCTATTGTGGAGTATTTTGTTCTGCCCTCTTTAAACTTCTATTTGCATACTCTATTGGCCTGTCTTTACCTATTTTTCCTTAGTCTAAAACAGCTCCCAGCACCTCTGTTGTTAAATTTAAGGGTTTGGTGATATCTGTATATTCTAGTAACAGAGGGTTCAAATGGGAATTTTTAACTTCATCGACACAGTCTTGGCACTTTTGCGTCTAAGTAAATTTAGTGTCATTCCGTAGGAGATTTGTTAATGACCTGACAATTTTTGAGAAATTAGGAATGGGCTTGCGATAGTAGTTGGGCAACCCAAAAAGGACTGAGTTTGTCTCACAGTTCGGAGTTGAGGAAAATTTGCACACAACTTGTTTTATTGGTACCTGGGCGTGCTTCTTCGTTTGAGCATATATGTCAGAGGTAAATCACTGTATCCCTTGGAACATCACTAGAAGGTGGAGAGAAAATATCAAGTGAAAGTCGAATAGGTAAATTATTTAAATCAGGGGTACCAGATAGCTAAAACTCCTTACCTCTAATTTCGATTACCTTGAGAAACAAGAGTGAAAATGAAGGTAGGCAGTATGAATTAGTGCTTCAGCGACCTAATTCGATTTCAATTTGTACACCAGTACAATTGGACCAAGAAATGATCTGTTTATCTCAGGCGATACAAGAAGGTGTTTATGTCGAAAATTGTTAGATAGTCTTCACAAATGTTTTATACCGTTATCAGTTCTCAACGTGAATACAGAACCAGTATTTCTAACGAATTTAACACTTATATTAGTTCCAATAACTTCAGCCTCTCCATTTACCTTTGGACGAAATCAATATCCAAAGCTCTCAGGAAAAGTGGTCCAGCTTTCCCTCGTGCACATAACACAAAAACACAACTTCAAAAATGATAAGATAAATTTCAATTCCAATCCATATTCAATAAACTTATCCCATATATAAAATTATAGTCAAGATAGACTGCCGGTATTATGTAAAGAATTACTGTTGGATGAAAATTTAAATCACGAAGAAAAGAAATCAATTTTTGAGCTATGTTAGAAGTATAATAATCTTTTCTACCTAAACGGATAAAAACTAACGTGCACTAATACCATTTTAGTGGTGTTAGGGGTTTCGATTAAGGAAACCACTATCACACTGAGGAGAAACTTCACCGAAATTTATTGTCTTCATCGGGAATCTTGGATGATGTCTTGAGAGTATTGATTGGATGTCTTGAGAGTATTGATTGGATGTCTGGAGAGAATTGATTAGAGGTGTCTTGACAACGACGTCTCTGCAAAGCTCTCGGAGTGAACTTGAGTAACACAAACTTGATTGATGTTGACTATAATGTTATAGTTTGATGAAGTTGAAACTTCCGCTCGTGTTACGGGTTAATGTTGAGGTGAAGGCGTCGTTCAATAACGGCACTTCTGATGTCGGCTTGAAGCAGTAAACGGCTAATGCCGTAAGTAACCTTGAGTCGGCGATGTCGTGTATGGATAATGTAGGGTCCCGGTTGATACGAGACCGTCAACCAGAAAAGTTGAGTCTTGACCAGCGTAAGAATCGTCTAATCAGATAGCTAGCAGTAAGAGACGTTTCAGTAAATAAACTTGAAAATTATCTTTAAAACAATATAAAGAATGATAGTTTGATGGAGAACAACGAAAGTCTTCAAAAGTAGCTTCGGTCCTAGGTTGGCCCAATGACAACCCGGACGTATGGTAAGTACTGGTGTACTTGAGGATGCTCCAGGAAGTACGACGTCAACAGTTATTTCGATTGGCCGAGTCGACTACGTCTTTACGGTAGTCTCTGCTGCCGCAGCTGTGTTGCCGCTTTTAGCAAATTGTCCACTGTCTTCGCAAAGGACGTTCTTCGCAGAGAGTCTGTGACGGATTATAAGGCCAGCTGAAATAAAACTTTTAGAACCTGGAAAATATTAAAACAATTTCCATATATGTGCATAAACCAGAATCCCGATACTTTATTGCGAGATCTTTTTTTTTTTAAAGAAATATAATAAATTGCTACGAGCAAAGATTAACGAACTTATTTTTTCACTTTAGATCAATGACTGCTTATTTTCTTTTTTTATTATCCCTCACAATTTTTCAAAAAGCCTACCTAGCTAAAATCCCTTGGGTCGTCAGCAAGGTATCTCAAGGTATTTAAGTGGAATTCATTTACAGCAAATACAGCGGCGATCTATTGAATGCACAGCCCGGAACAAAAGCGTCGCAACACCATAAAGCATACCATACCCAGTCCCCAAGAACGCTGAACCAGATTGCAAAAACATTGGGAAGTAGTAGTATATTTCCGTAAAGTTAACGAGAAATCTATTTGGGGTGATTTTCCATTACCCAGGATAGAAGATATACTGGATGAACTTGGCATTCGCGGTATTTTGCTACAATTGACCTTGCAAGTGGATATCATCAAGTACTGGTTGATTAAAGGGGAAGACCAAAGACGGTGTTTAGTACCGATTACAGGCATTATTAATATAACAGAATGACATTTGGGCTGATAGGTGCATCTGCGACATAGCTAATTAAACGACTACTCAAACAGAAAAATAATCGTCTGATAATCTTAGGCTAACTTTTTTATCTTCCGAATGGAAATAAAATTTTTATAGCTTTCCCAACAAAATTATTTAAAACAAGTGAAAAAGCTAGAATTGGTATAAACCAATTCTTATGATACCCTAGATAAATGCCCGAATGAAATTTCGTATGGGATCTTAAAGAACTTTGATTTTTGAAGTGGTTTTTCGCATATATTTCTTGAACGGGTCGTCAGACAAAAAAGTGATTATAACCAAAGTACCAAATATCAGCTTTCTATATCGACGCGTTCTTAGGTGTTGCCCAAATATATAGTGGAAAATAAAATTTCTATGTGGCAACTCCACGAAGGAGTTGCCGAGTTGCCTCGTTTTCAAACTTAATTTTACTGTTTTCTTGTGTACAAAATTTCAGCTTTCTAAGTGTATGCATTCTCGAGTTATCGTGCGCATAGAAAGACGGACAGCCAGACGGACGGACAGACGGACATGCAAAAATCAAAACAACTTTTAATATTATGTGTCTCTTTTCAATCCATCATTATTCCTGTGAGTCACAAACGAAATGAAAAACTCAGTTACACCCTATAGATTTCATCTAGGGTATACATCTAAACCAAATTACTGTGATTCCTCAAACAAAAGAAAATTTGTGCTCTGGCTGCAGATACGCACAGGCAATTATTACTTAGTTGAGAGTTATTGAGCGTAAAATGGTAAGGTTACTTTGTAATTGAAACTATTGTATTATTTTATGAAGTACATTATATAGTAAAGGTAGTCTTTGGGAAGGTAAGGAACGAAGCTTTAATATACTGGAAAACATTTTCCTGTATGGTAAGTTTAGGCTCTATAGCATATATGAACTCATTGTTTGGCACTTTTCATGGCTTGCGAAGTATTCTCGAAGGTTTTGCCTTTTGCCATACTACCCTTTTGTTTTTGTTTTGCTTTTCTGTCATTGTTAGTCCTTTTGGATTACATGTGCTGTACATCTATAAATTGTAGAAATACTTTCACCTTGTTGACGCGAACTAATTTTCTTTGAACTGATGTTTGTTAGTGTGTACGAGTATGTATATGTATTGCTTTCGTGCACAGTGCACTCCACTTCTTAAAAGACTAATGTTATATAACGACCACTAAATTAGATTCCCATTCATGCCACTTGCCCATTAGATTTTATTGTTCAACTTTTCATTACCTCTGTAGCCACTGCAGTTGTTTGGTCTCCTGCCAAACAGTCTGTAATCCTTTTAAAGTATCCAATCTGAACTTTCTGTTATTGGTTTCATGTTTTCTTTGCCCATAGGACTTATAATCGAGGACATTACCCCGACTAGGCTTCAGAAGACGAAAATGATATTATCTCAACGTTTTGGTGTCGCATATAAAATGATTCAAAGAGCTAAGATACACATAATAGAAACATTGCTGTGCGTAGACGTCACTATATTTTTATACCCTATAGATAAAATCATAGGGTATATTAAGTTTTCCATTCCGTTTGTAAGAGATAATGAAGGTAGAGCAAAATTGATTGGACACCCACGCATAATATTAAAAGTTATTTCCATTTTTGCAGGCCCGTCCGTTCATCCGTCCGCCCGTTCGTACAATAACTCGGGAGCGCGTTCGCTTAGAGCGCTGAAAATACGTGCTTTTTTTTTAAAAAGAAAAGTAAATTTGAGTTCGAAAAAGAGTCTAATCGCGCAACTCCTTCGTAGGGTTGCCATACAAAAATTTGGCTTTTTACTATGTATTTTGACAGTAATTGACAACAACTCAACGTGGAGAGCTGTAAAACTTCGAAAATGGAATAAATCGGGCAACCCCTTCTTGGTGTTGCCTTATAAAAATTTAGGTGTTTTACGAATACTGTAAAAACGATCAGTCCTAGACGGGCAAACATCTAGGGTATCATAAAAATTGATCTTAGACCAATTCTGGCTTTTTTACTTGTTTATATTGCGTTCATATTCCACATACAATTATATACAAAATTACATATATCATGAAGGGTAATTTTCAAACTACTGTCATATTTGCACAACTACTTAGAATGGCTAGTGCTTTTCAGTCATTGCAATAGATCTTACGATCTTTATTTTAAAGAAAATGACAACACATTTATAATTCGTAAAACAGGAAATTGTTGATTGATAAGAGCCTTTTCGGATTTCGATGGTAAGAAATGGTCAAAATTATCTAAATAATTCATTTACTTGCATCAGTTTTTGTAGACTGGAGAAGAATAATTCCTTCAATGGACGAACAAAATGCCTTCCAGCGGAAAATTAATAGAAATCATTTACATACTTCTCTTCTGGTTCAACAGTAAACACTGAAATTTGAAAATTTTGTGAGTTACACTTATTAAGAATAAATTATAATTAGTTAAAATAAATAGACTTGCGGAAATAATGGCATCCACATATTTCTTAATAAATGTAGGCTTGTGGATGGCGTTGTTAAGACCCTCATTACTTAAGTGCTAGATTTCCAATCCGCATTTCTGTATATATAGTATATCTTGTTGTCATATGAACAATAATTACAATCAACAACGCAAAACTTTATGATTTCTATAAAAAGTTTTTTGTGAGTGGGGTTCAGGTTTTTATTTCCCATTAAATTTCATTTTTCATTAAAATCTTGGAGAACTAAGAGTGTATCCACATTAATATTACACGAAACCTCGCCTAATGAGATGAGAGTATCATTAGTATTTATTTGTATGTTGTTAGTAAAGATTTTTAAGCTATTTGAGTCTTTTTCGTAATTATTCCCTGCAAATATCATGATTCGAAGACGATTTACTAACAAATCGTAATCTCTCGCTTAAGCTTCGAGAACGACCTCGATATCGAACGGAAAACAGACAAACAGGGTAGTAAAAGGAACATGATTCTGGATTTGTCAACGCGGGATCATCTCTCGATAACGAATTGCTTTAGATCCTAAGACGAACTGAAATTAATGTTGAAGCGAACTAAATGCGAACAACGTATTTGTATTAGTGGTGTAATATATTTCTTATACAGGGTTTTCCAATAAGAGGTGTTATTTTGATATTCAAAGAAAAATGCCATTTTCTGAGACAAATGATCAAATCTTTATTTCATTATAAAGAGGAAGGTATGCCGTTAATAATGGAAAATAATATCAGCCAAATGACCACCACGACCAAGCCTACAGGACCATATCCTTTTCATGAAATTGTCCATAACCAAATCGCAAAGTGGCTGCCCTATGTCCTCGATAGCCTCACGAATTCCATTTTTGAGGTCTTGAATCGACGCTAGGCTGTTGGCGTAGACCTTCTCTTTCACGTGGCCCCAAAGGAAGAAGTCGCAAGGTGTTAAGTCACAAGATCTCGGTGGCCAATTGTGATCACCTCTTCGAGAGATAACACGGTCCGGAAACTTTTCCCGTAAAAGATCAATGGTTTCGTTGCTTGTATGGGACGTAGAGCCGTCTTGTTGAAAGTAAACGTTGTCCAGATCAATACCATCCAATTCCGGCCATAAAAAATCATTAATCATCTGTCGATAGCGCAATCCATTCACCATAACTGTTGCTCCAGCCTCATTTTCGAAAAAGTAAGGTCCAATGACCCCGCGGGACCATAAACCGCACCAAACAGTCAGACGTTGAGGATAGAGAGGCTTTTCAACAATAACTCTTGGGTTTTCCGAGCCCCAGATGCGACAATTTTGCTTGTTGACGAAGCCATCGAGGTGGAAATGGGCCTCATAACTCAAGATGAGTTTTCGATGGTATTCCGGATCATTTTCATGCATTTCAAGGACCCAATCAGCAAAGACTCGACGTTGTTGATGATCGGCCGGCTTGAGTTTTTGTGTTAACTGAACTTTATAAGCCTTAAGACCCAAATCTTTATGCAAAATACGGTGTAATGACGTTTGTGTAATGCCTAATTCCAAAGAACGACGAGGAATGGATAAACCTGGGTTTTCTTCACCACTTTCGGCTACAACAGCAATATTCTCGGCTGTTCTTGAGCGACGTGCACTGGTTTGATTCTTCACATCACTAACTTGTGCCGAGAACTCGAATTTTTCTACCAATTTCTGTATTGCGGTCAGACAAGGTGCTTCACGACGACCCAAAAATGTTCGAGTTTTACGAACCGTCTCTGCCACATTTTCACCATTTTTATAGTGATCGTTCCATTTTTATTAATGGCGTAGTTTATACTTGTCAAATGTAAAAAAATGACAGCTCCAAAAGTGACATCTACCGAAATAGCGGGCTAATTAAAATAACACCTCTTATTGGAAAACCCTTTATATAGTATTAAAAGAAGCGAGCTATTCTCGCGTCTTAAGCAATTCTTACAAACGGAGTTTCTACGTACATTAAATTAGACCCATTAGTAATAGCGGGCTAATTAAAATAACACCTCTTATTGGAAAACCCTTTATATAGTATTAAAAGAAACGAGCTATTCTCGCGTCTTAAGCAATTCTTACAAACGGAGTTTCTACGTACATTAAATTAGACTCATTAGTATGGACTTTAACTAATTTTAACTAGGAAATAAGGTTCGTGGACAATATTGTCTTAGTCAATCCATCGTACCTTTAATCATATCACTTTTTTCCCAGATAAACATTAGACATATCAGTACATGCCACTCAGGTCAATTATTTATGTTTTGAGTATTATGCAGCCATTTAAATCTTACTCAGCGCAGCCATTTAAATCTTACTCAGATAAACGAAGGAATCTCGCAGTAAATTCGAAGCACAGACGCATGATGTCTCATTTCATTGTAATACCGAATTCAGAGAAATAGACCAATCTCGGGCAAAAACCGAAATTGTCGTATCGATCTCTTTATTTTCCTCTCACTTGTAACGGAATCAGAGAAACGAAGGAATTTAGGCGGAAATTCGAAATTTTCTTATCTTGCTTAATTTGAGATTACTTCGAGAAAGCGAGTTCTTTACTAAAATTTTTGCAGGGTTGGTTTGTCAATATATATTTGTTATAGAATTTTGGTCATGTATTTAGATATTTCGTAGCTTGGGTTTTTGATCATAGATACAATGGTCTCATAGGAATATCAAGTATGTGGATTTTCGGTAATCCGGACATGTAGCCGTGTCTGAATATAAGAAATATTGTTGAAATTTATTGATATGTTTCTTATTAGACCTTTTATTAATCTGTTGTTTTTTTTTCTAAGGTCTTCAATTGAGTTGTTATCTGTACTAACGTATGCGTTTGTGTCACAAATCATGTTAGACATTTTGTGTTGGTAGATTTTTATAGTCACATTATTTCCTTTTTCCGATCTACAACGTGTAAATCCGGATTATATTTTAAGAATCTTGTGCTTTTACAGCAATGTGAGAAGAATTTATTAATTTTATTGTCAGGGTCATCTTTTAAGTGACGTGATATGGAATTGTCAATATTTTTGGGTCCATTTCTCTGTTGCCTATATCTTGTATGGTATTAAGGACTAATTATGTTTACGGAGTCTGAGCTTATTTCCATGACGTTATGTTTATCTAGTTTAGTTGGCATATTAAACTTAGGATCTAAACTTAATATAATAGTTGCTTTCATGGGGATATCTATATTAGTCAGGTCTTCCACTCAATCACCGTCAAATAAAAGTACTGTTGTATTTAGTTGTGCATCAACCAATCCATTGATTTCACTTTTTACTTTTTGGTTGGATTGATTTGTAGTTATTTTAAACCTGAAGCTCTGTGAAAGTATAGTTTTACATTTTTAATTCTATGAAATTATGATGACTTATAAAATAAAATTTGCAGACCAAACCAATCTAAAGAGTCGAAACGTCGGGCCAACTTAAAACAAAAATTTTAATATTATATACTCTGGTCACACACATTATAAAAATATATATTTTGGCTGAATTCTTAGGTCTGGAATTAATCTTCTATTTTTCCATAGCTTCAATATATTTTCTTACACGATTAGTTTTACACGTATTCTTCGGGAACATATCTATCATGTAAACAGAATTAATGTAAAATGAAAACTGTTGCACTGGCTTACTGCTGCACTGGTGCTACGATCTAAAAACCATAATTCAAATTATTAAAGGAAAAAGAAATCCAGCTAGACTTTCGATTAAATTTTTAATCGGACACAAATCGTAAGGAAATGCAGATTAACTACAATAGCCTCCAATGAAATGTCAATAATAACAACAACTTGAAGATAGTTGAGATTTGGTGTTACTTCGGAAGCATCATTACCAAATATTATGGTACAGAAGATGATATAAGTTCCTGTATAAATAAATCGGGAATTATATTTTCTCAGCTAGCAGAGATATGGAACCCTAAACTGTTATCAATCATTACTTATATACTTAGAATATGATTTTATGAAAACGGACGCAAACATTACTTTCTTAAAGGTATTTTCAAAATTATGTAAGTAGTATTGGCCAGTAGAATAACCTTTGCTCATCACTTTGCCATCACTTACATAAATTCTTTTACGAAAAGTTTTACTCGTGTTTCAAAACCTTGAAGAATTTATTTTGTCATGAGTTTTTTTTTTAGTTCAATATCAGGATAACCTAATAATAATACAGCAAATGTATTACTACTACTTCTTTGTGCTGTCCAAACTATTATGTGTTTTTGTTGGAATGTTGCTGCAGAGATTTTTCTTTTTTTTTTCATCTCCACCAGGGGGGTGCTTCCCCAAGGAAGGTCTGGAAGTGATACCACTCTATTTCCTTAAGTAGATGGCAATGAAGGAAGATACTCGAAATACCATTAATAAAAAAAAATATGGCTGAAACGTGGATAGAACAACACGAATTAAATACACTGGAAGTAATTTATTCAACACACTGGAAGGCAGTATCATCCTAAATATAACAAAAAAAATTGTTGAAACTTATTCAATAATTGTAAATTTAGCTTATAGTCTATTTCTAGAATACTACTTAGCATAACTAATATCTAAAAGAGCCAATCACTACATATCTACACCTATGACTGCGTAAAACTTAAAGTTACTGGATGAACCCATCTGAAACCGAAATCAAGTATTAGCAAACCGATTAGTTTGTTATTCAATTGCACTTACCCAATGATACCTCATGCCTACGATCCAAATGCTACTGTCGGTTCATCACTCCTGCTATGAGATGTCTCCTAGAGCTAGGATGAGTACCTGGAAATAACAACTAAACCCATCTAGTCCTCTGGAAAACGTACACGGGGGAAGACAAGAGCACATTACCTATTAAAGCGAGAAATTCAGTGAACATGTAAACATAACCTATCGGCACCGTATATATCACACTGCCGCAGTTCTCTATATCAATAAATAAACTTTACTTTCAACTTATTTTCCCGAAAAACTTCTTACCAATGACTATGATCGCGCAATTAATGGGTTTGATATATGCATGAGTGAATTTAAAGGAACCCAAAAATTAGAATGGAAAATACTGATTTGCCTTCTGTGCATCTCGTGTTTCTTGGACGAAAGCTTCAACCTAACCTAACGTAATTACGGGAGTAAAACGTGTTAAATTATTATTGCTGCAAGAACGATTTTAAATAAAATAAACAATTTCAATATTAATTTTTAATTTAATATAGTACACAAGTGATCTCGTGTTATTACTCCTCTTCTATGCAGCTCTCTATAATTTGTCTGAAGAACTTTGCACAATATCAATTGATGGCAAATCCTGGTCGGATAGACTAATTTGATTTAAAAACTCGGCTATCATGTGATTTTGCTTAGCGTGCCAGTGAACACACCTAAAAATCTTCTCTTATGGTCACAAACAGCATGGAGAGTAACTGATGTCTGATCATGTCTGTTTGTGTATGTAGACCTTATTTTATGGCTGGACGTGCGTATGGGTATATGCTACCATAAAAAGATCCAATTACATTTGGGAATCCTGCTAACTGATAAAATTAAAATTATAAAGATCAATCAACTCTTCTGTAATTTCAAATAATACTTTCGCAAATTCCTGGGAAAATTGCTCCTTTTCTGTAATCGTTTTTGGAAATTTTATATAAATTTCACCTACATTATTTAAAAATCCATTGCTAAATTAATTATTTTAAAGCATATGGATTCGGCCAGTCCAAACATGTGTCTAACCTGTCGTATACTGCATTTTTTGCCAGCAAACCTTTTAAATCTTAATTTAAATATAATTCGGTGGCAGTGCTTACACTAAGTGGCAGAAAAAAAATCACTAAAAGGTGATTCTTGATCTAATCGAGGCTCAAAATGTAGAGTTGAATTTGATCGAGTGGAAAGTTACTTTCTGGTAGTGTGGTATACCCCGAAGCTATGTAAAGGACTAAAAAAGGCTCAAGGAAAAGGATGATTATTTTCCGAGCGTGAAATTAAGTCTGTTGAAAGTGATCTATCTTTACTTGCCTAATTTCATAAGAAAAAATGGAATCCAAAAATGATGTACTGGCTATTGACAATAGTTACCAACCCATAGTCATACAAATGATTCCCGTAAATCAAACAAAAAAAAAACATTGAAGCGTACCTTATTCTCCTCAAATATTTGTATGCTGCAAAGGAACAAGTATTACCATTAAGCGTTCTTTCTGTAAGAATCCAAGATGCAGTCTACTGATACCGCAAAAACTGAATATAGACGTAAAGTTGGCATCTAGAGTTATATATATTTCCTTTGAAAGAGGTTTAGTTACATATCGTTCAACTAAAAACCTGGCCGTAAAAGAATGCATTGAAGTTTGTATTTTCAGAGGTATCAGTTACTCTATTAATTATAGCCAATTATCGGCTATCAAGATGTACTTATGTTCTATAATACAGAATATCCATCAAACAACTTGAAATTAACAAAATTGAACTACACAATGTGGAATATGAAGCACGGGAATAACTTGGAAAATGCAATAAAAGCAGCAATGCGACTCATTGAACCACTTTATTTGGAATTTCAAAAAGCTGCCTTAAAATGCCTCTTATAAATTGGAAGAAAGGTTAACTAGCTAAAGACAACGAAGAATTTCATCACTGTCATGCGAAAAATACAAAAATAAAGCTTTGGAAATAGTGGAAACACAACAAAGTGAGCCTCATTATTCTGAGAAATTTGACTAGTAAAAATTATTTACTGCAACGGACTCCATTGACGATGATCCTGATAACCACCCGCGGGAAATCTGGTCTGGCCTTCCACGTGAAGGTTTGTGGAAGCAGTAAGATATAATACAAAATAGAAATAGATGAAGATATTTTGATCCATTCCAGATTGATCCCGCAAGAAGCTTGTTGGAAAGTGCAACGCATATTTTTAAGCTCATTCTTCTTGCGTTTGTGAAACCAAATGCACCCGGTTTTACTTTCGCTTGCACAGAGCAAATTTAATTGTGAATTGTTGTGTTGAGGCACAAGAAAAGCTTCAACTGCTTCCTCTCATGGATACTGACATTGTCCAATGAAGAGGCATGCATCCTCCTTCCTTCCAAGGTAGCTGCCTGCACAAAAGTATGTGTCCAATATAGAGGCATGCATCCTATCTTCCAAAGAAGACTTTCGTTTTGAATGATGATATGATACGAGTGCGTGGAGTCAGCTGGAGCAGACGTTCCATCGTGCGTGTTCTAATAGTTAATTAGCTTCACCAATTTCTAGTGCAGTGCAGTGCAATTTTTTAAAACATCATCGCCAAAACAATAATCCGCCGCGCCGTTTTTTTAATTATTACAAATTAAATTAATATAATACCAGCCAAATCAGGGCTTTTCTATGCCCTGCCGGCATTCCACAAGCCAGCAGCACAGTACGGTAATGTTTTGAACTCCTATGTACATCAGTGATCAGTGCAAGGTCATTAGCCCTTGTCACTGATCAGCAATACGGGTGTCCCCAGCTGTGGTCATTGAACTGCACGGTCTGAGGTATTGAAAGCAGCAAATAGGCATAACACTATTGCTGTTTTTTTTACCTCGCTGTGTCGTTGACTGCAGCTGGTTGCCCTAAATAAATATTTGTGTTGTTGTGTGTCGCTCTTTCTTCTGCTTTTTTGTTGTTTTTGCTTTGAACATGCAGAATTTTATTTTAGAATTTTGCAACATTCGCGGATTGGGGGCAAATCGTTTTTCGGTGTACTGCCACCTTCAATCAAAAAATCCGGCAATTCTTGCGCTAAGTGAAACCAAGGTCGTTTCTGATGCTGATTCTAATCAATATCACGTCCCTGGTTATAGCTTAGTGCCTCTTTTTTCTCCACATAGGGGGATCGCAATATATATTCGGAATGATGTGGCCTTTACCATTCTAAAAGATTTTCCACCTTCTGCCAATCCCGAGTTTAATTACATCTGGATTAGGTTCAAACTTCACAGGCACATCATCTACTTTTGCTTCCTTTATCGCAGCCCAAATATGTCTGATGTCGACACGGTATCCGCATTTGACAATATCTCCAACAATATTGATCATCTGCTTTCTGTCTCCCCCTCTTCCGAAATCATCCTGGCAGGCGATTTTAATGTCCATAACATACCATGGCTCAGACATTCTTCTACCACAAGTCCTTCGGGCCGATTCGTTGAACTTTTTTGTGAATCTTTTAATTTGCATCAGCTAGTGGATGCACCGACGAGAATCCCTGATGCAGCTGGAGATAGGGCCAATTTACTAGATTTGTTTCTGTCATCTCACCCTGACAAATATTCCATCTCAGTCGGCTCCCCTCTTGGTAATTCAGACCACTGTCTAATCACGGCTCAATTTATCACCTCATCTCTGCGCCGCCCTACTTCTCCACCTACAAGTAGGCTTCTCTGGCACTATAAGAACGCTGATTGGGAAAGCCTCAATCAGTATCTTAGAGATATAGATTGGTCGGTCTGTTTTGCTTCGAGGGATGCTGATGAATGCACATTAGAACTTAGTAACATACTAAGTCTAGGCATGCGTGAATATATTCCGTATTCTTACAGCAGATCTCAACAACAGCAAAATCGCTCTTGGTTTAACGATAAGTGCAACCAAGCTATAAAAGCGAAAGAGTCTGCTTTTCGCGCCTATCAAGTGCATCCTTGTCCAGAACTGAAAGGAATCTACAAGACTGCACGGAACACCTGCAAGTCCATTATCCAGAGAGAAAAATTTCTTTTTGACCAGAATGTTAGACAAAGAATCTTGGCAAGCCGCAAAGGTAGTAAAGGTTTCTGGTCCCTGGTCAAAACCATCAGGAACAACTTCAGCAGTTCCTCTATACCTTCACTACTTAATAATGGTGAAGTGGTTGTTGACTCCCTGGATAAAGCTAATATTTTGGCTGCTAGATTCGCATCAAATTCTTTTCTTCCACCCACTTCACAGGCACCTGTCGTGCATCCCCCGTGCGGATGTGTACAAGAGCCAATACACATCCGTACGAGGGATGTGTTCAAGGTCCTTAAAGGAATCAACGTCTCTAAAGCCGCAGGCCCTGATGGTTTCTCGCCCCTATTAATTAAAAGCTGTGCCTCATCCTTGGCTAAACCTCTGCGCAAACTATTCTACCTGTCCTACTCGACAGGAAAATTTCCAACTGCTTGGAAACTAGCTCACGTTCAGCCTATTCCCAAGAAAGGAGAGGGTAGCGATCCCTCAAATTATCGACCAATTGCAATCACTTCGATTCTTTCAAAGGTTTTTGAATCTATCATTAACTCCAAATTAATGAAGTATCTGGAAACCAATCAACTAATCAACGATCGCCAATACGGCTTCCGGCACGGACGCTCATCTGGAGACTTGCTGACTTTTCTTACGGAACGTTGGAATCGTAGTCTTCACAATTTTGGTGAGTCCAAAATCGTTGCTCTAGATATTTCAAGGGCCTTTGATAGAGTCTGGCATTCAGCCCTTTTAGCCAAACTCAAAGCACTTGGTCTTTCCCCTCCTCTTCTATTATGGATTGAAAGTTTTTTATCTAGTCGCCAAATACGAGTTGTATTAGATGGCGTTATATCTGATCCGCATCCTATTAATGCCGGTGTCCCCCAGGGCTCTGTTATTTCTCCGACTCTATTTCTAATCTTCATTAATGATCTGCTTTCCCTTACTTTCAATCCTATCCATAGCTTTGCTGATGACAGTACCCTTGATTTCGCATACTCCTTTGACACCCTTGCGGATTCCAGAGGGAACGCCGCATGTGTTAAACGAGACTGCATGATTAGATCATTGAATAACGATCTTGACAATATTCTCGCTTGGGGCAAAGTGAATCGCGTCGAATTCAATGCATCTAAGACCCAAAGCTGTCTCATCTCATTAAAACAAGACCATCACTTAACCACTCCCGTTTCGTTTGATGGTGCATTAATTTCTGAATCACCGTCACTAAGAATTCTTGGCATTAATATTTCCAGTAAGTTAAGCTGGACAGATCACATCTTCTCGGTTGCCAAAAAAGCATCCAAATGTCTTGGTTTCTTGAAAAGGTGTAAGAAATATTTCAGCCCATCAAATATAGCGCTCCTCTACAAGTCCTACATCAGACCCAGAATGGAATACAATTCCCATATCTGGGCCGGGGCTGGTCGCACAGCCTTAGCTTCATTGGATATTGTCCAAAAGAGAGCCTGCAAGCTCATTGGCGATGTGGCAATTACTCGTCATATCGACTCGCTCGAGCACCGTCGCAATGTTGGAAGCCTTTCGCTCCTTTATCGCTATATGCATGGCCAATGTTCTGATGAAATATCTAGTCTGATCCCTTGTAGAATAGTTCCTGCACGCAATACCCGCGCTGCATCCCGCGCTCATCCTTTTACCCTTCAAATTACCTTCGGCCGTACACTTAAATTCCGTGATGCTTTCTTATCCCGAACTGTGCGAATGTGGAACAGTCTACCATCTTCTGTCTTTCCTCCCGCATACAACCTGCAAAAGTTTAAGGGCGACATACATCGGCACCTCCGCCACTCTCCTCATATCCCTTAATCCTTTCCCTATCTCCTTCCTGCCACGCTGTGCTTTGCATCATAGGGTATCCCCTGAGCTTGGCTTAATAATATAAAAAAAAAAAAAAAAAAAACCAGTATGTAGATCCCCTACCAATAAAGAAGCATTAATGTTTTTTTTTTGTTTTTGTGATATATTTCGTTGTAATCTAGTCAGAGACTAACAAAACTTTTGTTGGAGAAGTG
Source organism: Dioctria rufipes (assembly GCA_963924295.1). Taxonomy (NCBI): domain Eukaryota; kingdom Metazoa; phylum Arthropoda; class Insecta; order Diptera; family Asilidae; genus Dioctria; species Dioctria rufipes. The sequence goes on along the minus strand of OZ002740.1, from coordinate 78,588,686 downwards.
CTCTCGCCAGAGTTAATATCGCTTTATACAGAAGCACACTTTACACACATCCACCAAACCATGGATTTCTTAAGCCAAACCCTCGAGAAATACTTCCCAACCGCGAAACAGAAATCCATATGTATGCGTGATAGCCCAATTTTCTAAAATGTTCTAGTTAGTGATTGTACTTCGTGGCTTGGAAAGTATTTCTCGAGAGTTTTGGCCCATCACAAAATCATAGATTTGTGTAACATTTTTATTGTTCAAAGCCTATGAGTTGCCTGAAACAACCATTAATATTGTTTAGGCAAGTTATCTTGTTCCTGCACCCACTCAATAGTTGTAACTCATCAGTGCATTTTGTATGTGCCTATCGAGAGTATGGTTTACAGGCCAGGCCCAGTTATACCCTCCAACTCTAAGCACTTAACGAAAAACGTATTTGGCGTAATCTGGGTGTTTAACCGCAACAGCAGCTCATATTTAAGGGTACTACAACTCAAGACAGCACTCAAAAATATAACAATGTTGATAAGAATAACTGGAAAGGAAGGATTTTAATTCATGTTTGATTTTTTCCGAGAAAATTTATGACAAAAAAAAAAAAGAAAAAAATATATCACTAAATTGGACGGATACCAACAGCTAAGGAGGTTTTTCTTAGCTGCTCTCTTAGTACCCTGTCCATAACCAGTTGATTGGATACCTTCTTGGGGTTACTTTAAGTTATTTATATTAAGGAAATACACTAGCACTAAAAACTATGCTTGAAAACAGTGGCATGGGGTGGACTTGGTGCGCATGAGAGCAATCATATTACAAATTTACAAAAGCGTTAAATAATCATGCTCTCAAAAGTAAATGCAGAGGTTCTAATAAATTATCTGAACCCCTCTCGATAGCTGCTTCTTAAACATCAAGGGAGTGTTTTAATAAAATAGGCAACTGCATCAGTGAACTGTGTCGATTGTGGGAAGAGATAAATGAAACCTCGAATCATTTCATATGTGAATGTGAGTCTTCGGGCCTTGCAGCGTAAAGTTTGAAAATCACTGGAGAAACATCTCTCTAAATAACGTATACACGCTAACAGGAAAAACAATAATTGAGCTCATAAAAAAAAAGGTAAATTTAGGTCAACCAATCTGGGGGAGGGCACAATAGATCAAATCAGATCGCAGTTTCTTCAGGGTAATAGGGGCCTAGTCTCCGCTACTCTTAACCTTAAACTTAAGCACCTACAATCGAGGACGTGCGAGTAGGAATGAATTGCAGTGTTTGGTCCCGTGCATTCAAATTAAAATAAAAAAATTAAAGAAATGATCATAGTTAGGTCGCAATGTACCTAAATGAATATCACACACTGTTTCAATCAAAGATGTAAAAAAATTTGAAGTTTTCCGTTTTCTTGAAAGCGAAGGCAATGATAAATGATTTTAAAAATATGGAGAGATACTCATCTCTATTCTAACTGAATAAGTTGCCTGCTAATAACGCATTTGTGCTCTGTAAATAAAATTTCTAGGAATTTGCAAAATTCTAAAGTGGAAAATTCTGGCATGGAGTATTATGAAACAGGGTGCATTATTCGTCGTCTTTATAAAACAGTGAAATTAATCTTTTGAGATGTACCAAATTTAGGAGTTAAGGATTTTTCCAATCTTTGAGCTCATTCTTGAAAACAACAACCGGGAATATTTCATACATTGGTAAAATAATAAAGGTAAGATTTTTACAGAATAACAGAATATAGTTTTGATTTTCCTGAGTTACATATGAGCAAGGCAGATAAAAATATCCAAAAAAGTAGATTCGCGATTATCGCATGACGGCGATAAATGAATTTTAAATAAGCTAAATTAAAATATCAATAATTACTCATTTGCTTAGTTGCCCCTGACTGTACCTTTTTGTCATCAATATCATATCATATTTGCTTAATTAAACTTCTAAGAGATCAGTAAGGCCGAGTGTTCTCCGCTCCGAGCACGGAACCCTGACCAAAACATTGTCCGATTAAATTCCTCTTTGAAATTTTATTTATTTTTTTTTATGTGCGCTGTCCACGTCGACGCTTTCTCAGCCAGTTTCCAAATATATGGTAAAAAAGCAAAGTTTTGAATTGCAGCAACAAGAAGAGATTGCCCGATTTAGTCTATTTTTGAAACTTGATTTACTATTGCTATGAAAAAAACATGTACCAAATTTCACATCTGTACACCGACGCGTACTCAGACAGTGCCCAAATATAAAATGAACAAGCAAAAATTTCGTAAGTTCACCGATTTTTGCAAGTTTGATTTTTGTAGTGGTTTTTCACATATATTTCCAGATCGGTCCGTAGGACAAAAAAAATTATTATAACCAAGTTCATAGGATTTCGTATTCTAAAGAAGATTTTAGTGCAATAAAATGTCTAGGACTGATCGTTTTAAAGTAAGAAACACATTTGTAGATCGCAGTAAATAGAAACAGTTTTACACTATACATGTATTTAGTACTAAACCAATGTAAAACGAGCTGAGGTATATTTGACAGTTCAGTTCTTGTGTAACATCGAGCCTGAGAAGTCGTGAAATTCAAATCAAATAAATAAGTCAGAAAATCAGTCAAACGCCTTGTTCTTTATTATTATTGTTAAAAATACTGTCCATCATCTTCCACTTTTCTCCTTCGAGCCGGATAGCATATCGGCAGAATTGTTCGTAGACATTTATATTACGGTTTTATTAAGTTGCGATTTGATCGGCTTATTATTATATCTGTTGCTATGCTTGCTGGCCCACAGCCACATAAAAACTCTAAACCATTTCATCGAATCTAAGGAGCATTTGCTATTATTAAGAGTAGGAAGAGGCCTTCATAATGCTGACCTTCCTTATGAAGCTATCCTGTACTTATCCTATTCTTCTCTCCAAAGATCATCCCTTCACCCTTTCTTATATAACCTATTTACACTTAAAACTTTGTCACGCTGGTGCCCAAGCTCTAGTAGTCGTGACTCGTTAAAATTTTTAGAAACAATGCCAGAAACTGCGTGCATTTTTATTGCTAAAAATCAAAGACTTTATAGCAAATTATATATCATTTACCCAACTATCGAGTGCAGCCAGCCAGACAGTTTCTGCATTGTAACGTGATCGTACACCATACAAAGCATACATGCAGCTTTAAAGCGAATGGTAGCGAGACGTGGAGTATGCTCTCGTCTGTATTGTGATAATGCCACAAATTTTGTCGGCGCAAGAAATCAACAAGCGGAACTACGGAAAAGGCTTTGAGCACAGCTAACGCAATAATTGATTCATCAATTTTGCGTAGACAGTGGAATAACATTTCATCACACCTCCTCGGCCTACACACTTTTGTGGCTTGTGGGAGCGACAGTAAAGCAAGCGAAGCACCACCTTTATCGTCTCCTGGTCAAGCTCTCCAAACAATTGAAGAACTTCCAAGCATCGTGACGCAAATATAGGCAATAACCAATTCTCGGCCGATAACACCGTTGTCGTCGGACACCAGTGATGAGGAAGTTTTAGCACCGGAAACTTTTTGGTTGGAGACCATCTGACGGCTATACCAAATCCAGAGGTCTCATTAGTAGAAATATCAGAGCAATACAGCAGCAAATTCGTTACATATGCAAATCATCGTCCCCCAATGTTAAGCTTGGAACGATGGTATTGCTGGCTGAAGAAAATCTTCCACCACAAAAATAGGTCCTTGGCAGAATCTTCGAAGTCGTCGTGGTAAAAACTAAAAATGGACTTTCCGTCGAGCAGTACACAAGGTCGCTCCTCTCCAATTGGATGACTGAGCCCATAGAGGGTTCAAGGATTGCGGAAAATAGAAAATCAGGACTATTGAATTAATATTTCATTGCATTTTATTCATTTAATCTAATTTAATATACACCATTTAAAATAAAGTAAGAAAACAGTTGTAGATCGTAGTAAATAGAAATACTATACTATATATGTATTTAGTATTAAGCTAATATAAAACGAGGTGAAGCATGTTTGAATAATAGTTCAGTTTTTGTGTAGCATCGAGTCTGAGAAGTCGTGAGTTTCAAATTAAATAAATAAGTCAGAAAATCAATCAAACACAATGAAGATAGAAGTTGCACATGGCCTATGTAATGGGGAAAGCATGGCAGCACGTCTCAGTGAGGATCCGAAAACCCCAAAGATGGCGACATTTTCCCCCAAATGCGGCGAAGTCGACCCGAACAAAAGTCAGCCAAAGATTGCCCCAGCCGGAGAAGGTAGAACCAAAAAAGGGGTCCAGGCAAGATCGTTTTAGGAACGATCACGAAGTATAATTCCTATTGTCGCGACATCGGGTTGACTATGGTATTTAGCAAATGGAAGCAAATCAAAAAGAGAAAAAGATTTAAAACTCTAAATAAAAAAAAAATAGAAAAAATATCGAGACATCAAAAAAGTGGAGTTTCTTGTGTTATCCCACACAGAGGATCTTGAATAAAATTAGAGGAATTTGTGGATCCGTTAAAAACGGGCGAGCTATCAAACAGGTTGCCTAGTCCTGCTTCTTTTGGGTGGTAACAAAGAAGAGATAAGTAATTTTTTTGTTTTCTCCTTTTACAGTTGCAATCAACATTAGATATAACATTAGCACTAATTTTATACCATCTCGTAAAAAGTTCTTTGAGTTGAAAGCAAATTGAGATCTAACATTCGCACTAATATTCTGTATTTTCAAAGTAATTCCTTTAACTGAAATCAAATTAAACACACTACGATTGTACAATTTCGTATGAACTCCTTATAGTTGTAATCAAAGGGAGATATAACATTACAATCTCGTAGAAAGTTCCTTATACTTGCAATCAAATTGAAATATAACATTACGATTCTACATTTTCGAGGAAGTTCCTATAATTGAAATCAAATCGAGACACAAAGCTGCCGCTACTGTTCTACATTTCCAAAAGAAGTTCCTGTCACTGAGATCAAATTTTGATATAAAATTATTACTACCATTTCTCTATATGTTTTCATAAGAACGAAGTTTTTAGTTTTAAAATTAAATTGAGATATAAGAACGACGTTCCTACCATCGAAATTGACCTAAAACATAACAACGCAGTTCTTATTAGCTCAAAAGTCTCGTATAAGCACTTATATGCCTATATACCTACACGCACCATAGATTGTCAGTACGGGTTCACGCATTGCAACACCATCTAAGTTAATATCGGGTCCGCCATCTAACGTTTTTTTTTTCAACTAGTGCTTATTTCGTGAATGGTAACACTTAGCTCATGTCTGATTTGACAGATAATTAGTTTTATTCTTCCGCTGAACGAATATGGTTGTGTATACGCTTGAACAACGCTGGGAAATATTGCCTGCGATCGACTTACAGAAGATGCCGATTTTGCCAAAAAAATCATCTTTTCGGATGAAGCTCATTTTGATCTTGGCGGGTATGTAAACAAGCAAAATTGTCGCATTTGGGGCACAGAAAACCCGCACGCATACATTGAAAAGCCGATACACCCAAAACGAGTCACTGTTTGGTGCGGATTTTGGTCCAGAGGAATAATTGGGCCATTTTTCTTCGAAAATGAGCAAGGAGTGGAAGTTACAGTCAATGGCAATCGTTATCGGGCCATGTTGAACGAAAATTGAAGAGGAGGATATTGGCAACATTTGGTTTCAACAGGACGGCGCTACGTGCCACACAGCCGAAGCTACACTCGATGTTTTGCGCCCTGTTTAAAAAAAAAAAAGTTATTTGGCGGACCCTATACATAGCAAATAGCTATAAAACTATCACCAATAAAAGAAAGTAACACAAATTCTACTCGAAGAGGTATTCCAAAAGTGTAAAACCCCGACGACAAATCTGCCTTTGTGTTTGTATATCGGAAAGCACATCCTGTGAACTAACACGTAAAGGTGTAACTGGCCCGCTACTAAGCTGAGAATCTTCGAGAAGTGTTCCGGGTAACCTGAGTCAAATTCACAGGTTACCAAGCTGAGAATCCCCGAGCTCAACTCCCTCACAGGCCGGCTTGATCACTTCTGTAAAAGCAACTCTCAAAATTTCGCATAGGTACTTCTATACCTACGTGTACAACGAATTGTTTCACGTAGTGTCAGCACCACCTCGATAGATTTATGAAAAGCAAAGTGTTAAGACAATCACTTTGAAAAGTGAACACGAATTACAAATGTCATTAGTGAATTCAACCTCAACTGAAGACGTGAGGGAAGTGTTCCTGGGAAGCCTCCACAGACAGCCTGCATCAATCTCACAGATTATCAAACAGAGAATCCCCGAGCCCAACTTTCTCGCATTAGCCTGTCACCCTGACTTAGTATTACAAAACCGTGACACTCTCACTAATTAAGTTGCGCATTCCGACTTACTCCACTTTTAAGGTAATCATTCCAGTCGTGGTATCATTACCCAAAGTTTTTGCTATTTTCCTCCCGATCGCGACTCAGTAAATATGAAATGTAAATAAGACTGTAGCTCGTAGGTTTTGTTTTGACAGTTGGCTATCCGACGAAAGCAATAGACGCGTTCATTGCCACTCGTTGAATTTACATAAAGTTCTTCATCAAGCTTTTAAACATTTGACTTTTATTCAAGCAAGGGCTTTTAGTGAGTGCACAGAAGAAATCATCGAAATTGCGCAGCAAAACTCAGAGAGCTTTCAGGTCGACTTATTGGACGAAAAAGTTCCTGCGGAATTCGAACTGACTCAAGTAGACTACTTTATAAAAGCGAAAGCACAAGTAGTATGACTATATAGAGTTAAGTAACCTAAGAGTATAAAGATTCACTCCAAATATTGGAGTAGGATTGCTCCCTCGCTTACAGCTGGGCCGGAGAAGAAATTCTCTTTACAATATAATGGAAAACTAAAGTTTTGTATGCCAACCTCACGAATGAGTTGCCCGATTTGTCTCATTTTCGAACTTACGTAACTTTATTTTTTATATTTGACGTCCGTGTACAAATTTTCAGCTTTCTAAGTGAACGCGTTCTCGAGTTATCGTGCACAAAGACGGACAGATGGACGGACGGATATTCAAAAATCAATATAATTTTTAATATTATGCGTGAGTGTCCAATCAATTTTGCTCTACCATCATTACTTCTGTGCGTTACAAACGGAATGATATACTGTACTTGGTATAACCTATAGATTTCATCTTGGGTATAAAAACGGCAGTAGGGGGGTTTAAGAATTTTAGTACTTTTTCCAGTTTACATCCTGTAACTTTCTTGATATAAATCTTATCAAGATCGGATTTATATCATATGATAGCAAACCGTCTCAGCTTTCCAATGAATGCTTAATTAGCTTTCCGCCGGAAGTTGTAGGAAGTCAAAGTCAGGAAATTGGGAAAAAAGGTCATAATTTTTTAAAATTTTAATGATTTATCCGCCAAAATTCATGATAACTATACAGTTTTATTACAAGGTTTACAAACCCCGGAATTTACCTAAATGTAACCATTTTTGAGATATTCCTGTTTCAATAATTCATAATTTCATTAATTTTTCTAATTTTGCGTGAAATTGCATAATACTATGCGCAATTTCCATCGACAGTTCTTAGTCAAATTAAAGGCAACATGTCGGGGTTTCGAAATCTTGTAATAAAACTGTATAGTTATCATGCATTTTGGCGGGAAAATCGTTAAAATTTGAAAAAACTAGGACTTTTGTATCCATTTTTTTTCACTGATTGGGCATTAACTGGACTGAGAGAGTTTGCTATCATCTGAGATGAATCCGACCTTGATAGGGTTTACATATATCACGAAAGTTACATGGTATCAAATGGAAGAAGTACCAAAAATCGTGAACCCTCCCCTGCCACCGAAACGACGCGTCTTACCCACACCTTTACCTTATAATTTTTTAATTGTCTGTACCTCAGCTTTCAAACCCTAGAGCTAGGTGCAACAATTATGAAACACCCTGTATATATAGAGTAAATAGAGCGAATTCGTAAACGTTCTTGAAAATTGTTTGACAGATACTTAATTGAATTGAAAATTTTACCAACTATAAAATTTTAATCATCATCGATTTATAGCTAACATTGTTACATACATATATTGTAAAGCATTTTATTATTTTCTTAAACTTGTACTAATTATGCTAAGAGATCTTAAAAATTTAATTTTCTAACAGTAATTAAAAGCAACCTAAGAGTCCGAGGATTCAATAATGAATAAGCTTTATAGAAACTCCTAAGTTCGACTTTCAAACTAAACTTATATCAGCATATGATTAAATTTAAAAATATACTACTCAGTTCGAGTTAGTTACACTGAAAGTTTCATATTCTCTATTGAAATATGAATTTCTCAAGACCAAAATACACACGTAAATATTTATTTGTGGGGCAAGTGTTCAAAAAAAAAAAAAAAAAAAAAAAATTATGAAAAAGGACGACACTGTACAATGATTGTTTCGAGAAAATAAAATTAAAAACGGACAGGGTACTTATAAAATGGTTAAGCAGTTCTTTAACTTCTTACAGATAAACTTTTTCACCGTAACTTATTTTCTCCACGTTAAAGTTGTCAAATGTACACAGAGGAACAAGAGTAAAAGAAGTCCTTAAGAGGATTTCCCCAAAGTGCTTTTCATGTGTCAACATGGTTCATGCTCGTCCTTATGATAATATGTTGGGAAAGTGGCTAAGAATGTAATTAATTTTGATTCTCATTGGGATCCGGATACTATGGAAGTCGTTGGGATTAAACTGATAAGAACGAAGGGAGACAAATTAGTTATAGCTATGTAAGGGACTCATATAAATTTAATATTTAGTTTATTAGTATCACCACACCATACATACTACATGTGTATACTTGATTGTCGATAACGTTTTGGATTATCCCGTTACGAAAATACTCAAGCGCTTTCACTAAAAGGAGTTTTTAGGTGCTTATAATTGCCTTAACGATGAAGAGTTTTTAAGCGCTTATATTTCCCTTTAAGAGTAGCAGTAGGCTTGTATTTCCCTAGGACATATTAATTAAATTTTTCTAGAGAATTGAGTTTATGGAAAGTGCATTTATGCATTGAGCAATTGATGATAAACTGCCTTTGTAAAGCAGTATGAATGCGCTTTTTGGAAGTAATTACGATTTGTGAAAGTTCTATCAAAGCGCTTTTCTTTAGCGATCGTGCATATGTTAAAATTAGCAGGAATCAGAACAACAGCTGCTTTGCGCTTCCGCAAGAGCACTTATAAATGCGTTTTGAAGCGCCTTTTTACTAATGAGATATTACTATAAGATATTAATTGAAGAGATTATTTGATCTCAACCTGTAAAGTAGTGCAAAGTACTGTCAATATATTTTAATGAAGTCTACTGTACTAGCACTAGCACCATCCATCAAAATAATCAGCAAATAAGCCAAATGCTAAGTGCTGAAAAAAAATTTACATAATTTACTAGGTCTAATGCATATGGCATATGAATATGTTCCACTACTTTTAAACAAATCCTAGATGCCGCAGTTCAGTCCCCAAAAGTATTTGATATATACTTGTCATTTATATACGTACAGTAAGTTTTCAATATCAGAATTGAATACCATTGACTTAAAAATAACCTCTGCTTTCAAATAAATATTCTTTCACGTCGGAAATTCCTTAGAGGGCCCCTTATTGAGAAGTTCTCTTTATTTGTAAAGTGGAATTCAACTTATTTGTACTACTCAGATATCATTTCACATTCACGTATTTTGTGTTTGACTTCAAAGGAACTCGCTTTAGGGGAATCAAATCGTTACAAAGTAGTGCTGTCAGAAAAATGAACAAATTTTACTTGTCAATGTATAAATAGAAGTTACAGTAGGAAATATACTTATCAAAAAATTCGTATTGCCTCGCCGCACTGCTTTTCATGTAAAGCACTAAGGTTTACACATAAAACAGAATTTATAATATTTATTAACTCTAGTGGGAATACGATAAATTTGAACGCTTAGTAATACTGCATTAGAATAATGTGTAGGAGCAAAAAGCTATGAAGAGGCAGCATGAAATATGAAAACCGAATAAAATAAAGCTGCTAGGATGTTTGCGGCGAAGTTAATGAAAATACTTTACGGAAAAATGTTCAGAAAAAGAAATATATCACCATTTTTTCGTAATTTGTGAGGATGAAGGAGGCAACTCGTGGTTGCAGAGCCTAAACAATTTATTGTGTCAGAAACTACACTGAAGAATTTACGCGGACATAAAATCAGTTGTCGCACAAACATCACATTATACTTTGTTTCAGATCAGTATTATTACTTACAAGGGTGAATCAAAAAATTCTCGAAGTATATTTAATTAAAACAGAAATTGGAAAGTTTCTAAATTTAATTTTTCTATGTGCCTTTAATATTGAGATACTTTTGCGTGCGATGTTGCCATCTTTCTAAACGCTTTCTATGAAAATATAAAAAATCAGGACCTCTTTTCTTGAATCATGTCATGCGGTGGGATAAAATTTGTTGATGAAGTTGTCCGCGTAGTTTCTTTTTTGTCAAAACACTTTCAATTTTGTCAAACATACTAGAATGCCTTGAATATCTTCTTCCCTTCAAGAAAATCGGCCAATATCACTACTTTCTAAACCTAGAAATCAGTTACTACACTTTGCTTATCAGCCTTTCAGCTTTTAATTTTGTTGGTTTCGATGACCTTCTTGGTAAACACTACTTAGATTGAACTTACTTTCTCTGTCACACTAAAAAACCCACCTCTAATCTCTATGATAATTCGTGAATAAAAATCCCCTAAATATTTCGCGATCATATTCAAAGAAGAACGAGCAAGATCCATTTGTTCTACCAAATATCTTGGACGGAACGCTCTTGAAATCCAATGCAAAAAAACCTTCAGAAAACTTTTGATTATCGGTGAGAATTTCTTGAGCTGATCCAAATAAAGTGCCAGCAATCTGCGCTATTTCTTCAATATACACATTTCGGTCAAGTTCCACAATTTCTCGAACTTTCGCTATCATTTCATAGTTGATTGACGTCAACAGTCTTCGACAGCGATCAGGAGTTTTTGCTATGTCCGCTATCGAGTAGTCGTATTTTCGTTAAGCTCTTGCTAACTTTCCTCTTGCCGTGAGTTTATCCGGTTTTTCATTTATAAGTGATAAAGACATAATTATGTTAGTGCTGCTTTTTTAAATTCATCAGTCGATTTATTTACTTTTGCTATTGTTTTTTTTTTTATTAAAAAAGATGTTTGAATTATGGGTAAAAATGATAATATGAAGCAAAGTTCCAAAGTAACTGTAAAAAATTCATCTATACTAAGAAGAGGCCGTGAGAAGAAACAGCTGAGAGGTGGTAAACATAGTTGTACCTTTCATATGGGTCGACAATCAGATTCCATTTATTCCACTGATTGCTTTGAGTTACTCGAAAAGAGATTGCTCCGAAGCCTTGGCGAAATCATTTCTGAGATGAGCTTGAAACACCGGTATCTACAACTCAGGATGAAGTGATAAGGCTAAACAGCGAGGTGGAGCAACTACCAACTGAATTAGACGAAATCCGACTTGAACTTAGTGACTGTTTCCGGATTAACAGGCTGTTGGATGCTATAATCACCGGGAAGAATTAATACCCGTATATGACTCTATTTCGCCTAAAAACATCAGTTCTTGTACGTAGTAGATCTGGAAGTTGTAAAGGTGAGCACACACTACTGAGTAAATTGATTACTCAATCAGCCACTGGTCTGTTGACTTGCCACCGACTGACTGATTTTTGCTGATTACCTATCGTTGCATGTGCGCATATTGCATCGTCTTCTGTCAGATATGGGTCCGGTCAGAAGTAATTTCCGATTTAAATTATTTCGATAGAGCTAGTTGCTGACTGGCGTAAAATAAAGCAGGTTGCGGTACCGAACGCTGATGCGTGTAACGAAGAAAGTCAGCTAACTTTTTAGTTACCGACTACAGTCGATGATGCGGCCTACCTGCTGCTGAGCAATGCCAATTTATTTTCAAATTTAAGAGATTAGATTAGGTACGGTGACCTTGAAAAACGTATTCCCTGATTTTGTGTCGGACAGCAGGGTGAATGTGTTCGAGAGTCTCTCGCATCGTAATAACAAAATATTACGGATTGCTCTAAAATTTAACAGACAAAGCTCTTTAGACTACGCATTGACGGCTTATTTTTTCTTTTTGTTCATATTTTTGTTTTTCCATTTTTTTAATTATTCTTGGGCTTTTAATTGCTGTAATTATGTATATATTTCTTCACTCCTTGCTTAAATGTAAATCTAATCTTGAATTCTATTGCAATTCCATCTTAAAGTATGGTAAATGTATAACTAAAGATTGGCCAACATTCGGCTTGGTTTGCAGCACATGCTGCGGCTCTGTTGGTTTTTTGCCTTATTGATTATGAATATGGGTAGTAATGTCTACCCATAGGAGAAAGTAAGAGTGCTCTTTAATGTATTTGCCTCACGATCGAATGGTTTAAACGTTTCTCATCTTAATGTTAGAAGTCTTAGGAATAAGGTTTGTCTACCCCATACAGCACAAAATTACCCAGGGACATCCCATTCTTGTCCCACAGATCCCATTGCTTTCCCGGGATAAACAGGAAGTATTCAGTATGTACTTAAGACCTTATTTCTAGGAGTTATTAAAAGTTTCCCATAAGTTATTCCCTGGGATATCCCACAACTACTCTCTATGGGAGCATTCTACATGTAGGAGCTTTTGCGAATTTTGCTGTTCATGCTTCACTGGTAAGTGAAACCATACTTGGTTAAATGTAAAAGTAATATCTCAATCAATTTCTCTGCCTAATGACAATATTTTCCGAAACGATCGGCGTAATTGAACCCGGGGGGGGGGGGGGGGTTGCCATTTATGTCCATGGCTCACTTAAGGTAATTGTGTACCAGGTGAGAAAAATGAATTCATCCGAATTCAGCAGTGTTGAAGTTGATTCAGGCTTTGATAAGTGTGGGTTAATTAGCGTTTATTGTCCGCCACACTGTTTTAACAATGAGAAAGCAATACATTTTAAAGAGTAAGTATCGCTTCAAATCTCAAGGAGTCGTAACGTCATTATCTGTGGCGATATTTAGATCTGATCAATGAAAACACCGGGTTCACCTATATCAGCCTATTGCTACACTATCTCGTTTTTTTTTAACAAACCTAGGGTTATACGGGGTTATATTAGATCGTACGACGAGAACATTATTTTGTTATGTATAATTAAACAAAATGTTGTGATCTCCAGGGGACGGATTCTTGAACACGGAGAATTTGAGACTTTGGGAGATGAGAATTTCGTTTTCTTAGAATTCCTAATTCCCTAATTCTCCATTCCCAATTCACTAACATGGTTGGAGAATTAGGGAAAAAGAAATGTGAAAAAGTGCGAAACGCCTGGGACGATTAAGGGGATCACTTTTTGTTATAAAGCGTTGGACTTTTTTTTTTCATAATTGAGGTACATCTGTCTGTTACCTTCCTCTGTCGAAATAAATTCAAATTTCTTTTTTGTAGAGGTTGTTTTTGAGGGATTTAGGAGGGTAGGTTTTTCGAGTTTTTCCGGGATAACGAGAGAATGGAGAGAAGAAGGAGAATGTATGTGGTATAAAAAAAATGGGAACTCAGGGCGAACAAGATAGGTGTATGAAAAAGGCCGGGGAGAGTTCGGGGTAGAAATAGGAGCTGTTTAACGGAAATTAAAAAAAAAAAATAAAGACAATATCAGGAGCTGCAAAAATTCGCAGGGGTAATCTCACGATCTGTCAGCCCAATAAAAAAAATAGAGTTCTGTTTGTACGAAGAAGATTTCTCGTCTAACAGACTGAAATTTATTGAAAATAATTTCAATAAATTTACAAAAATGCATTTAAGTGCAAAAGAATGATTGTACTTTTTGAGCCAGCGATCAGAGCGGCCTCATCGGTATGGTTATCTCCGATCGTCTACCATAGAAGTTCAATGATGGAGGTCACACCAATTGCCCACATATCAATTTGAAAAGTCCAATGAGATCTTGCCACCATATAATTCACACTTACTTTATATAAAAAGTATTTATATGGGCAATTGGTGTGACCTCCATCATTGAACTTCTATGGTAGGCGATCAGAGATAACCATACCGATGAGACCTCTCTGATCGCTGGGTCGAAAAGTTCAATCATTCTTTTGCACTTAAATGCATTTTTGTAAATTTATTGAAATTATTTTCAATAAATTTCAGTCTGTTAGACGAGAAATCTTCTTCGTATAATTTCTACTTGGTTTATCCATGTGCCGCCAGGCAAAAAGGGGGAACAATCACCCAATTTGAAAAGTGCAATGAGAAATCTTGCCACCACATAATTCGCACTTACTTTTTATAAAAAGTATTTATATGGGCAATTGGTGTGACCTCCATCATTGAACTTCTATGTTAGGCGATCAGAGATAACCATACCGATGAGACCTCTCTGATCGCTGGGTCGAAAAGTTCAATCATTCTTTTGCACTTAAATGCATTTTTGTAAATTTATTGAAATTATTTTCAATAAACTTCAGTCTGTTAGACGAGAAATCTTCTTCGTATAATTTCTACTTGGTTTATCCATGTGCCGCCAGGCAAAAAGGGGGAACAATCACCCAATTTGAAAAGTGCAATGAGAAATCTTGCCACTATATAATTCACACTTACTTTTTATAAAAAGTATTTATATGGGCAATTGGTGTGACCTCCATCATTGAACTTCTATGGTAGGCGATCAGAGATAACCATACCGATGAGACCTCTCTGATCGCTGGGTCGAAGAATTCTGTTTGGTAATTAGGTATGCATGGGTATTATAGGCTATATTTTATTTCTATTAACGGTAATTTTCAGATTTGAGCGGCCTCGGCGGTAAATTTTGTTGTCGCAATAATCACAAGCGCCTAACTCTATGTGGGAGGACTGTAGAGTATTGGGTTTTTTTCTGATGGATTAAGGATTTAGAGTAAAAAAATATAGGTGAAAAATTTAGGAGAGAGGGTGTTTTGGGGTTGGGGTTCGTACCACCCTTCATCGGAGGTTGTCCAAACTACGTCTACCAAATTAAAGAGGGAGGAGGGAGTCCCTAAAGGGAGTAAGGACATAATTATTCAACGAGTAGATCGAGTCTCCCAATAGGCAGAAATCTTTAAATACATTTAAGTAAATAAATTCATAAAACCTGAGTCATTAAGTTACCTTTGCATAATTGTTAAAGCTTATGGAATACTTCCGACGGCTTGAATAATGTACGACTATGCCTACACGTAATCGTCCCGTTTTCTTTTTGGCTGAATCTATTATAACGTGTGTGCTATCGATTGCATCTTCAATTAAGCGAACAAGTTCATTAATATTTTACTTCAATTTCTCATTTTAATGTTTATATCACCAGTAATTCTGAGAAGTTTTTTCGTATTGCGAAAATACTCCCGAATGACAGACTGCTAAAGAATATTATTAATCGTGTAATCACCCAGAACACCGTCAACAAGGACACATCAAATCGATCTGCCAAATCTCGAAAGGAACAGGCATCGTGACCAGCAAACCACAAGAGTTGGACCAAGGTTTTCCTGTTGAGTACGCTTCTCCATATTGTTATAAATATCGGTTCCCCTATCTCTATTTGTTGTGAGGAAACCTCTTAAAGTTTGTGTCCGATCGGACTTTTACTCAATTTCCCTTAATTTTCAACCTGGTTGGGAAATACAGGTTCTACAGTTAAAGAGAAAGAACGGTAAACTCGCCAAACAACGCGCGATGAAATGTATAAAAAAATTTACTTGCCGCAATGTTGTTTATTATTTAATGTCTTTTCTTTTTGTTTCGGAGATCTACCTAACGAAAAGTAGGAAGAAACGAAGAAAAGAAGAGAAGTCCTCTCAACAATTCATATGTGCTTCAGTTTGGTAGAGAAGTTTAATTACCCTACTCTGTCCACACTTCCTATAACAAAATTTATTCAAAGAAAAAATTCAAACCACATTTTATTATACTATGTTAATCAATATAGTGAGTACAGTTTCAACGTGTTT
The DNA here is from genome assembly GCA_963924295.1 of Dioctria rufipes. Taxonomy (NCBI): domain Eukaryota; kingdom Metazoa; phylum Arthropoda; class Insecta; order Diptera; family Asilidae; genus Dioctria; species Dioctria rufipes. The sequence continues at coordinate 78,572,617 of OZ002740.1, read as the reverse complement.
GTAATTCAAACTAACTAAAAAGACCCTAGAATATAAATAAATGAATAATTGGTTTATTATCTTACCGCTTCGAAAATACAATAAATAAAAATTCTTCATACATTTTATTTCAATCAAATTATTTCGAATGGCCCTCTACTTATCTGGGGCGCCACCCAGGAACGAATAAAGATATCGGCTTGACCGCGCGCGCTGCGTAGTGATAGTAACCGTCACTATTAAATGTAGAAATTGATCAAAATAAAATAGCCGAACACTTCAATTCATTTTTGTAGCCTTTTTTTTTTAAATAACTTTTATCTACTCACCCTTGACTAAATAACTTTATATAGCCCATTCGTGTTAGTAAAAATAATGTCTTTATGTTGCAAAAATTTCCGTCAGCAATTTTGTTGCTCTAACATTTAGAGAGGTCACTGATAGCCTAAATTCAAAATGGCAAGCAACTTTCGCTGATGAGTTAACCGCCATCTTGAATTTAAGGGGAATGGTTTTTCCTCAATATCTCGGCAATTTTTATTTTTTCAACAAAAGTGGTAAGCACTTAAGCATTCTCTGAAACTTTAACTTTGGATCGTGTGATTGATATTTTTCGAATTAAGCTAGAAAAAAATTGGTTAAGTATAATTACCGAATTATCACCGGCAAATATCTTCCGCATTTCCTCCAACTAAATTCGGAAATCACTTTTCATATCAACAATATAATTGTTTAAATCGAAGGGAAGTTTTTTAATATCAGTAATGTCCGTCGATTGACCAAAATTAACATTTAAAATGTCTTCCTAGGATACAGTTGCAGTGGGTGAGATCACATCAGGTTTCGATGGTATGTTGACCACACCAAGGCACGGAGATGCACCAGTATCTGTAGACCGATCAGCATTGTTCACACTTGGATTGGCTGACTTGGATATAACAATTGAAAAGTTATTTTGCTTTTCTTTCCTCGAGTTTTCACGCATGCAATTGTAGTGGATTTAGCAATGCTCTTAGTGGATATGATGATGATGATGATATATATTCAGTACGAATGAAACTTCTAGTTTTATAATATTGATACTATAAAATAAAATGCGGAAACTATACACCACATGTGTGCCTTAACTCAAAACTGCAGCTAAGTAGTTTAAACCTATTTAAAAGAAAATAGTGCAATAACAAAAATTATAAATACCAGCAGACAAACACAAAACAATAATCGACCAAACAATTGTGGTGTATCATTCAATATGGATACCGAGATGATCTTCCTGTGAAATTGCAGTATCATAACACCTACGTCCGAAAAATGAGGGAACCATTTCCTTTCCAGAGCATATGCGTTCCAATTAGATTGTTTTATCGTCATCTAGAAATAACCACTCCTGTGATTGTCGCTTTCATTTTGCCCCATATTATAAAATTCAAGATTGTATAACTGCAATTATTTCGAACACAGCTTTTGTCCGACCTTAGTTGAATTTTATCTCCAGTTAGCTAGCTCGCGCCTTCTTTAAGACTTGGTCAAATTTGGCAGTAACAACCGAACATAAACCGTCCAAACGATCCGATTGGTTTTCATTCAAGCTTGTTTTTATCCGAATTATCGATATATTGGATTGAACAAACATTCTGCAAAGTGGAAAGGAGTGGTGAGTTGAAGAAAAACCAAGCGATTTCAATTTTACAATAAAGAATATACCGGGTGTCCCAGACTAATATGAATATATTTGGCCAAATGATTCCTCTCGTTGAGGTAAGTAAAAAATTGTATGGCCGAAGGGAGGGGGGGGGGGGGGCAAAATGTCACCTTACCGAGTTACAGAGTGATTAGTAATATATGCTCTTTTTTCATTAAACTCCCTGCATCTTGAAAAGTACAGCGCATACGGTATATTTAAGACGGCATTGGGTGCAGCATCTTAACGTCTTTCCTATGAATATTACACCACCCCTATACCCCTCTCATTTCAGAGTTATGACGCTTCAATTTCAAGTTTTCGGTTTTTAAATTTTGTTTATTTTTCCGTTATTTTTTTTTTTTTAAATACCCACACTAACATACCTCAGGGTTTTGCATACAATGTCTTAAAATACATATAACGTATGCCCTGTACTTTTCAAGATACAAGGTGTTTAACCCATTCCTGTCTGATGGTATGAAATTTCACCAATGCGGAGGTATTTTTGAAAAATTCTCTAGGCCAATTGAGTGTTAGAGGATGGCTCAGACGACGTTCCGTTCTTGGCCAGTTTCGCGGAATTCTCCCGTTTAATTGTGCAAATTCGCGGTCAAATTTCGATAGTTTTTTTAATTTTGAAATTTTCTAATTTGGAAAATGAGCAAAAATAGTAAGCGTGCGAAATTCTGATAATTTTCTCCAGAACACATGGTTCTCAGGGTCCTCTAACCTCTGCGTAAATTTGGTCTCGATCACACTATTTAACTGCGTGCTATGAATGATATACCTATCGGGGGTTAAATTTCACCCGTTCGGCACCAGGTGTTCTGAAAATGTTTCAAATTTGAAACATCGAAAAACAAGTGACTGCAATTCAGAATATAAATGGCTTTATTGACAAACCGAAATGAATTGCGATTAATTGATATTAAAATCAATGAGCGGCCTTTTTGGTGGGATCATCACCATTGTAATAGCTTTGGAAGCAATTTTTAAGATGAATACAAACACTGCACTTCGTGCAAGCATACATAACAAGGTTTGCATCTGCATTGCTTACATTGGCGATAATTATCACCACGTTGTACAATGTGATCAATTCCATCCCCGGGAATTTTGCTGCAGTGCCATGGTACTGAATGATGGTAACTAAGTTTCAACAACGTTCCTTTGAAATTCAAACTGCCCCATTGGCTTCCTCTGAAATTTTCGGCCATTTACCATCGCTGCATCTAACACATTCTTTATCAGTGGCCAGTACTATTACTTTCCGCACATTTGAAGTCTGTAATTCTGTAACGACAGTCTCAATAACCAAAACTGTCGATATGCTCTGGCGCCATTTTTACTCAAACATACGTGTTGACCATTCCGTGGAATGGGTCGGTCCACTGATACACACTTCAGTCTATACACAGGCTAAAACCGGTTTCGAATCTAAACAGTATTTCGTTCCATGATAGAGGAATAGATACGATTGAGGATAGAAACAAATGAAAACCGGTTTTGGTTTATAGTGTATCTCACCCCATGATGAACGTCGATAAGACACGTTAGAAAAATTCGAATAGGTCATTCACCTTAAATACAAGCAAATAAGGGATTTAATTCTATCTGAGGCGAACACATTTCACTCCATATCTCACCTCATCAACAAGCAAAAATATTGGTCACAGGTACACGATTTTAATAGAAAAATTCCGTTTTATACTCATTCTATATTGTTAGCCTTATAGATACAATTCTATGTATTTGCGGAACATCTGGTGCCGGACGGGTGAAATTTCACCCCATAATTATCTCAGGTGTTAGTACAGGTAGACTCCTGATTTTTTTTATTTCTGTTTTATGCATTCAGCAACAACATTTATGTATTTGGACGAATTCCACCGAGCAGAAGTATATGCCGGCTGCAATGGGTTAATGAAAAAAGAGCATATATTACTAATCACCTTGTAACTCGGAAGGTTGACATTTTGCCCCCTCCCTTCTGCCGTACAATTACCTCGATGAGAGGAATCATTTAGCAAAATATAGTCATCTTAGCCTGGGACTTTAAAACTCTGAAGTAATTACCTTGGTTAATTACTTTAAAATAAACTTGATTCCTCAGATAGACCTTGATCTAATTTGAATGGAATGCTGATAAGTTTGTTGTCCGGTCAAGAAAAACAATGGAATATAGTGTGGAACTTCTCACGTGTAAATTTAATTTATGGTTCTTTTACGAAATGACTTTTTTGACCACGTGGATAGAAAGAAATACCATTTTTTGCATGTATCAAATAATATCAAATATTTACAAGCATCAGAAAATGACATTTCCAAATCTGACCACTTGCAAGAAATAATCTAACAAAAAAACTCTCGTAGGAATAAATTTGTTGAGTAAGAATTTTGTTAAATGTACTCGTATGACTATAGTTCTATTATCAGATGCTCTATAACAAAACATTTTAATCCTTCTCCTATCCATTGACCCATTTTGAAAAGTGTAAAATTTCCCCGTAATATGCATAAAGGGGAAAATATAAGACAAGACGTCTTGTCATCATCCTGTTTTAAACTAAAACTTATTACTGGCAGCGCTACAATTTTTATCCAATACTTACGTTTGTCTTGAATGTCTATCTATGCCCATGCCATGCTTTTAAAACACTTAAGACTGCCGCACAATTTTTCTCCATGTTATTGGAAAAACGAAACTTGAGAAAATATTCCTTATTTTTGCGAAGCTTTTCATTTTTCTAAGATGTTTGTCGATTTTGGCTGGTGGAGCGTAAATGTGTAATCGGGTGTAATAGAAGGAAAAACGATTTTTCACCAGTGAAATGAGTACTCATCAGCATTTATCAAAATAATACGCCTTATAGCATAATTTACAGCTCAGACCCTTTGTATACAAAGCTAACATTTTTTGTTTTCTTCCTCTTTATTGTTGTTGTTAGGCTGCCTCGAGCACTTTTCAATGAAATTTTAATCTTATTGAATCGATTGGTGGTTCCCAAGCTTATGGAGAAAATAATGTGGGTCATTGTATTTATTCCGTTCATATAGGATAGAAATGGTAAATTATAAAAGTGACAGTCAGAAAAGAACACAGGTCCAATTTTAAATTGGTTTGGTAAGAGGATTTCAAGAAAACGAAGGAAAGATGGTGTAAAATACACAACCTTGAAACTCTAATCAAATTGAATAATTTTGTATCACCTTTTCGTACTCAAATAAAATTTGTTTTCATTTGGTATTTATTCTCACGTTTGACAGAACCTCCTTCTGGCGTATTTTTACGGTAGGCACACATGAATGGAATTCAATTCAATACAGTTCAATTTATGCAAGAATCTGTATTAAGATACATTTACAGGATTGGAAATGAATTGAGTAAGTGGTAAGGAGAGTTTAAAAAACAGGATTAACGCTTATGTGCTAATTCACTAATTAGTTAATTGTATGTATGATTGTAATGTAAATAAAGTGAGCAAGGAGGAGACGATAATATGACATTAACAAGCAAAATTGACCATACGTATAGACTACAAACTATATTAGACGCGCTACAGTTAAAACTCGCTGAAATGAATAACTTGAAGGAAAGGCTCAATTCCAAGAAACACAGTTACGGAGGTACTTCCTATTCAAAGCCGTAGTTAGTTGATGGATGAAAATTTAGAAGAAAAGACATATAAGACATAAATAAAATGTTTCCTTAGAAGGCAATCGAAAGTACGAAAAACAGTATGATTGCGGCCCTATTCTCTGCTGCTATCGTTAGAGTGAGTTATAGTCCGTGTTCCTGATGGATTATATATCTATATGGAGTTATTCACAGTTTAGATAATATTCCGTGTACACCTGCCTGAGCTTGTAAAATTTGCTTTTAAGTTTGCTCTTTCCTCTGCTGCACGTGACATTACGGCTTTCGGTCTTTGCTTTGCGCTCTTGGTAACAACTCATTAAAATTAAATAGTTATAGGTTATAGGAAAGAAATTATTTCAAAACGTACCTCGAAATTTTCATACGAAAACCGAATATGTTTTTAAGAGTATTTTCATGTAAACCATAAACCATTAGAAATTATGAAGACAACCAAAATGAAAAAAATATGCTCTGTAAATTTAAATTGCATTGAGAAGCATTGGCTTTAATGATATACCGGAAAAAATTCCCAATAATCCGTGAAATACGATATACATATATGGCAATGTATTCCTGTAATTTCCGTTTTAGGGTTACAAGTATTTGTCATTTATGAAATAAGTAATAACTGGGAAGGAAAGAAGTATGGTATTAACTACAACTGGAGATTTCCCCAACTATTTTTCACGCATAAATTAATTACTTCAAGGTAAGGGGTATGTAACTATCCGGCAGCCTAGGACATCGTAATGTAAGAATAATTGGTGCTGCAATCGGCAAGATAATGGGTAGACCTTACAATCAGACATTATAGAATCGATGCAGTACATGTTACAGTTCCCACTGGGGTAGTTTACATTCATATATAGTTTCTGGATAGCTAAATTTGTGTTCAGATGCTTATTTATTGACCTCGTCCTGCTATCAGTCACATTAAACTCTGGACTTTATTCTTGTTCAACTAAATGAACTCGGAAGCTGTTTTCTTGGTGTCTTTTTTATACCGTAGAAGAAATCATAGGGTTTACTGAGTTTTTCATTCCATTTGTAACACATACGGATAATATTAAAAGATATTTTGATTTTTGCATGTCCGTCTGACCGTCCGTCGCCCTGTGCGCACGATTACTCAAGAACGCGTGCAATTAGAGGGCTAAGATTTTGCGCAGGGTCTTTCTAAGAAACAAGTAAATTTAAGTTCGAAAATATGACCAATCGGACAAGTCCTTCGTATAGGGTTGCCATACAAAAATGTTCTTCACTATTATTTGGACACTACCTGAGAACGCGTCAGCGTAGAGAACTGAAATTTGGTACATGATGTTTTCATAGCAATAGTAAATTCAGTTTCAAAAATGGACTAAATCGGGCAACCTTTTTTTGGTACTGACATACAAAATTTTTGGCTTTTTACGTATACTGTGAAAACGGTCAGTCTTAGGCTTTTTATTGCACCGAAAAGTTCTTCAGAATATGAAATTTGTTATAATCATTTTTGATGGTCGACGAGCTGTTCTAGAAATATATGTGAAAAACCACTTCAAAAATCAAAGTTCCTTAGAACGGTGCCCATACGAAATTACATTGGTGCATTCATCTAGGGTATCATAAGAATTGGTCCAAGACCAATTCGAACTTTTTTACTTGTTTGATATTAACTTTGATTACCTGCAGATTATTTCCACCGGTGTTTTTTTTTTTGCGTTTTAACCAATTTAGGTAGTCCTTCTCTCAGTCGAGATCAGAATACCGCAGTAAGTATGGCTTAATTCCACGTAAGATCTTTTTCTAACTATTTGGTCTACTTTCTTGCAATAGTGCTATACGCATAGGCAGAGAATATTGATGTTGTGATTCATGTAGCCATTTTTGATGTTTTTTCTAATGAATGTTCATTAGCATTTAATTTTTACGGAGTCAATTGTATTGGCCTAGTCATTTACTAGAGTTTCTAGTTGAAATTCGTTTGATTCAATATATGTAAGTATTTTTAATGGTGCATCAGTGTTATTAGAGACTTTGCTTTCATATAAAACTAAATTTTAGCATTACCGATAAAAACAAATTGAACTGTTTTTATCGGGAATACAAAAATTGTGCTCTTTCTTTGGGTAACGCTTAATTTAGTGTGTTCAGTGCATCCTGGAAGGCTTCAGGGAGTACTGAAGTGATATTAGGGTTTTATTGGAGTGGAGATTATTAAGGTTCCATGTAGCATGACATTCATTGCACGTGCTGGTATCAATATCTTGTTTTTGGGAAATTGCGTGAATGGGCCACGCATTGCCGAATGCTCCCCTATTTCAAAATATCCTCAATAACAGTCTTTCGATCCAGCAATTTTGCAGAAAAACAAAAGTTTTAACTTCCATAAAAAAAATCAATTTTTTATAGCAAAATAATGGTTCTATTAATTAAAATATCGAAAAAATTACAAAAGTCTTGCAGAAGGTCCTGCAAAATGATAGAATAACTGAGCCAATTTATCTGGACACATGTATGCAAATTTCCATAACATTTTATACTGCCCTCAAGACATTTTTGTTTTATCGATGGAGAACAATTGATTTCTTGAGTGCTCGTGATTTGATCTTTGGCTGTGTGTATGATGGCTTTGATTTAAGCGACAAAAGGGCCTTCAGATGTAGCATGTTCATAAACTAGGCTACAGCCGGGTGTGGTAGCTGTATGTGTGGCTATCGTCGTTTGAAAATGCAATAGCCAGGTTTATAACTTAGCTAAATGACAGTTCCTGGCATTCGGAAAATCATAGTAGTTGGTCTCGTAGCCGGTTGCAGCCGTATACCGATTTGAGATTGCTACCCAGTATAGCTAACTAACACAAACGCATTCCGTTAGACATTTTCGTTTGTTGTTATTTTTAAATTATAGAAAAGAAATATTATTGTAATAATGGAAAATGGAAATATTTATATGAATGAACGTCGGGAGTCAATTATTGATTTAATAGACGTAGCAGGTAGGTAATAAATTGTTTTTTGTGCCTTTACAAAGGCACAAGCATCATTCAAAATGAAATCCACCTATACGAAATTTGAAACCTTAATATAATCGAATATCACAGATTCGTTCCAACTGACACAATAGTTGTCAAAAAGTTGCTCTATCTACAACATCTACTACTCATCGACCGCAGGTTTTACACCTCTGGTGAAATCGATATACTATCAGGAGCAGAAGTTTACGCCGTCAGAATTGAGAGTGGAGTCATAAAAGGCACCCCTGGAGACCCCACCGCTCAACATAACCAATTAGGATTAAACCTAATAGTGGAACAAGGAGAAAAGATGAACCAGATGCAGTCAAATCATTCACGGTGCAAATAAAACCAGACTGTCATCCAGAGCAACAATTAAAGAAAATTTTGGGAGTTTAAGAAAAACCCAAAAAAACAAAATAAATCGCAAGGACATATCATGTGAATGGGAATACATGAACTCACATAAACGGTTTAGCCAGGGTCAGACTCAAATTAAACTACCCTTCAGAAAGGCAAATATACCAACGCTTCGTCATAACCGACATGTGACACATAACCAATTACTCAAATAAGATAAACACGCAGCAGAAGGCGTGCATCAATGAGAATTTGCAGCTAAAACATATGTCAACTCAAAGTCAATTCGAAACAAAACGGAATGGAACCGAAACGAAATGGAACGGAACCAATATATTTGTTTTCAAAACTAGCTGCATTCCACCCTACAATTCATCCTTGGACATAAACCAAGCAAAACAAGTTAGCGATGACGCTATCCTAAGCTACTGTCAAAGGCATTTGACAATCCTGTCAAGTAATCATTCTCATTTCCATAGAGTCATACAACCTACTCATAATTTATGACCAAGTATATACTGGCCATCAATTGCCAGAAACACTGCTCGCCAAGAACTACAAAAGTGTATCCGACTCTACAAAACAAAGCCAACGCTATCTACACAGATTATGGGAAACCTTCCATCATCACGAATCACCCCGCATTAGCTATCGAACACTACCACTATCGACTATGGCGGTCGCATCGACATTAACACATCAAAACTAAGAAGCGCTAAAATCATGAAGGGATATTTAAGCAATTTTGTATGCATGTCTACCAAGGCCATTCACTTTGAAGTCATGTCGAAATTGACGACAGCGGCATTCATCGCAGTTTTGAAGCGATTCATATGCTGCCGAGCGTTATGCGCCAATATTTATTCCAATTGAAGTACGAACTTCGTCGGCGCAAGCATTGAACTGTCTCACCAGATGGAAGCAATTTTAAAGACGTTTCCACATGACAATTCTACAATCCCAGAGCTAACAGGCATTACGTGGCATGAAGCGAACTTTACAAAATGTCATTTTAACTTTTGAAGAACTGTCAACCGTAATCGACAAATCGAAGCTTGCGTAAACTCAAGACCATTGTCACCACTTTCCAATGATCCAAGTGATTTTAATATTCTAACTGGCATTTTCTAATTGGTGGAAATTTATAGGCAATTCTAGAGCCATCTATCTATGATCAAACTACTTCCCTCAAACATTGGCAATACGTCCAATCGTTGACACATCAATTCTGACAAAAGTGGTCAAAGGAATACTTTCCATCTTTACGAACTCGTAAAAATTGGAAAACACCAGAATATAACTTCAAAATAAAGGACTTAGTTTTAATACAAGATCCTACCACAAAATGGCCGACAGGTCGAATAATACAAGTCAACCCACGCCAAGACAAAAAGTCAGAGTAGCAACTGTCAAAACACAGAATAATCAAGTAGTTCGGCCAATTATTAAATAATATGTACATGTTACCCATAAAAAAAAACTAAATTCAACAAAATTCCCACATCCGAAATCCAAAAGAATAAATAACATTCAACAAGAAGCACAAAAGCTCCCATACGGTCAGCACAAAGCATGACATTTGTTTTGTTCAGGCAAACCAACATGCTTTAGCACATGATACAAAGATAACAAGGTATGGCCGATTTGAGAGGAACTTTTTGTATTACTACGTCATGTAGACACAAAAGTGATTTGTCAAAGCATGTCAATTATTTTGTAAAATATCAAAATATTTGTATCTGTCAGTGAACAGAAAAAAGATTGCATGGTTGCGTTTGGATGTTCAATACTTTATAAATTTGGCTTGTTACTGATCATTAGAGAATTTAACTGTATCACTATCACCGGAAAAGTGCTGCCAGAAAAGGTATTCCTTCCAATCTTTAAGAAAAAAGTATTTTATCAAAGGTAAGAACTAAATACATATGTACATATCCATCGAGTTAACAAAATATTTTTAGCTGAAAAGTAAACCTTCCCCTCGCCTTTGGCAAACGGCTGTACCTCTTTTAGAAGAATCCAAAAGCATAACACAATGGAGAATTGAAAATACAGAGTAAGTTCGGGTATTGTGGAATACCAATGAGCCGTTGAGCTCTTATTTCATTTGTATTGTACAAGCCTAAATTTTCTTTGAAGGATCTTTAAGTTGTAAAACAAACATAATTATGGGTATCAAGCGAAATTGAAGAAAACAGAAATTGTGTCAGGAAAAACTTTTAGGCGAGTAATGTGAAATACCTATGGAGGTAAATATGCAATACTATTCCAGATTGCCCAACCAGATTTCATCAAGTAAAGATTTAAACTTTTGTTCTGAGAAATAAACTAAATTGTAAAGTAAATATTCACAAGTTTTTTTTTTAAATATGAAATATTTTTATAGAATAAGAAAAAAAACTAATCCGTTTGCAAACAAAAACAAAAATACTTACTATCTATCTTAAATTGTGTACATATCTACAGATAAAACAAAAATGTAATGTAATACATTTTGGCAAGATTCGCACACAAAAACTCCGTCTTTAGGACACTTTCACATATAAAACGATAAACTAAAAACCCAATTTATTCCACTTTAAAACAAGATTTTTGCTCCAATGATTATTAAAATAATGGGAAATAGAATAAATTAATAATTTTACTATAAAATAGTATATTTATTTTAGAATTTGTTTCCCATTAGTTTATTAATCATTGGAGCAAAAATCATGTTTTAAAGTGGAATAAATTTAGTTTTTCTGTTTGCATTTTTGGTTCTCGTTTTTGATGTGAAAGTACCTTTATCAAGGGTGCACAGTTAAAATTGAATACATCTGCTTAAAATTACAACTCATTTTAAAGGTATTTTGTCCCAATAGAAAAATGGTCTTGCAAAGACTCGAATTCATCTAGGTTCATCTTCGCGTTTTCTGATTTGTTATAAATCTGCTATAATCACATGTAATCAAGAAAATACTTCCTTCAAAACTCTTAAAGATAACAGGGTACTATAACCGATTCAAGAGGATGTGTTGTTTTTAATTGAATTTGTTGTGATTATGTCAAGTGATATTGCATAAAAATGGTTCATTGTGCGGAATACAAGTGGAAAAGGATTCTATGATCACATCCCGAAAAGCACTTGATGCGGATGCTATTGCCTGGCATGAAATGTAAATGCAAAATTTGCGACTTATTTGTTTATGTTTTCAAATTATACTTGTAGGGAAATAAGTTCAATGGGAGGACAGGTATCACCTTTACAAGATAAAAGTGTCCAGACAGAGTATGGATTTATAGTTGTAATGTTTTTATTTATTAATGCAAAATTAGCTTACTCTAGAAGGGATCTAGACTGTAGCAATATACAGAGATCGCATCCTTAAGAAGAAAAAATCGTGCTTTAGAAAGGCGGCTGAAAAAGGCACACAAGCAAATCGCACAATTAAAGCACTTCGAAATGCAGAGTCGTGAATATCTCACCGCAGGACGAATAAAAAAATTAAACCATTGAGGAAAACAAATTAATTGGAAAGATGAAGACATTGCTGCTGCCATTAAATTACACTCTTATGGTGCTCGTTTATATAGGTAATTCAATTTATTTCAAATATTGATTGGAACTCAATGGTTTCATTTTTTAAACAATAAATACACTAAAAATAAGTGCACCTAAAATTAACAAGTTACAGTTTAAAACTCAAATAAGCACGAAAATCCAATTCTACAGTACTCTAATAATACTAGTAATAAGATATAACATGTCAGTCCCAGAGTTATTATAGGTGCAATTAAATTTAAATCTAGTTCATAATAATAATATAGTACTACATTATTGCTTCTTTCCCGTTTCTAGAATTCGACTTCAACTATCACACAGTCTGATTTAGAAGATCTATGCTTGTTTTCCAACATTACCTTGACATGCATTTTCACATGATACACAATTCCACATATACACCAGGAGAACCTAGCGCATCACTTACCCTAATTTTGTTATCACAACTTTTAAAAAAAGTAATTTTATTTTCAGATATTTATACAAAAACAAATATGCCCTACCGGCTCCATCAACTTTAAGCCTTTGGGCATCTTCAGTGGAACTCCATCCAGGGATTCAGGATAACGTTCTTCATCTAATGGCCAACTGCAAGTTTAAGGGCACAGACACACACTGTGTCATTTCATTTTATGAAATGAAAAAAAAAAGAGCTGCTATGAGTACGATAAGTCAGCTGATGCAACAATGGCTCCGGCTAACTACGTTCAAGTCATTATAGCAAGAGGCTTGATCCGCAACTGGAAGCAACCAGTTTTTTATGACTTTGATTGCAAGATTTCAGCTGCAGTTATTAATCAAGTCATACTAAAATTAAAGAAAGTGGGGTATACCGTTGTTGCTCTAGTGTCGGATATGGGACCGACAAATCAAGCCTTTTGGAAGGAAATAAATGTAAGGGAAGAAAAACCATGGTTCTTAAGTCCAGCAAATAGCAATGAGAAAGTTTTTGTGTTCGCGGATGTGCTACATTTAATTGAATTACTTAGGAACCGTTTTATTGATAATGGCTTCATATTAAATAATACCATCGTAAATTCAGACCCAGTTAAAGCATTAATAAATTTTGAGAAATCAAGAGATATAAAAATTTCCCACAAAATAACCGATAACCACATTAAGGTTAGACAAGCAGGACGACAAAAAGTGAAATTAGCTACACAAATGTTTTCACACTCTGTGTCTAAGTGATTACAAGGATGGTCACCCTCGGGAAATTTCAAGCTGAATAAGCTCAAAATTGTTCGAATTTTATTAAGATAGTGAACGATTGGTTCGATGTCTTTAATACAAGCGATATTGATTTAATACGAGTGCTTTATTATTGTTTATTGAAGTTTACAAGCAATAATACGTGTTTACTTGGATTAGTTACATGCGGCGGTCGGCTTACATATTACTATCAGCCGGATATCTCAAATTCATTATACTCCACAATTCTTGGATCCCGGACAAGACATTTCATTGTTCCAGTTATTACTCACAGTATTGTAGATAATGAAATAAGGTATCCAGTAGTTTATTAGAAAGGTGTATAAGGTTTAGATACATGCGGCTGTCGGCTTACACGTTGCCCTTATTAGCCGTACTTGGATACGCTGGAGGTTTCAAGTTCTTTACTTCACAATTCTTGGATCCCGGACAAGACAATTAATTGATCCAATCATTACTCGCACTGGTGTGGATAGTGAAATAAGGGACCCAATAGTTATATTTTTCAATTTGGGATAATGGATTGAATATACCCTCACTTTATAACAGGCTTATTACTGAGGTGTATTGTCATCATATAAATTGTATTTCAACTTTACGTCAGCACTGCCACGTCATCATCAATATTGGTACAATAATTTTATACTATGGAGCCTAAATGTATGCTTTGTTCTACATTTATGAATAAAAATAACATCGGTTTTAAATGTATCGAATGGAACAAGCATTTTCACGCTTCATGCGATAACATATCACATAAGATTGTTAATAGCTTATCGAATGGGGCTGCTGCCCTATCGTTGTACGAATCGCACCGCTGTTAACCCCAATAAATCCATATGGGACGGTAGCCCTGAGTGTGATGAAAACGATTCCACGGACATTGCTTTGGTCATCCAGAGGATGAATACAAAAATTAACTCCATAAACACTAAGCAAAAAGAATTTAGTAATTCTGTGAACTTATTAATGGATGGCCTTAATGATATAAAAAAATTGGCTGGTAAAGTCAATGTAAATTCCGATAAAATCGTCCAGTTGGAAAAGGAAAATATGTCACTCAAAAATAATGTCAGTCATCTAATGGATCGGGTTTCATATTTAGAGGATAAACATTTGTCATCCATCGCTGAAGTCAGAAACGTACCCTTTCGATCTGATGAAAAAGTACTAGACTTAATTAGGAAGCTCAATGTATCTCTCAATATTTCTTTAAAGATACTGATATCCTGAACGCCTACCGCAAATCATAATCTCAACATTAACATTCCCGGGACTCGCCAGGACCTATCATTATCAAATATTCCTCACAATCTATTAGAGATAGGGTAATTATAGCAAGTAAAATTTATAAAAGTATTTTAAACAGTAAAATTTTTGACAAATTAGGTGACAATGATAGCATGATTTTTATTAATGAATTTCTTAGTAAGGAAAAGAGGGCATTATTTTATGCGGCAAAACAATTTAAAGTGAAATATAAGTATCAATTTTTATGGATTAAAAATTCGAAGATTTATTTAAAGAAAGATCCGAATTCTAGTCCTATCTTTCTAAAAAAACTGGGCCTGTCTTGAACGCATCAACAATGTTAATGAGGGCATAATTAAATAAAATGTCTCTCAATATTTATTATCAAAATGTCAGAGGGCTTCGCACCAAAACCGAAGAAGACAGACTAAGTATATTGAATAACGAATATGATATTATGTGTTTTACAGAGACTTTTTTGAATGAGGGGGTTAGCACTAATGAATTATTTAATAGCAAGTACTTTGTTTATAGAAAGCACAGAAACCTTGTCAACATGGCAGCGAAGGACGGAGGTGGTTGCCTAATTGCGATCAACAATAGTCTTAACTCTTATCGTATTGAATCATTTGAAACGGATTATGAAGATCTATGGGTAGCGGTTTGCTCGCAGCATAGAAAACTATATATTTGTTTAACGTACATACAACCTCAGTCCTCGATTTGTATAATTCGATATTTTCAAATATCAGCCATAGAATCCTATCCTGCTCTAAAAGCTCACAGTTTGTAATTTTGCCATATTTACAGTGGGAACGTTGTGTTGATGGAAAGAGTATCATGTTCAATAACGCTTTTAGTATTTAGTATAGCTCTTTCTTTACTCAATACTATGTCCATGTATAATCTCAGGCAATATAATAACCAGTTTAATCACAATAATAGACTACTCGACTTGATACTAACCGACATCCCCCATTACAATATTGAATATCCCCATAATTATCGACTCTCATCATCCTACTATTGACATATCTATTGACATATCACCATATCAGTTGATAAAATTTCACATAATAATATTAATATACAGTTTCCCTATTTTATTCAACTTAGACATCGAGCAATCTTTCAATGATTTTTACCGAATTTTAAATAATGGCATCCATAATTTTGTATCAGAGGTTAAGCAGAGAAATAAACGTTACCCGCACTGGTTCTCCAAACAACTAGTATTTACTCCCAATATTAAGGAGTCTTTGTAAAAAAGTATGTAACCCTGAAACTTACAGCACGTTCTCCTACCATAGAAGAATTTCCAAGAAAATGTTGCATGATTGCTACAGTAAACTAATTAATACCACCGAAAGTTCACTAAGTGATAACCCCAAAGCATTCTGGGCTTTCTGCAAAAATTTAAAGAAATCAAGACTTATCCAAATGAAATGGTCTTTAATGATGAGGTGCCACGGTCTCCCAGTCAATCATGTGAAATGTTCTCTCGTCATTTTAAATCAGTCTATAATGCTGGTGATCTTTCAGTTGGACTAAATATCGTAAACGAGGTGAATGAAGTTCACAATAATATTAAACTGAACTCAATATCTTGTGAGGAAACTATCAAGGTCCTAAATCAACTAGACATACATATATAAGAATCTTGGTTTTGATATAATTCCAAACTTGTTCTATAAAAAATGCTCCCGAACATTAGCTCAGCCATTATGCAATCTGTTCAATATGTCTATTGCCCCAGGAGACCCAAGAAAAATTATTAATTATCGTCCCGTTTTCATTTCCAATAGCCTGGCCTTAATATTTGAGAAAGTTATTTATAATCAACTACTCCCTCTAACGAAAGCACTTATCTCGGAGAATCAGCACGGTTTTTTCCCAGGTCGTTCCACTGTTACAAACTTGGCTTTCTTTATGGATTTCGTGGCGTTCGCTCTTGACCAAGGTAAGCAAATTGACTGTGTTTACACAGATTTTTCTAAAGCCTTCGGCAAAATAAGTCACAGAATAGCTTTGGTCAAGATGGCGCGGCTGGGGTTTCACGCAAATGCTATATCTTGGTTTTCCTCTTATCTTTTCGGTAGGGATTGTTTAGTTGCCTTCAACGGTTATAACTCTAACCCGTACGAACAGATTTCAGGTGTTCCGCAGGGAACGGTACTTGGTCCATACATCTTCCTATTATATATTAATGACTTGCCAGAGTTTATCAAGTCAAATTGCTTATTGTATGCTGATGATGCGAAGATATTCCGGATTATAGATTCCGTCGATGATTGTCTTCTCCTACAAGAGGACTTATACACCCTTCATAGCTGGTGCGCTGATAATAATTTTGAAATTAACACTTCTAAGTGTAATTTTATCACGTTTATATAATTAATATTAATCTTAATAATACACCTTTAGGCCTTGTGGATGTTGTTAAGGACTTGGGTGTGCTGTTTGACTCGAAATTGCTTTTCAGATGCCATTTAAATCACATTACCTCGAGGGCTTTTCGATTCATGGGTTTTATATTTCGAACTTGTAAGTCGTTTTCGTCTCCGTCTTCTTTCATTATATTATTTAATTCCCTTATAAAAAGTATTTTGGGAATACGACTTTCAAGTTTGGAATTCCTTCTACTTAACATATTCCAATCAGTTAGAAGCAGTTCAGAGGAAATTCACGCGAATTTTGATTTTCAAGTTTGAACATTCATACATCGAGTATGGCACCAGATTTGTCCTAATGTCCCTTGAAAGCCGGAGATTGTATTTAGATGCAATATTTCTATTTAAACTGGTTAATGGTTATATTGATTGCCCGCAACTGTTATCTAAACTAAATTTTAATGTCCCTCTCAGGAACGTAAGACAGCAAGATTTGTTTTACTTACCTACACACAGAACTAATCTAATAGAAAAGTCACCATTACTTAGACTTCAGGAATCTTATAATACTAGATTTTCTGATATAGACCTATTCGGTAATAGCCCTCTGACATTCAAAAGAAGTATTTTAACTAAATCAGGCAGCCCAGTTAATGTAAATCCGATCCTGGTATCTGTATACCAACCCCAAGCAGAAAATAGCCATTGAAAATTTCCTACGCGAGTTTGATAAATTAGGTCAACCTACACTTCAACTGAGTCACTTGAGAGTACATGAAATAGACATCAAAGATGCAGAGCCTTTAGTCCAAGGGAACTATGAGGTATCTCCTCCTGTCCAGGCTCCTTTTGCTAGGGAATTGACAAGAACGAAAGAGTTAGGTGTAATAGAACCTTTAGTAAGTCCTAGGTGTTCACCGGCAGTCCTGTCAATTTTTAACGATCGGTTATGTATAGATATCCGAGAACTAAACGGCGTCACTAAAAAATTGGACTTCCCTTACCAAGAATTAGAGAAATAGTGAGTCACCTAAATAAAACCAACTACATGTCGTCTATCGGTCTGAAAAATGCCTTTTGGAAAATTCCTTGGCTGAAACATCACAGAAAAAATAATTTTTTCTGTGCCTGGGCATGGCTTATGGCAGTTTGTTGTTAAATCGTTTGAACTCACAAATAGCCCGGCTAAACAGCAATGTCTAATGGATACACTTTTCAGTCATACAAAAACAACATATTTACATACCTTGATTATTTTGTAGCAACCGAAACATTCGAAGACCACATTTGGACATTAAATCGAGAAGTGAACCATCTATTCGAGGCCAGTCTTACAATAAATCGAGTGAAGTGTCAGTTCTTCAGGTCCAGTCAAAAATATTTGGGTTTTATCGTTGATGCTTATGGCCTACGAACAGATCCGGAGAAAGTCCAAACAATGGTAGATTCTCCCCCACCAAAATATTCCATCGAAATGTGATATTTTATTGGCTTAAGTTCTTGGTATACAGACGCTTTTTGCCTCATTTTGCACGAATAGCTGCGCCTCTTCATGAACTCACGCCTTAGGCAAAGCCCCTTTTTTGGCATCACACAACCTCGAAAACCCTTTTTTTTAATCAATCTGACGCTTCTAATCATGGCATAGCTGGAGTGGTTTTTCAGAAAGGCGTTCAAATGGCGGAGCACCTTCTGGCAGACGTTAGTCATAAATTCAGAGGAGCAGCTTAATTATACAGTGACGGAAAATGAATGTCTCGGTATCATTTTTTCCATGGAGAAGCTTCATGGGTATCTTGGAGGTCACAAATTCTTTATTCTTACGGATCACTCTCCCTTAACGTGGCTTTTCTGATAAAAAAACTGTTACTGGTCGTCTTGCTCAGTGGATATTAAGGTTACAAGAGTTTAACTTTGAGCTAAATTGTGTGAAGGGAAAAAATAATGTCGTACCCGATGATCTTTCAAAAATACCAGAAGTAAATTTAATCGACTGTCACCCATATGAGTGTGATGATTGGTATTTAAATATTATCAACAAGGTGAAGGAATGTCAGTCTCGCATGAAAAATTAGAAGGTAAAAAGTAGTGTTTTATATATTAATCCTATTCTTGAATCCATCAGACCTGATGAAAATAAATGGAAATTGGTAGTTCCAGCTTCAAAACGTGCTAACGTCTTAAAAGAAAGTAATGACTCTCCATTTACAGCCCATTTAGGACCTTATAAAACCAAAAAACGAGCAGTGGATAGATATTACTGGCCAAGAATGCTAAAGGATATCTCGAAATATGTGAAAAATTACGAAGAATGCTTGAAATCAAAGCCAATAACAAAGCCTGACTTAGGTACAATGGGAAATTTACCTCTTCTCGATAAAGATTTAAAAATAGAAAGATTGCATCTGTAGTTTACCTCGCCCTTCACAGGTATTTTCATTTCTCCCTTCGTTGTCTTCTTATTGTCTTGTTTTGTCTTCCTTTATGAGCAAGCGCTTCCAGGCGGGTGGCTTGATATTTTGGAAAACACATTCGCTCCACTTTCTGATAATTACATCGCTTTTTAAATTAAAAACAGTACCATACTCCTTTAAAATTTTAAATTAACGGTCAGGATCAAAGATAGTGTCAAGTTTCCTCACTTGTTTTTCGACCCTTCCAAAGGCACGATCCGGCGGGTACATTCTGCCCAGGTATACGAAATATCAACTGAATTCCTTTTATATTTCTAGGTGCTTCAGGCCTATGCTAAGAAGATAGCATTCTAACCATTGTTGAATTATTTTTTCCCATTACATGCATCTCATATAACTTGATAACATGAAATTGTGCTAAATCTAAATTACTGAGACGATAATGAACACAAGATGAACTTATGTTTGAGGATTTATAAAACTCATTTTCAAGCCAGGTGTAGATGAAAACGTTATTGGGATTTTGCTTCTCCTTTGAATGTCCTTACCAGATGGTAAAATTGAAAAGATGAATTTTCCTACTAATAATAGGCAGCCTGATCTGAAAAATTTGTGAGAATCATGTTTTTTTGACAGTCAGAAGGCAGCTTTAATACTCTTCTTTCAGATTTCCTTAAAGAATTGTAAAAGTTCAGTTCATGTAGCCTTAACTCTACCATTAAATCGTTTTTTCTTACGTTGCTCTCGTGTCTTTTAATTGTTTCCCGAAGCTCTACACATTTTTAATATCCATTTATTGAATGCATTCCAAAACTCATATTCCATTCATTCACAAAAATTTTTGATCTGTAGTAATGCGATTCTATCGGTTTAAATGTTTCGATGTAAGTTTTCACTGCGATTCTCTTTTCTAAATATGTTTTGCTTCTGGAGTGGAGGAGGTGCCATTTTGTTTTAGAATAACGCCTTTAGTCATAATGCGTCTTGGCTATTCGTTCAGTTCGAAAACTTGAAACATTTAAAATACCCAAGAGCGCTTTCTTTTACAAATATGAATGATAGCAATTCGACTGTTCTTTAAATGTAGAGCAAAATACTTGACGAAGTCAGTTTTCCTTGAACTTTCTGGTTTCAATTATCGGTTTCGCTTTGGAGTTGCAGAATTTTGTGAAGTTTTATCTTTATTGGAATAAGAACCATGATGTATGCTTCTTATATCCTCAAAGGTGAGTTGGTTGTATTTAAATGTCGATCCTTCCTTCTGCATTTTGCAGTCTGCTAGAAGTTTTGAGAATCTCTTTGCACAGTGCCTTGGGAGGAAATAATTTGCATGTCAAAAAATTTAAATCTAAGCAAAATAGCAAACCTTGAATTCTTTTAATTTCCAGTTTCCTATATATTGCATCCTTTTCCTCTCTTTTTTTCTACTTCAGAAATCAAACTATTGACTAGTTCCATTCTAACAAAAAAACGAACTTCTTGGAGACGGAGAGTCTCGGAGTAGTCACTGAGGTGGATAACAGAAGTTAAAAAAAAGTTGCTACTTTTTAAGCTGCACCTTGAGGGTAAAAACCTGAGTTTTGGAGCCAGAGTGTGATTCCGAACGATGCAGGGCAACAACAAAAGCAGAGTGTAGTATTTAACTCGTCTTTTTTAATGAATAAGTTTTGGAAATAGCCTCCACACATAAAATATTCAAAAATTTCCATGAAAGTTGTAAAATGTTAAATCGTTTAGGAGAAAAATCAGCCCCGAAACTAGGAAGCTCAATCTGGCTGTAATTATACTTATTTTTACAGGCGAGGAGTACGCCACTTCCATGAGCTTCAGAAACAGTATGCCTATCTCTTATAAAAATTTGGTAAGAATTGACAAGGATATCAGCATCGAAATACCATGATGCAGCCAGGTTTCAGTCAAAGCAACTATAGGGAAACAAGTCGCAACGGAGAATTTGAAGATATATGCAGTTTTTGTCCGAATCCCCCTTCCGTCCTGATAGCAAAAAGAAAGCGGCTGCAATATTCTGGAATAATATTGCTTATTTTAGTTGTATTTCTAGGCACATGCTCAGAAGTTACAAATAATTACTAGAAACGCTGAACGCAGTTAGGAGAAATGATGAACCGGTTTAGAGCTTTTACTGATTTTTCGACAAGAAATACCATCAGTCGCGATATTTTTGGACTTCGAATACTTCAATCTGTCCCCACACATCGTTTCTGGACATAGACGGGTGACGAAGACATTCGGAAGTTTTGGTATCGTTCTCAAAAAGACACCAATGCCATTTCCTAAAAAGGACAGAGATGAAGTACCATTCGTTCCTGTGGAAGGCTCCCTCCATTCAGTCGCAGTTACACGTTTCCGGGAATGATTATTACAGCTGATTTGTTTACGAATTGGCTTAGAGCACTCCACAGGAATTAGAGCATTTCTATTCAAACCCAAGTCAAGTGGTACGGAAGAAACAGATGCAGCAATGTCAGGAAGTGGAAAAGATATGTTAGGCTGCGACCACGTTTTTGTAGAAAGTGTCGAAGGGTGTGGCCAACGAATGGGCTGCGTGCGAAGCCAGGACAACATCACTACCTGCAAAAAACTGCATTTGATTAACTGCGAAGGTCGTTGTTGCAACAGATTTTTGGCTACTAAGATTAGTGTCCATACTGGTGATTGAATTCTGAACCGCTATGAGTTCAATTCTTAAGCTTGAAGCGGAAGAAGTCAGATTATAGTGAGAAAGAAGCGGATTCCTGTCCGATCAAATTATCAATAGAGCCAGGAATATCATTTATATATGTCTTAAGGTCGTTCAAGTGATTGCTTAAATTTAACTATAACTCTTTCTAGTGTCTCAAATCTGTGGATATATCGATGACATTCCTGCCAAATGATTCTGCAAACCTACGCTGATCAGGGTAGGAAGACTTTGATTTCCCATTCTTTAAACTGTTGAATAAACAATCCAATGTGTATTCAATTGCATCAAGCTTATGATGTTGATAGCAAGAATTATTGTAATTGTTTGAGGCGGCAATCAGGTTATCGAATTTGCAAGACAACTCATCGAGAGCCTGAAAAGTAGGTGAAATGTCGGAGGATTGTTCTGTTAGAGAGATATAGAGAATACAGATTATTGATCAGATTGTCAGTGTTGTTTAGTAAATTCTGCCGTTGACCATTATTACATTTTACTGCCATTAAAATATGTGATAGCGAAAATTCCCCCCATGCAGAGTAAAATTAGGTAAATGTATTTCAATACTCAAATAGCTACTTAGAATAGATCCAGGTAAAATTGGAGAAACCCATGCAAGCATGATGAAAAGATCTGCCGCAAATTCCTTTCGCACTTGATTAGAGTAAAAGAACTATCAATTAACTGACAATTATTATAACAACAAGCACCAAATAAATAAATAATCGAAAGATTCCGGTACAGGATATGTGTAAAACAAAGCTTAATAAATTGCAGTCCAAGATGTACAAAATTGTTTTCTTGACTAACTAACTAACTAAGCTGACAGAATAAAATGAAAAAAAAAAGAATTAGATGGCGTGGAGATATTGCTGAAACTGTTGTTGTCTTGGATAAGCTCAGAATCTTACACAGATAGGTGGAATGAAGAGAATCAGAATCAGTATATAGTACTTAAACCAAGCAACAACAGCCTTCCAAAAACAATCTAAAATAAATAAAAATATAATGAAAATGAATTGGAATTATTAAATAGCAAATCTTTTGCAGAGGCGCAGCATGCAGCCTCATGTAGAAATTACACAAGAAAAAAAAAAGAAAAATAGCACAGAAAGTAATTAATTCTTCATGTCGACCAAATTGAGGAGACAAAGGCTGTACAATCCGAAAATAAATAAAACCACTGAAAATTAGACGGAACTGTCACTAAAACACGGAGAAAGCGATCAAAATTAAATAAATGAACTGAATAAACACAAAATATATACACAGAATAACGAATAAGTACATAAATTAAAATTAAACGCGGATAAGAACGAAGACACGACTTGTCAGAAAGCACTTCTTCTTCTTTTATTCCTCCCAAAAGCCTCGAGAAATACTTCCCAAGCGACGAAACAGAATCCCTCACTACTGCATGAGACCCATAACATAGTCCTAGCATTCTAAAATATGTGCAGTGTAAAAACTGTAAAACTGACAAAAGTTTGATTTGAATAGTTCATGCGCCCCAAAACTTGTATGAATAGTAGTGTAAAATTGTCTTCTGATAATCTTAGGCGTACTTTCTTATCTTCCCAAAAAAATTTATTTTCACTAATTGACTACGATTCCCCAAACAAAAACTCTCAACGGAGTATAAATTGCTTATATGAATGTGTCATGCTCCCATGAATTCGAATCAATATACTATTTCAACTATTAACCAGTTCAGTGCTATTGAGCGAAAAATGGTAAGGTCTATTATAAGTACTGACGTTCAGAAGCAGATTTGAACACTGCACCGTAGGGCTATAAAATCAAATTCTTTTGCGCTTTAGTTTTGCTGTGTTGAGAACTATTTGTTCGGTTTATAATGTTCAATTAGTATGTAACCACGTCCAGCCCCGAAGGAATTGTTTGAAAAACCTAACCTAAACCTAACGAACAATCTATTGATATTAAACAAGTCAACCCTGACAACTCTAGTATCAATTCTCACTGGGCACTCTTTTCATAGCAGTCATCTTCACAAAATGGGCTTGGTTCATGATCTTCTATGCAGAATATGCAGAGATTAATCCGAAACGGTGACTCACCTTCCTTGTCGCTGTCCGGCCCTCTCAGGAAAGAAATACAGATTTTTTGCATGAAGCCGGCAAGGAGGGTTGGTGGCCAATATTGACTTCATAAAAGCGTCCGGTTGTGACCTATAAGTGTAACGTTCTCACGGTTGGTCTCACTTTTCACCAATTTGTATAGCACCAATTCAAAAATGCAGGCAGAAATTTTACACAAATACTTTATTTATTTGCTGTTAAATTTGATTTTATATTAAATATTATTGCAAACTTATATAAGATGTGTATATCATACTATACAGGGTGTCCCGGACTGATACTGCAACATTTTGCCAAATGATTCCTCTCGTCCAGACAAGCAAAAAATTGTATGGCAGGGGGGGGGCAAAATGTCACCCTACCGACTTACAGGGTGATTAGTAAAATATGCTCTTTTTTTACTAAACACCCAATATATTAAAAAGTACAGGGTGTACGGTCTACTTGAAGACGGCATTGTATGCAGAACCTTAGGGTCTTTCCTGTGAATGTTAAACCACCCCCACGTCCCTCCACACTCCAGAGTTATGACGCTTCAAAGTCAAAAATTGTTTTTTTTTTTTTTAATTTTTCCGTTATTATTTTAAAAATACCCCCACTAACATACCTTTTTGTTACAAAATTTCGAAAGCCCAGAGCCTCCTAAATTTATTACCGAAACGAACGAATTTTCAACAAAAAATTTTTCAATTTAGCACCGAGACCGAAACCGAATTAAAAATGGGAAATCGAATGAATGAACGAAAAAATTTAACCGGTATCGTTACAGAGTCCCGCGAGAGCAGCCTGTAGTATCATTCACATCTACAAACTGCCCTCATCTCCCTCACGGTTAAAAAAGTAGACATATTTTTTAAGTCAGCACTTGTCTTACAAGTTCATTAAATTCAAAAATTCTTACATTTTAAACCTCCACAAAACTTAAATAAAATTATTTTAAAGAAAATGTGCATTAAAATTCAATAATTTAGTATTAAAGGAACAAAAATCTTGATTTTATCCCCAAAACTCTTAATTTTTAATACAAATTTATTAAGCGCAAGCTTCCTTCGAATCTTAATCCAGCAGTTTCAAACCATTGTGTCTTAAAATTAACTCCAAAAGACTTAAAAATAGACAATTCAATACAGTTCGAATTAAATTTAAATACAATTGGTATAGCAAGTGTTCGATGTCATGCTACTGCATGCACCTTCTTCGTAAATCTAAAAGAGAGAGAGAATATTTCTTTATTTGTTGTTCGCTATAAGTTTTCCTTCGATATCGGCGTGCGTTAGTGCAGTTCAATGTTTGTGTATTACAGTGGTTTTGCCTATTTCTCGAAATTCGGGGAATTTAACCAACTTGTTCCGACAAGTTCATAATCTGAAGTTCTTCGTCATATTATTACAATAAATTGCTTGAAACAAAACAAATTGTTTTCTACAAAATGGGAAAGGAGTGTTGCTCAGGTATTTACGTAACAGTTAAAATAGGTGACAAAGTACAGTTTGTTTTACTAGAAAATTGCAACGAATCCAGCGTTGAAGAAACAATGCTAACGTCAAAAGATATCGTTCTTTCAAGTGAGAAAAATAATAAATATTAGTAAGTGTTTTTAATTCTAAACTTTTAAATTTTGGACAGTTGTGGGAGCTCTAAATATTAGTAATAATACGGAATTTTCCATAAGAGATAGGGATGGAGCAGATATTTCATTAGAACAACTGCCGTATATAATAGCACAATTTTGGACGTGCGCTTGCTTTGTTTTAGATGTTAATATTTCTAAGCCAGGTAAGGTTTATTTATGTTTCTAATAAGAAAAATATTTCTATCAAAATTTTGAAGGAACCGGTTCCTGTTTTTCGATGTAATGCTCGTATGGGTCCAGAACTGCTTGTTGATAGTGCGGTAGGAAACATAAATTTTATACTATTTAATATAAGAAATGTACGGTATATGTTTAGGTGCTGAGAGATTATCTCGAAAAAAATGAAGGTCATTTTATATTAAAAGAATTTGAAGAAAAAGGAGAGCTTACTGATATTACTAGAAGGGCTATGGTTACAAGCATATACAATTTTATGAAAGGCACATTTGGAGATTACCCAAAAAAAGAGGAAAAAGTTGCTGTTGCTAAAGCTATTGTAAAATTATTCCCATGTTATAAAGTGGAAGATAGTAAAGTTTATGGCATCGTATGCATTGTGACTTTTTTTGTGAAACTTTATGACTTTTTGTTTTAAGGATTTGTTTTATAATCCACACACAAATACAGGTAATTTGGTAACCAAACAGAAAAATTCAAATACGAAGAAACACAAAGTCGAAGGTACGTTTGGACAGACAAAAAAAAAAGGAAAAAAGACCGCTTCAGCGAAATACGCACTGCAGTCGATTTCAAGGATATTAACGAGGAAGACAAGAAATTTTTTAGAAACTGTGTTGTTAGCGAACAATTGCATCTTATAAAAGATAGACTAAGGAAAACTCTAGGGGCGAGAACAGGAGTATTCTGGGAGAAAATTAACATATATGAAGACTTTCCATTTTTCTTTTATAGTCCAGAGCTCGTAAGATATTACCAATTGTAAAAAAATGTAAAATTAATATCATTCTGAACAGATTTTATACGACTTTGACCTTCGTTTTGAGACTTCATCCAAAAATTTACTCGAAGTGTGGTGTAAATACGAAGCTGTGGCTGAACAAGTCCTACAGGCAACATCTAAAAATCCTGGATCATCTTTTGAAGGTACAATATTAGCATTTTTTTTTATATATATATTCAACTATTTTGAATTTTTTAGATTGGGATAAGCAGACTCGCTCATTCCGCGCTGTACTAAAATTGCTACCACATACTGCAAAAGGTATAAGATCAAAACAAATAAAACGGAAAAATTTTGAACAGTGTCTTCTTAACATTTTGCATTTTGAAAATGTGAGTAATATATTTTGTATTATCAAAACCTATTTCGTTATCATCTTTTTTGTATTTTCACTGTCTTCTCTGAAAAATGTTTCTTTAAATGGTTTTTCTTTTCAGAGTAACACACAGAAATCTTCATACGACTTGAGCCCGACACAACCATTTTTAATAGCAGTTGAACCCAATAAGACAGTCATAACACAATATTTTCTTGTACTGGATAAAAGGCTTGTATGTATTCCGCCAAATTATTCATTTTTAGAGGCATTTGATTTATTATATAAGACGTTTTATGTATTTAATATATCTTTCGAAAGCAGTGTAAGTAATTTTTATAATTATTTTACAATTTTTATTTATAAATTAAAGAAAGAGGAATCAGCTACCACTAGGCAACTTGAAATCAATTCCAAATTTCGAAAAAAATGTTAAGATGAGTTTTTTCTACTTTCCTTGTGGAAAGATATTTCCTAGTATTTCATATACATTTTATCATTTAAGAAATGAACATTTTTTTTCGAAAATAAAAATTTATATTTAAAGTGTATTACCAACAAAAACTGCCAAAATGAGTTTTATACATATAGTGGATTAAGAAGACATGCTTTAAAATGTTTACCAAATACAATTTCATATCAAACTACAAATGAAATATGTTTAAGTGTCCCGGAGTTAATAAATGCAACTCATAATTTAGAAAATATAGATCATAGAGGCAACAAGTTAAATTCAAATAGAACAGAATTTCATATTACTTATGATAAAGAAGCGATATTACAATTGATATGTAATTTTTCGTGCTTATTAAAATAATTAGAAATCTTCCTCACAGATTAAACTCGCATTTAGAAAATATTCATTTGGCATCACTATTTTATGCACAAGATATAAAAATTGACAATAATAATTTTAACAAAATTTTGTTACCAATAGTTGAAGATATAAAAATCATTGAAGAAAACGGTATACTTGTAGAAAACGACTATGTAAAATGCACATTAGTAGGATTATGCCATGATAATTTAGGTGGAAATACTGCCCTTGGATTTGTTGAATCATTTCGTGCAAATTATTTCTGTAGATTTTGCAAAATGCACAGAGATCAAACGCAATTGTCAATAAAAGAAGATAGTCAATTGCTTCGCACTAAAGACGAGTATGAAAATTTATTCACTGGGGATAAGGCTACATATCTCGATTATAATGAGTCTAAATGAATTAAAAATTATTGCATTTTGAATGAACTTAAGTATTTTAGTACCATAGATGGAAATAATGTTGACTAATGCACGATGTTCTAGAAGGTACTGTGCCATTTATTATAAAAATCTTTTTAAAAGAAGTTGTAGAAAATGGAATTTTAAATTTAAACGAAATTAATAATAAAATAAAATCTTTTAATTATGGTTACTTACAACGAAAAAACCTACCGGCCACTATTAGCTTCGATAAAGCTGGCACATCGATTGGATTGACGGCTTCTCAGAACTTGTGCCTAATTTTAAAATTTCCCATTATATTTTTCCAGCTTCATGAGCACTTTTCCCAGTTATGGCTTGGATTAACTAGCTTAATAAAAATATTACAAATAATTTTTTCACCTAAATTTCCTACCAGATACATAAATACTTTGGACAATTTAATACATCTTCATCTCACTTGCATTAAAAACCATTACAAACAAAAGTTATTACCAAAACACCACATGATGATGCATTATCCGAATTTAATTAGAAGGAATGGCCCACTACTTCATACTTGGGCTATGCGTTATGAATCCAAACACAGATATTTTACTAAACTTAATTCCTCTATAAATAATTATGTAAATATTTGTCAAACTCTATCTCTTCGGCACCAAGAAATGATGTCTCATATGTGGAATTATATTGAATTAGAAGACAGATTCAACTTTGGAAAAATGGAACCTGTTAACAAATATAATTTCCAAAATAACTTTCCAAATTTTCAAATAAATTTTGATTCCGATATTTATTCTCTTGCTTGGGTTGAGTTTAATTATGGTTTTCATTATAAACCTGACTTTTTAATATATTTGAAAAAAGGAAATGATCAATTTTGTTTTGCACAAATAAGCGATATATATTACATTGATAATCAAATTTATTTGAGTTGTGTTAAATTTACTAACAAAGTTTTTGATGAAGTTCTTAATTGCTTTCAGCTAGAAAATTTAAAAATAAGTCTCATTGTAAAACTGAGTGAATTAAGTTTTAAGATGTCTTTAGAAATGAATTTATTAAACAAGAAAATGTACGTAGCTGTTCCTTTTATACTACTTTAGATACTTTTATTTTATACATGTTTTCTAATTACATATTTACTTAATAATCTTATCACGACTTTCATTTATATCCCGAATATCTGTTATAATGCCAATAATGCCTATTTTAAAAATTTGGTTCAGCATATATCACGGGTAGGTGAGTATCCAAGTCAAAAATTTAAGTATAATTATCATAATTGGATCAATTAGGATATTAAAAGAGAAAAAAGTAGTAGGTATCTCATTATCTAAGGGGAGATACGAATTTTAATAAACTCCAATACATTTTGGCCAAAAATTTAATTTATTCTTGATTAAATTTTAATATAATAAACATTCAAATAAAATGCTACTTAAACTTCAATTTTAATACAAACTGGTTTGTAATCAAAGTAGAAAAAGGTTGAAACAATACAAATTAACTACGATTTTAAATGTCCCAAACTTAAATTTTAAGATCATAGGATTGCAATTTACGTAATTTTTGTCTTAAAATTTAAGATGACAGGCTTACATTTGAAGTGTTAATAACAAAAATTATTTGAAGTAGTTCTAACTTAAAAGCTAATACTACTGATCAGAACTCTTTTGTTCTGATGGACGAATCAGTCAAGGTACATTAACCTTGGCTGGCACGACGATGGTATAAACGGTTCTGTGTACCGCTATACCCTAGATTTAGGTATATTGCGCCAAAGTGCCCTTTTGCAGACCTTCCAAAGTCAAAGTGCTTAAAAACCTTGGCTTATATGTCGTATAGAACAGTTCCTTGTACTGCTACACGTTTCAGCTGTTGTTTAACAAAAATGATGCCACACAAAAATAAAATGAAAATCTACTTTACTCTTCAACGTATTGAACAACAATAATTTTATTCACAATATCACAGTTTTTAAATATTATTTCCTAAAGCTAGATATGAATTATAAAATGCTACTTCATCAAAAAAGTGAACATAAAATTTCTCACGTAAAATTTCTCATGAGCCAAAATCGAGAAAAACAAAAGTGTCCAGTTACGTCTGGGTGTAACGTGAACACTCTTGAATTTGCATTCTTGAGCAAATTTCTCGTGAGAAATTAAATGTGTAAGCTAGATACATGCAACACGAATTTTATTTTTGTAGATAATTTTGTACGTTAGCGAATTTTGAGTCATGGTAATTGTCCATGTTTGTTGTGAATAAACATTCTCCCCGGCGTTGAATAATGATTCAACTCAGTTTCCAAGGATCTCAAACGTCAAAGGATGCATTAAAGCTGTATGATGTGTCCGCCATTGTTGTGCGTTGTCGTGGAGTTGGTACAGGTGCCATCTTCCTGGATTTTATTGCACATATTTCATGACGATGTTTCCAGATCAAAATAGAGATTACGACAATTATCAGTATTATAGATACATAACCCACAGAAAATTGATGGACATCAGTTGATAGTGTGTTTAGTGAGAGATTTTTTTTAAACTGTGATAATTCACCTTTGAGGGAATCAATTTCAGAGGTGTATGACTGATGTTGAACAGTGTTATCGAGAGTAGGGTTCTTTTTAGCGGATATGATAAATTCGGTGAGATTACTTGTTGGTATATACGATGATCTTGTATTGGTAGGATAGACACTATGTCCCTGTATGCTGACCAACGGCTGCTTTATGAGGCAACGATCTCGGATTTTCAAAATTCCTGTTCCTTCAATGACATACTGAGTAGTATTTTTGTCACATACTACATTGATAGTGGTTTTTTCACTCAGCGCATATATCCACTGGTTTGGACTATACATTTGGATCCAATGAGGTCCATTCCCTGGATTGACTATCTGGCAGGATGGTGACTGCGGCAGGTGGTTAAAAAAGTTTAATTCGCAGGCGCTGATGTTCGATCCCCTTCTATATAGGGGGTGTTTCTGTTTACAAAGATGTTGACCTTCGTCAATGATGAGACATAGTTGCAACTCCTGTTCTGTGAGGGGATATTATTGATCCCGATGTAGGTTTATGACTAAGAACGGGAAGGATGGTTGGATTGTCACAAAAGTGTCATTAGTTTGTACTGGAACTGGAGTGACCTTAAATAGTTCAAACTCTTCAAGCGATAATAAGGGAAGAGTTAGCTTGAATATAATATATCGTTCAGCGACCCTTCCTTCGATAGTCATCAATGTGTAGTATTTAAGTGCCTCGTCCTGTTGTATTGGTAGGCGTAATGATGAAGGTAGATTAGTTTTGATTTTTATTAATTCTTGTTTTAACTGCAGTGGTGAAATCAATAACGGACTGATTTTCCCGTGATGAGTATCGATGATGACGTCTAAGATTGAGCTTTGAATTCTGAAGAAGTTGGATACTGTGAGAATTGCGGACAAGGTTAGCAACATGAATGATTGCGACAATTTTTCTTGGTACGCCTCTTCCCTTATGTCGTGTAATTGCTGAGTTATTTGGGCAACCTGTGTTTCTATTTGCTGAAATTGATGATCAATAGATTGTTCTTCCTTCTTCATTATGTTCAAGGTGGCATCCATGATTGACGTCTGATTTTTTATCAGATCCAGCAAGTGATTTTCATTTTTTCCAATATCATTTATTGTTTGTGCCATCTTTTCGGCATACTCGGAATCTAACACCCCAAATAAGGCACTGGCGACATTTCCAATGAAGTTGATAGCTCCTCTCTTTGATCTGTTCGAATTGCTCGATTCTGCTAGTAATATATTATTTGTGTCCAATTCTAATTGCAGCTGTTTTATGTGTGCTATAATTCCCAAACATTGTTCTCTTTCATTGATTCTTTGGCATAATTCCTCTAAAGCCCTGGTGCAATTTTGAAGAAGAGCAAATTCCTTCCAATAAGCTGTCATGTCGTAAAATACGACGAGTTTCCATTCATTAGCTACGATGTTTGCAGCTCCCAGATTCTCAAAGTAGATTCCTGGGTGATGAGTGAAGGGTTTTGTTTCGATGGGAGAACTATTAGTTGATGGTAGCATTAGACAAGTCAAAAGTAAAGTCACAATAGCAGATCCCACCGATCTCCGTTGTTTCTTTCTAGGATTGGCATCTCTTCTTGGCTGAGTTGGTTCGTATGATGTTGTGGGCTCATCTCTAGTGGGTTGAGATATGTTTGAACTTGGTATAGTTGTAGTGATTTCCTTGTCTTCGGTCTCGTTCTGAGTTGCAGGCTCATCGGAGGATTCCGCTTCTATCGGTAGTGGTGCAAGCCTGTGTATTGGACGTCGGATGATTCCACTAGAAGTGCGGATGTCCGCCACCCGAACCAATCCATCATTTCCTCTAATCGTGTTAATAATACGTCCGAGTGGCCATTTTAATGCAGGAATGTTGTCTTCCTTTAGCAAGACCATGGTACCAGGTTGGACATTTTGACATCGTTGTTTCCATTTATACCTGTGTTGCAATTGGCTTAAATTCTCCATGGTCCAGCGCCTCCAAAATTCGTTTTTGATGTGTGAAACACGTTTCCACCGAGTGATGAGATTGGCATTTGACGATTTAGCCTTTGGATCAATGGTACTAGTCAATGGCTCTCCGATGAGGAAGTGACCCGGTGTTAACGCTGTCAAGTCGTTTGGATCAGAAGACATGGGTGTGATTGGTCGAGAATTAAGCACTGCTTCTATTACCACAACAACTGTTTCAAGCTCTTCGTAGGTTAATGAGTCTGATGCTAGAGTCCGTTGCAAGAGATGTTTCGCTGATTTGACTGCTGCCTCCCAGAGCCCGCCGAAATGTGGAGCTCGAGGTGGAATAAAACGAAAATCAATGGTCTTTGAGCTGCATGCTTCTATAATTTCGCTTCGAGAGTGACTGGATTCTATCATATATTTTACTTCTTGCAACTGATTTTTGGCCCCAATAAAATTTGTTGCGTTGTCACAGTAAATTGTTCGGCAGTGTCCTCGTCGAGCCATAAAGCGTCGTAGAGCTCCCAAAAAACCTTGCGTGGATAGGGCACTCACTATTTCTAGGTGCGTAGCTTTAGTAGAAAAACAGCAAAACACAGCGATGTATGATTTCTGTGGTCTTTTTCCCCGAATTTTAAAATGAGTATATATTGGTCCACAAAAGTCTACGCCAGCATTTACGAATGGTCTTGCTGGTTGGACTCTATCTGCTGGCAAATTACCCATCAACTGTGTTAAAAGTTTTGGCTTGGATTTAGCACATTGAACACAGTGTTGTACCACAGAGCGAGCCAGAGTTTTTCATTTTAATGGCCAGAACTTCTGCCTGGTTATGGCGAGAAGCGTTTGAGGGCCTACGTGCAATTTCTCTTTGTGTATATCGTTGAGGAGGCATTTCGTTAGATGATGGGCGTATGGCAGAAGCATTGGGTGTTTGGCTTGATATGTTAGATTTGATTCTTCCAGGCGACCTCCGACTCTAACAATGTTGTCCTCATCGATAAATGGTTTAAGGCTACTGATGGCACTGTTTTTGGAAACTTCTCCGAAGCTCCTTAAATGCGATAAATCTTCATCGAAGCCTTCTTGCTGCATTAGTCTCACCACCATCGCTTGACCTTGGTCTAATTCCTCTGCGTTTAAAACAAACGTAGCTGCAAGGTCTCGATTAAGTTTCCTCGTGTGTCTGATAAATCGAAGAACGTACGCCATGATTCGTTGGACCTTTCGAAAAGAGTTCCTGTGATTTATATTACTGAGAATTGTTTCAGCTTCTTTGATTTCAGTGGATGACGCCACTACATGTACTCGTCTTCTCTCGATGTCATTCGCAACCGTTTTCTTTGTATATGGCAGCGGCCATAATGTTTCAGCACCATGCAAGAAAGTTGGCCCATAAAACCAGATGACGGAATTTCCCAACTTCTCTGGAGCTATTCCTCTTGACAAAATGTCTGCGGGATTATCCTTAGATCTGACATGTCGCCATTGTTCCGAAATTGTTAACTGCTGGATTACTGCTATTCGATTAGCCACAAACATTTGATATGACGATGATGATGAGTTAATCCATGCCAGAACAATTTCTGAATCTGTCCAGAGAAAAAAAGTGCATTTTTGATTTTCAGATCCCTTTTTAGACGTCCAGCTAGCTCCGCTGCAACTTTCGCTGCGCACAACTCCAGACATGGGAGTGTGACTTGCTTGATTGGGGCGATTCTAGACTTCGCACATAACAGTCGTACAGCTACAATATTATCTCTGTCAACGGATCCTATGTATGCTGCCGCTCCGTAGGCCTTTTCGGAGGCATCTGCAAAGATGTGGATTTGAATCGTCTTAGGGCTTCTTTGGGAAAACACATGTCTTGGAATTCTTATGTCATTTAGTGCCTTTAACCCCTCTCGAAAGTTAAGCCAATAAGAATGTAATTCTTGCGGAAGTGCTGCATCCCAGTCGCATTTCATGGCCCATAATTTTTGAAGGAATATCTTGGCAACAACGATTACGGGAGCCATAATGCCTAAAGGATCAAAGAGATGTGCTATATCTGATAAGGCATTTCGTTTGGTTACTCGAGTGCTTATTTTCCATGTAGTTTTGATGCAAAGATTATCACTTTTTGGTAACCAGGTTAATCCTACTACGTTTGTGTGATCTTCTTTGTGGCTATAAAAATCCAACTGAACTTCTTGGTCTTGTTGGGGAATGCTCTTTAAAAGACTGGGGTGATTGGCACACCACTTTCTCAATTTGAAACCGGCTGTTTGAAGTAAAAACTGGAGCTGCGCTTGAGTTTCAATTGCAGTTGTGAGATTATCGGCTCCAGTTAAGACATCGTCCACATAGAAATCTCGTTTGAGTACTTCAGCTCCGAGAGGATAATGTTCTGCCTGTTCCTCTGCTAGCATCTGCAGGCATCTGGTTGCCAGATAAGGAGCACAAGTGGTACCATATGTGACCGTACAAAGTTTGTAACACCTTAATCGATCATGAGAGTTATTTCTCCACCATATAAGTTGGTACCTCGTATCATCGTCGTGAACCTTTACTTGTCGGTACATCTTTTCAATATCCGCGGTAAATACGAACCTGGGCATGCGAAATCTTAAGAGAAGTGAAAAGACATCATCCTGAATAGTAGGACCTGTTGCTAAGATGTCGTTCAGGGAAATATTGCTGGATGTCTTGGCCGATCCGTCAAAGACCACTCGAAGCTTAGTAGTCGAACTCTCTGGTTTAATGACACAGTGGTGCGGAAGGAAGTTGTAGGGTTTCTTGATTTCATTGAAGTTCACTTCCTCCATGTGTCCCAATTCGATACACTCATCCATGAACCTAACATTCTGTTTTTTAAGTTCTTCGTTTGTATCTAACCTTTTTTCTAAGGCCACAAAACGTTGAAACGCGATATTCTTCGATTCCCCTAGGGTTTGAGCATCGACCTTGAACGGAAGTTTTACTGTAAAGCGCCCTTCTTTATTTCGTCGTGTAGTTTGTACGAAGTGTGCTTCACATTGTCTTTCTGCGGTAGTGAATGCCTTAACTGACTGTTCAGCATCATCCAGCATCCAGAATTTTTCCATTTGCTGCTGAAGTGCTTCATCTTCAGAGCATATTCCACATATTGCTTGTGTTTGTGGTGTGTGTTGGGTTCTTCCTGCTATTGTCCAACCAAAAACTGTATTCTGCATGGTAGGTAATGTCTTGCCCAATTTTATCTGCCCTACTGATAGAATCGAATAATATAATTCTGCCCCAATTAAAAGATCTATCGTCCCTGGCTGATTAAACTGTGTATCCGCTAGTTGTATGTTGGCTGGTATTGGCCAAGAGGCAATGTCTATTAACTGTGAGGGCTGTGGTGAAATGATTCGGGGCAGTATATGTGCCTCTAAAGTAGTGCTGCTGTGATTCGAGATTCCAACAACATATTAACACGTTTTTGCGCTTGCTGTTTGCGTAGGCCAATGCCTTCTATGTTCATTAATTCGGGAGTTCCAATCAGACCAAGTTTCTTCACTAATTTTTGCGTTACAAAGTTTAGCTGAGAGCCAGAATCTAGGATGGCTCTGCATTCAATACTCGTACCAGTTTTGTTGGTTAGTTTCACAATAGCAGTGCTTAATAACACATAATTCTTAGTAGTTGGTGTCGACTTGGCAGTAAGTGATATTGATGGCTCGGTCGCTACCCTGTTTGGTGATGAAGTTGTTGAGATACTCGTTGACGGCTGGACTTCGCTTGTCGGAACTTGATTCGTTCTTGATACGACAGCCTTCGTTTTTGTTGGCTCAAAATGTAAAAGAGTATTATGCTTCTTGCCGCATTTGAGACATCCTCTTGATGGACAACTGGATATAATGTGCCCACTTCTCAAACAGTTAAGGCAGGAATTAATTCTCTTTACAAGCGATGTTCTGTTGGATGGCGATAACTGAAGGAACTTAGGACATGCGAATAGTTGATGGGTGCTGCCACATGATGGGCACCCTGTCTTGACCGATGTAGTCAGAGCCCTTTGGGTATGTACCTTTTTTCCTTCTGTTCTATTTGTGTTTCCCATTGCTTCCAAGGATTGGAAGCGGTTTTCTAAGAACTGAAAAAACTCCTTTAATGATTGAAGTGACCTGGGTTTACTTAAAGATTGCTCCCACAATGTATGTGTTGCTCTATCCAACTTTTTCATTAGAATGTGGAGTAAAAGCGGATCCCAGTTCTCTATGTTGGTACCTAAGTTTCCCAAGGCGAGCAGGCATTCCTGAGTGGTGTCGTGAATTGTTTTTATCGCAGATGCACTCGCTGTTGTGGCCGTTGGTTGCGAAAGTATTTTATTTAGTAGCGCAGTGACGAGCAATCTGGGGTTCTCATATCTATCATTTATGAGCTTCCATGCGGTGGCGTAGTTTGCTTCAGTTATGGTTAAATGTTGGACCAATTTTTCAGCTTCACCTATTAAAATGCTCTTCAGATACCACATATTCTGGCATGACGGCAGCGGTTGGTTGTGTACTAGTTCCGAGAATAAATCGCAGAATTGCCGCCATTTGAGATAGTCACCATCAAATTTTGGTAGTTCTACTTTTGGGAGCTTCATACTGGATTTTGGACTGAGCTCTGCTGCTAATGAATTTGCATTGGCCTCTGGCTTAGGTTGGCTGTGACTTAAGCCTTCATATAAGTTTACCAATTTTTCATGTGTTAGCTCTTCCAACTCGAAGTATTCTCCCATGATATCTGATAGGTATGAGTCAACGAGATCTTCAAGTATCTTGCTGTGAAAGTGTTGAATCTTCTCCCAGTGATGCTCGATAGCCTTTATTTTTATCTGATAAAAGTGAGCGGAGTGCGGCTGTGCCTGTAGTTTGATGTGATTTAGCATGTTCCGTAAACCTTGCATCAACGAAGTCTGCTGACAAATAATTGCAGAGTTGTCTGCCTTGATTGATTTAGATAGGGCTGCGGTATTATTATCCTCAAGCATTGATTGTTGTTCTATGCTGGCTGCTGCGCCTCCATCAAAAGCTTCATTCGATCTAGACTGAGGTTTGACGGTCGCACCTGGGTTGTTAACTTGCCCGATTCTTTCTTGCTCGGAATCAATTTGAATTAATTTTTCAGATGAAAATTCTTGTAGCCGGCGTAAGATGTCTTGGCTCAGCTTGTCATAACCAACCCTTATGCCCTCATAGTAGTCGTTTACAAAATATGCATGATCAAGCTTGGATCCATAGTCGATGCGGATCTCATTGTCTGTCTTTTCGAATTCTTCCCACAGCTGGTTCAGATTGATTAACCGTGTGTTCAGATTCTCTGCAGTTTTACGTGTAGCTGTATCCGTTTTGTAGTTGACTGCTATACGTTTAATTTCCTCTCCCGTTGTCCTTTGACGGGCTGTAAGCTCATCTAAGCTCATGATGGCGTTTATGAAGCTTGAAACGTCCTTTCTACGAAATGATGATAACAAATCGGGTAATAGTAAAAAACTTCGCAAATCACGTCGGGGTCATCAAAATGATCAGAACTCTTTTGTTCTGATGGACGAATCAGTCAAGGTACATTAACCTTGGCTGGCACGACGATGGTATAAACGGTTCTGTGTACAGCTATACCCTAGATTTAGGTATATTGCGCCAAAGTGCCCTTTTGCAGACCTTCCAAAGTCAAAGTGCTTAAAAACCTTGGCTTATATGTCGTATAGAACAGTTCCTTGTACTGCTACACGTTTCAGCTGTTGTTTAACAAAAATGATGCCACACAAAAATAAAATGAAAATCTACTTTACTCTTCAACGTATTGAACAACAATAATTTTATTCACAATATCACAGTTTTTAAATATTATTTCCTAAAGCTAGATATGAATTATAAAATGCTACTTCATCAAAAAAGTGAACATAAAATTTCTCACGTAAAATTTCTCATGAGCCAAAATCGAGAAAAACAAAAGTGTCCAGTTACGTCTGGGTGTAACGTGAACACTCTTGAATTTGCATTCTTGAGCAAATTTCTCGTGAGAAATTAAATGTGTAAGCTAGATACATGCAACACGAATTTTATTTTTGTAGATAATTTTGTACGTTAGCGAATTTTGAGTCATGGTAATTGTCCATGTTTGTTGTGAATAAACAACTACTATGATTGAAAAGAAATGTAATACCAGATAAAACTTAAAACGTAATACAAATTTGGTGTGGACTTATATGTAACCCAATAATTATTGTATTTTAACCCAATATTTTTAACCGTGCTCCAGCTTAGCATCTCTTACAGACTGCCTGGATTTTCCACAGCATATGCAACGATTCCTAAGCGGGTCGAAGCCCCGTGGACTAGTCTTGCAAATGCCGTGGCCTGATATCAGCTGCGAAAGACATGAGCTCCGTTCTGCACCGACGATAGTGGTTGCCATGTGCAGTTGAATGTATCTGTGTTCGTTGCCAGATATTCATGACGTAAACGTCTCTTCAATCTGTCAACGAAGTGGCGCTTAAGTGCTTGTGCATGGTGTTGTGCGTCAGTGTTCTGATTCCCATCTCCGACTCTCATGCAATACAAGTGAATTGTAGATTTGGCCAGTGTCAACATAAATCTAAGCAAACAATACAGCCGACTGCATACCTTTGGTCCCCATAGAAATGATGTCCTAGTAATGCCGAAATTCGGGTGGATCAACTGGCACATATCGCGCACGAGTTCCATTAGACTCTACAAAGCTGGACAAGTGAAGAACCTGTGAAACAACGTGCCTTCACCAGAACAAACTGTGCATATGCCCTGAAATCGCCGGTCAATATGTGACAACTGATTAAGATGTATAAGACTTTGATGCTGCAATTTGAATGCTACATCAGCATCTTTGTAATTAGAAGGATAATGTTGACTACTCGGCAAGTTATCCCTCCCAACGCCCATATTCACCCCGAGGTGTGATCACCAGCTGTTGCATCCTGTATACTCCGGAGGTTTTATTGACATAAG
The DNA here is from genome assembly GCA_963924295.1 of Dioctria rufipes. NCBI lineage: Eukaryota > Metazoa > Arthropoda > Insecta > Diptera > Asilidae > Dioctria > Dioctria rufipes. The sequence continues at coordinate 78,532,746 of OZ002740.1, read as the reverse complement.
CACTTCACGGAGGCAAACGTGTTGTAAGTGTGCTGAAAGGTGTGTGAGGTGGTCTGTTCATAATGAAAGCATCTTCCAACTTATTTTCAGGGTAACTTATCCCAAGTTGGCGAAATCTCTCCCGCTTAGAAGCAGCCAGGTCGTGTAGTTGTGCACTGTTAGTGTTTATTTGACAGTTTCCAGAGATATCAATAATACCTCCGAGAACCGTGAGTGTATGCGTGTCAGCTTCAAAACCTCGAGCATTACTGAACACTGAATCTATTAATTCAGGATTAAACCTGATTGGAATCGACGCGAACTGCGTATACCGTAGAGAATTCCATTTAAATTGTAATACTCCCCTATGCCGATCCTTCCCAGTACATTCACCCACAAATGAGAAATCAAGGTATCGCTTTAGCAAAACACTCGCTGGAATTCACAAACTTGGAGACACCTTGATCTTACAATCAAGTTAGTGAGATCTATCCTGACTGGCAGACGGAGCGTGCTTTCGGCGACCTATCGTCTTCCGCACCAAAAAGCGTATATCGCTTGAAGAAGACCTCCGAAGCGTTCATCAATCACCTCCGACTTTAGCAGATAAACGATGGATGAGGTAATCAAATAGTTTATCACGACTAACCTTCCCATTAAGGATAATGGAAACAGTCAACAACGTCATTAGTTTACAGCTCTAAAGAGTTTTTACAGAGCAATGCGGCTATTATTTGCTTTACCAATCGACCAAAAATCTCAAGTGTGACATGATCAACACCAATTTTGTTGATATTTTACATACTTCGAGGGTTTGTGAAAATAAAATTACAAATTAAAAATTTTCTTTATAATTGTATTTCGCGAGTTATGGCATTTTCAAAATTTCCCAAAAATGCTGTCATGTTCTTCTTTCCTGTCTTTCAAATGAGTGGTATTTTACTGCACTTGCATGAATATAAAAATATACATGTATGAATTTTTAAAGAAGACTAGAAGAGCATTTGCGCGAAATTTTGAAAATGTGTAACGTCGGGGGGTGTTGTGAATGCGACGGGTAGTCAGGAGTCGTCCAGAGCAAGGCTCCATGACATTGAAATAGTATACTTAGAATACTATGAACTCACTTCAATAGTCATTTATTTGCTTAACTAATATGATACAAAGTTTCACATCCACCTCTAAAATGTTATTATATTATTGAAATGTATTTCTTGCCACTTAGTCCTATTATCTAGATTACTAACACTATTACACTTGTTTCCGTAATTGTAGTCTGTTTATTCATACGGTACGTCGGCATTTATATTTCTAACACTCAGATGCTAAACATGAAGAGATGTCCACTATACGGTTGAGTGATGTGTGCGAATATTATCACTACGGCCTGTACGGAAGACGTACGGATGCTGTAGTTTTAATCAGCACGGAAAGAAGCGGTTAAATGATTCGTGCGAATATTATCACCACGGCCTGTACGTACGGATGCTATAGTTCTAATAAGCACGGAGAGAGGCGGTTAAATGATTCGCACGAATATTATCACCACGGCCTGTACGGATAACGTACGGATGCTGTGGTTCTAATCAGCACGGAGAGAGGCGGTTAAATGATTCGTTCGAATATCATCACTAGGGCCTGTACGGAAGACGTACGGATGCTGTAGCTCTAATCAGCACGGAAAGAAGCGGTTAAATGATTCGTGCGAATATTATCACCACGGCCTGACGGATAACGTACGGATGCTATAGTTCTAATAAGCACGGAGAGAGGCGGTTAAATGATTCGCGCGAATATTATCACCACGGCCTGTACGGATAACGTACGGATGCTGTAGTTCTAATCAGCACGGAGAGAAGCGGTTGACTGATTCGTGCGAATATTATCACTACGGCCTGTACGGATAATGTACGGATGCTGTCGTTCTAATCAGCACAGATAGAAGCGGTTGACTGATTGGTGCGAATCTTATCACTACGACCTGTACGGATAACGTACGGATGCTGTAGTTCTAATCGGGACGGAGAGAAGCGGTTGACTGATTCGTGCGAATATTATCACTACGGCCTGTAGGGATAATGTACGGATGCTGTCGTTCTAATCAGCACAGATAGAAGCGGTTGACTGATTGGTGTGAATCTTATCACTACGGCCTGTACGGATAAGGTACTGATGCTGTAGCTCTAATCAGCACGGGAAGACTAGGGACCGATGTGTTCAGTCTAGATGCTGGGAGGCAACTGGCTGCTGGTCTGGTGTGGCTCCTATTTTGGTATCCTCCTCTGAAGGACTGGGCTGGTCGGCGGCCTACTGGACTTCAATCGGCTCCTTATCAGACTGGCGGTTTTGACTGGTCTACTGGGCTGTATTTACTGGGGAAAAATAAGCTGGTCTCTGGTGACCTGTACTGGATATCTTTCGGTTGATAACTAAAAACGATCTGCTCTGGCGGCTCCCTTTATATAGGCGTAGATCACTATGGTGTCGGGTGATCTGCCCACCGAGAAGCGCAGTCATCCACTGATTTTCTGTGAAGAGCTTATCAGCAAGTGGTCACGTGGGCATTTTATCTGGTAGGGACTGGATGTGTTTGAATTAATGGGTGGTCATGTGACTCCGTTACATCTCCCCCTTCCTTAAAAAAAAAAAGAAATGTCCAACATTTCTTTACGACCTCTCCATATTCGACGGCCCAAATACTAGGCCGCCCTCTCCATAAAGACTCTGACTTACATGGTTAGCTATCTTACTTTATATGACCGTTTTATTCACAAAATTTTATTAAAACTTAATAGTTGGAGTTCTTTGTAAATTAAACATTTATTCTAATAAAAAAAGATGGATAATTTCCAAAAAAAGTCTAACCTTTCATTATGCGCTAAAATTAAACACTTTCATTTCTAGCTATTTTAATTCTAGGTGCTAACACTAAGTAAATTTACCTCTTGAAGAAAACAAAAGGTAACTAATCTATTCTAAGGTCTTTTATTAAACTAACAATTTGATTTCCTAATTGATTTCTAACCGAATATTCTTCCAAAGAAATGTTTTCTACTTTTTGTGATTTCCACAATTCAATTAAAGTATTGGTATTCTTTTCTCACAAAAACTAAACAAAACAAATTTTCCTTTCGATTAAAACAATTGATCTCGGCTTTATGCCATTCTTAAATTATTATTTCGTACTGTTCTTTGCCCTTTGTATTGTACATTATACATGCCATCTGTCCGGCGGCGAACATGGAGTAGTGCAGTGGTTTTTGTAGCCGGCACGAATTGGGCATCCTCTGTAACAATTCTCGGTGCAGTTCAATGATGTCTTGCATTTCGGCTTGATCGCTCTGTAGCGATTTTTCCTTAGTGGCTGTAGTGATTCTGGCTGGCGGTAGTTCACTTGGAAGTGTCACGGTAAAATGTGGCTGTTTTATCGCCGGTTCTTCTGGTGATGTACTTGATTGGCTGGTTAGTTGTGCTGGAGTACTTATGGCTGGCGATTTTCCATTCGATATGATCACTGTAAAATTTGGCTGTTTCCTTGCTGATTCTTCCATTGTTTTTAGTTTGCTGCGCAGGGTGGTCGGTGTACTAATCCTGTGCAAAGTCATGTTAGCTCTAGGTGTCTTCTGGCGGTTTTTCTACCATGACTCAAAGATCGTCTTTTTGATCATTGGCCCTTTCCTGATGAACTCTTCTGGGGATGGTTCCAAGTCCGGCATCGATTTCCCTGCTATTACTTTGGCTGGCTTCATCGGTCGCGTGTGAGTCCTCACTGTGGGATCTAGCCTCGTTCGCTGGTTCTTCTTATCCAATATTTTTTTGGAGTCGGTAATCACTTTGGGTGCTTGCTTTGAACTCATTTTTACGTTTGGGAAATTTTAATTTGCAGCTCCGTATTTATAATCAATAGTTCTAACGGTATTTAGTAGGTTGTGATAAGTTCTGAGATCTTTCACATGGGCTCTCTGAATTGCTTTAGTTGTGTTGTTTTTTTATTTCTACTATTACAGGCGAGATTATTCTGATTACATCGAATGGTCCCTCGTATTTTGGTCCCAGTTTGGAATTGAAATTTATGATACGAGAAAACAAATGCCCCTCTTTCCTCAGTACTTGATCGCCTACTTTCGGACACCATAATCGACGACGGAGATTGTAATGGTGGCTCCGTTTTGTAAATTCCCGGCTCATATTGATGTGTAAATGTGTAAATATTTCTTGCAGTTTTTTATGGTTCTGCTCTGGTGTGCTAGATTTAGTGTTGTCGATATTCTGTTCGCTGTACAGAGTTGCAGGAAGATATAATTCTCTTCCATAATTTAGAAATGCGGGCGTGTAACCAGTTGATTCATTCTGGCTGGTGTTAAGAGCTAGCATGAGGTCAGGCAGAAATTCATCCCATTTTCGCTGGTCTTGGTCAATGTATAGTGATATCATGGCTTTTATAACACGATTGACTCTCTCGGTTGGGTTAGCTTGAGGAGTGTATGGTGAGGTTAGCCGGTGCTGGATGCGGAAGTCTTTTAGCATTCGCGTAAAAATATGACTGTTATACTGCCTTCCGTTGTCGGTTATTAATATTTTGGGGCAACCATATCGAGCGAGAATTCGTTCTTTGAAGCCTTTGACTAAAGCCGGTGCCGTCGGTTCTCTAATAGGTAGGAACTCAGTCCACTTTGTGAATTTGTCTTTGAATACTAGCAACATTGTATTTCCTTTGGCGGATCTTGGTAATTGTCCAATAAAGTCAGAACTAACTATTTGCCACGTTTTTGTAGCTTTTGTCATATGCATTTTTCCGGCTGGTTGCTGTTGTAGAGGCTTGTGTTTTAGACATGACGGGCAGCTTCTTACGTATCTGGCAATACCTCTGAACATTCCTGGCCAGTAGTAATTTTTAGCTATTCGTGCAATTGTTTTGGCTACTCCAAAATGTCCGGCGATGACATCGTCATGGTTCTCTTTCAGTATTCTGATAAGCAGATATGTCGGGACGCAAAGTTTACATTCGGAACCGGTATCATTGTCGGCATAGGTAGTTGTGTCGTGAAAATGGCGATATAGATGTCCTTCTATGACGGCATAATCTGGGAATGCTGCAGGTTTGTCTTTCACGGCTTGAATTTTATTCATGTACCAGGAACATTCAGTTGTATCGGTGGTTGGAGTAATCAGATATACTTCTTGCTGGGGAGTATCTGCTAGTGGTTGGCGTGAGAGTGTGTCTACTGCCACATTTTGTTTGCCTCTTCGGTATTTAATGCCGAAATCATATTGCTGGAGCTCTAGGGCCCATCGGGCTAGTCTTCCGGAGGGGTTTTCTATGGAGTGAAGCCATCGGAGAGCTTGATAATCGGTAAGGACGGTGAACCGGTACCCTTCCAAATATGGCCTCATGTTCCGTATACCCCATATTACAGCGAGACATTCCTTTTCTGTTACGGAGTACTTAATTTCAGCCTTATTTAGTGTGCGGCTGGCATATGCGATGACACTTTCATTTCCCTCTATTTCTTGTGAGAGCACTACCCCTAGTCCATTATGGCTTGCATCGATCTGGAGAGTGAATGGTCTGGTAAAATCTGGAAAGGCCAGGATGGCTGATACTGTGAGCTGGTACTTGAGTGTCTTAAATCCCTGTAGCTGCTACTCACTCCATAACCATTTCTTGTGTTTCCGTAGCATCTTGTTTAATGGTGCTACGAGCTCGAAGAAGGATTGAACGAAACGTCTATACCAGGAATTTACACCTAAAAACCTTCTCAATTCTTTGATATTGGTTGGTGGTAGTATTGCTTTAATGGCTTCTATTTTGTCTGGATCTGTTTGTATGCCCTGCCAGATATCTTGTCTCATTCTTCAAAAATTTACATTTCTCTACATTTATTTTCAGATTTGCGTTTATTAGTCTTTTGAAGACTTCACATAATTTCGAAATGTGCTGCACGAATGTTTTTGTGACTATGATTATTTCATCCAATTATGCGAGTGCATACGGCTAAACCTCGGGGCCTATAACTCTGTCTAATACCCTCTGAAAGGTAGCGGGAGCAGAGTGATGTCCAAAGGGCATCACCTTCCACTGAAAAAGTCCTCTGCGTGGTACAGTGAATGCCGTATATTGTCGGCTGGATTCTTGTATTGGTATTTGCCAGTAACCTTGTTTTAAATCTATCGTGGAGATGTATTGTGCTCCTTTCAGTTTATCGAGAATATGATTTATTTGAGGCAATGGATTTGCATCTTTGATAGATCGGTCGTCTAACTGGCGGTAGTCTATGCAAAGTCTCCACCCTCCTTGCCTCTTTCTCACGAGAACTATGGGTGAACTATACGGACTATTGGACGGTTCTATTTTATTGGTATTTAACAATTCCTTGATTTCGATATTAATTACCTCTTGCATTGCGGGGTTTCTTGGATAATATCGTTGTTTGAATGGCGCGTCATTCTTCATGTGGATTCGATGGGACATCAAATGTGTAGGCTTCGTGGTCGCCCCAAATCTAGGTAAATGATTCGCCATTAGTTCTTCGAACCGTCGTTCTTGCTCTGATGTTGGTTCGTTTGGAATGTCTACGGCATACCGGAGGTTTGGGGGGGGGGGGTGTGAACGGTTCTGGGGTAAGTCTCTCTCCCCATAGGAATATTTGTGTTTCGATTTTCTGCAGGAAGTTCATTCCTAAAATAATAGTTTCGGCTAACTGAGGCATATAGTAAAAGGTGTGGGTCACCCTGTACTGTTTCCGCTGAATTTGTATACTATATGCCGTATTGATGATGACTTCTGTACCATTGTCTAGAGGTGTGCGGAGTGCATATTTAGAAGCCGGTAATCTAGCTTTCTTGAGTTGGTGGATAATACTTCTCCTATAAATGACTTTACTGCTCTGGTGTCTATGAGAGCTTTGATGTCTCTTTGAAGTACGCGTAGTGTTATGAAATATCGACGGTCTGTTTCACGGCTTACGGCCTGGTATTCGGGGATGCAGGGCGGCCTTCCTTGCCTTGCACTCCGCTGGCATTTCCCTGGTTCCTTTGTTCGAATTGGTTACATTGGCAATTTCTTGAAAGCGTGCCCTGTTTTCCGCAACGTGAACATAATAAGACTGCTGGATTCCTGCAATTAACTCTGGTATGACCGCGCTGTCCGCATATCCAGCAACACTCGTCTCGTGAATACTGCATTCTCATGGGGTTTGCCGTATTCAACATTCGAAATGGTCTATTCTCCTCTCGAATGTTTGGTCTTGGTTTTAATTTCTTCTCTTCCTCTTTTACCAGCTTGTACTCCTCGGCTAGCTTCATTAGTTCGGTTAAACTGGTAAAATCTCGGGGACATATGTATAATCGATATTCTGGCAGTAAGTTCTCGTAAATACGATACAATTTTTCTTCTGGTGTGCGATTTTGTTACCAACGCATTAACGAATGGATTGCAGAAATACACGCCTTTGGCTTTTCAGTAGGCTTCTGTATTCGAGCTCTAATATCCTCGCCTAATTTGAGTTCAAAATGTTGTGGTAGGAAGAATGTTTTGAAATCGTGGACAAACTCTTTCCACTCTGACCAATTTTGTCGGTTGTTTCTATACCATGTCAGCGCGTGATCGAACTTCACGTTCCACTTTCGCACTTTATCCATGACTTCTGAATCCGATAAGTGTTCCGTACTCCTTATCTGGCTGGGTGGGCGGTAATTGTTGGGCGGTAGTCGTATTGTTAGCTCTCGAGTATGTAGGTGTTGTACGCCCTGATGACAGGGGCGTGGTTTGCCTAGTATAATCGTAGTTGTATATCGAGGACGGGACGGCTGGTATTGGTATGTAGCTGGTTGTCGTTATTGTAGCGGTAGTCATCGCAGCTGTAGTTAATATTGAAGTAGTCGTAGTAGCTGTAGTTACTATGGCAGTCATCGTAGTAACTGTGGTCGTCATCCCTGGTATAATATTACTTAGAATATCTCTAATTCGTTTCTCTTTGATCTTCTCGCTCAACCGTTTTCTTCACTCATCCACGGTCTCTTGTATACTTAAACCTCTCTTTTCCAACTCGATGCACAGGTCTTCCTTCTTCAGCAAGTAAACAGTACTCGGAGTTAAATCTTCAGTTTCCCTCATTTTTGTCTTCTCTTACTGGTCTGGATTGTATCGGAATTTCGGTGGTACCCTTTTCCTTTTACTGATGGCTTGCTGGTATTTACCTCAACGATTCAATAGAGTCCCTGCTAGGGCGCCAAATTTATGTAACGTCGGGGGTGTTGTGAATGCGACGGGTAGTCAGGAGTCGTCCAGGGCAAGGTTCCACGACGTTGAAATAGTATACTTAGAACACTATCAACTCACTTCAATAGTCAATTGTTTGTTTAACTACTATGATACAAAGTTTCACATCCACCTCTAAAATGTTATTATATTATTGAAATGTATTTATTTCCACTTAGTTATATTATCTAGATTACTAACACTATTAGACTTGTTTCCGTTCTTGTAGTCCGTTTATTCGTACGGTACGTCGGCACTTATATTTCTAACACTCAGATGCTAAACATGAAGAGATGTTAACTATACGGTTGAGTGGTGTGTGCGAATATTATCACTACGGCCAGTAGGGATGACGTACGGATGAGGCGGTTAAATGATTCGTGCGAATATTATCACCACGGGCTGTACGGATAACGTACGGATGCTGTGGTTCTAATCAGCACAGAGAGAAGCGGTTAAATGATTCGTGCGAATATTATCACCACGGCCTGTACGGATAACGTAGGGATGCTGTGGTTCTAATCAGCACGGAGAGAAGCGGTTGACTGATTCGTGCGAATCTTATCACTACGGCCTCTAAGGATAACTGTAGTTCTAATCAGCCCGGAGAGGAGCGGTTGACTGATTCGTGCGAACATTATCACTACGGCCTGCAATAAGCACGGGAAGACTAGGGACCGGTGTGTTCAGTCGAGATGCTGGGAGGCAACTGGCGGCTTGGGCTGGTCGGCGGCCTACTGGACTTCAATCGGCTCGTTATCAGACTGGCGGTTTTGACTGGTCTACTGGTCTGTATTTACTGGCGGGGTATAAGCTGGTCTCTGGTGATCTGTACTGGATGTCTCTCGGTTGATAACTAAAAACTGTCTACTCTGGCGGCTCCCTTTATATAGGCGTAGATCACTATGGAGTCGGGTGATCTGCCCACCGAGAAGCGCAGTCATCTACTGATTTTCTATGAAGCTTATCAGCAGGTGTTTACGTGGACATTTTATCTGGTAGGGACTGGATGTGTTTGATTTAATGGGCGGTCATGTGACTTCGTTACAAATGCCATAACTCACAAAATACGCATTCATTGTATAGGGAAAATATTAAATCGTCTTTTTGTTTTCTCAAATCCTCCAAGTATGTGAAATTTTAACAAAATTGGTGGTGGTCATATCACACATGTTGGCTTTTTCATACGGGATGACTCTACTGCAAAAATTGTTTGTTTCAAGCATTAAGTACATTTATTTGTTTTTTAACGTTATTAATATAGCTCTAATCAAGGTTGTTAATCATTTATTGGTGTTGACTCGTTCATTTCATTCAATTCTGTGTATACTTATAAAAAATTACGAAATATTTCGCACGCGCTATTACAAGATTTATATAAATATTTGCTTTGTTTTTGTTAGATTTTACTGACCTCGGATGTGGTGTATAAAATATGTATACTTGCTTTTGTTAAGGAATAGGCGAATTACTTGTACATTACCTTTTTAAGCTTGCTTACTTATGTCCATTTAGTCTGCCGCCTAAATTGCAAACGATCCTTTGGCAATACCCATTTCGAAGGTTATGCTTGCCCATGGCCAGTTACATAGAAGTTATTTTCGATCCAATTTGTTTGCTGGGTACATACTACCTACTATGTGAATGTACTTTTCTATGCAATCATTTATTAGGTAGATTATAAAAGCAACATAAAATTTGATAATATCAGTGGGACTTCAATGCAATTATCAATCTATTTAAGAATGATTATTTTAAATGCAAACATTAGGTATGCACGCGCGTACCTCTAATTGCGAACTACCAGAATGGGAATTTATTTGTTTTTTGGGTGATAAATTTATGCTTATCAGTGATTCCTTTGTACCACTATTGTAGCTGTCATGAATTAAAATTAAAATTTTTTTTTTAATGTAGGTACGCGCACTTTTTTAATTAACAAGTTGCTATTATTTTGGAATTCTGTGTTGTTCATTATCAGCATTCCTGTCGGCTTATCGTTTTAATTCATTTTTAATTAAGTGTCTCCTTTCATGATTGCGTATAAAAAAATTTATTAATAATTTCTACAGACTAAAAATGAACTTAATTTTTTAAGTTCGTCTATTTTCTTCGCAAGAGATTGACTTCTATGTACCTGGAATTCTGACCAGGATAATTCTATAATTGACCCACATGCCTGGAAGGAAATCTAAGATCAGCCTATTCAGTTCTTGGAATAGATTCAAGGTTCATACGCCATCATGTCACGGAACTTCCTTCAGCAGTGTTTGTGCATTGCTTGCATTCGATCTATCTTTCTATCTGGAAGAACCATAACTTGAGAATGCGTTTACTTTAAAACTTTGCACACTGAATATTTATAAAAATTGTAGGTGTAAGGAACAAATTGGTTGAAATCGGACAACTTTTTCAAAAGTTTCCAAACAAAATTTCTCTTTCAACTAAGTATTTAGATGGGTAGGTAGGTACTGGTTGATAAAGCTTTAATTAACGGATCTGAAGTTTTAGGTGCGATGAATAAAAAATATACAACTATACTCTAAAATGGAATAATCGGGAAATCTTTCAAAGAGTTGCTGTACAAAAATTTAAATTTTTGATTTATGTTTTGATACTACGTGAAAACGTACTGACACGAAGATTTAATACTGTGAAGACAGTTAGTGGTGCACCAAAAATGGGTATTCGGCATTATATGTAGCAACAAATAATTTAGAAAAATATCAAATATCAATCATAACATATTTGCAAGTAAGCACTCCTGGCCCGGGGCTTACACACTTCTGTAGAAGTCATGTATACAATTGGCTTGGCTGAAAACTATCCCACTATGTCTGTCACATGCTCATGAAACATCAGAGCACCGACTATGCAACTGTGTAACCAATTACGGAAAGAATATTTTTTTGGTGTCATTTTCCTCCTCCAAGATATGTATGGAATTTCATGTCCAGAAAGGCCTTAGGCTTCATCAATAGTCTTAAACTAGAATAAGCATAAAAACTAATATAAGATTTCGAAATAGTTCTTTTACATAGCACAGAACATGGTATATGGAGTAACGAGGTATGTTTCATCCGAGCACAAAGTCACTAGTTGTGAAATTTCCAAGGATGAGAAAGAATTATTTCTTTTTTCATTTTTTGCAACCTTTTACTGTACAATTAACCATTTTAAAGTATTTCTTTTGCTTAACTTCTATTAAATATGCACTTACAAACTTAATTCCATTTATTCGCTTACGATTTCTTTACAGCTGTCAAAATCTTGCCAACTGATGACGTAATGAAAAAAGAAAGAGCATTTCTCTCATACTTTAGAGTTAGACCATGGTGCAGAATTCCAAAACGGCTTACTTGAACAAATTTAGAAAGCAGTAAAAGCAACACTAATACTTTAAGGCCACTTCACAAATCGAATCGGATGTAATACTTAAGATTATCCACAAGCTCTCTATTTACACAATAGCATATAGGTGAACTTGCTACTCTTACTCACGAGATGAAAACATATAAAATGAAGCTGACATGGCTAAAAATGAGAAGCTATAAATAACAACAATTGGCTGTAGTAACCAAATTATCTTTATTGTAAAAATTTGTGGCTTGGGCCGCTTTAGCACTGTGCGCCTCAATTACACTTGGAATTAATATTTTTTTTTTACCCATATTTAAGTCTGAAAAATTTTTCATGTTCTCATATGCAAAATTACCATATTTTCAATTAAGTTCTTTCCAACGAAATGTCCGAAGTAAAACACTCGGCGAAATATATCGTTTCCTGTTTATAACTTCCGAGCACAGAATTCCCTCAAAAGACTTTCATTGAAACTTTTCCCAAACAATAACACCCAGAAGTGACAGAAGTTTCTTCGGTGCTTTAGAAATTTTAATTAAAAATGAAAAATTAAAACAATTTACATGGAAAACCACAAAAGCCGCAATAACAGCATTGCAGAAAGTTATTGTGATGTTCCTGAGAGGAATTCGCCAAAAATTATTTCACCGCTTTACTTCGGAAATTTAATTACGAATGGCAGGAGCGGAAATACTGGCAACATTTTATTTTCGAATAATGCCATGTATAAAGCAATAGTGTAGGGTTGATGAATCTTGCTGGACGATATACATACATGCATATATGTATGTATAGTTGATATTGACAAGTAAATTCGAGTTTTATATAGGTACTGACTGAGAATAATAATTTTCGCCGAAAACTTTTGTGGAGCTTAAAAGATTTGCAGATATGAGGCCTATTCCCATCGGATATACATAGCTTATAACCAATTGTTGTATGTTCTAGGGCTTAAAGAAAGTAGAACTTATATTGGGAGAATAGGACGTATCTTCTTTTGGGTAATACCTTTAGCTACAGGTTATATGTTACTATAGCTGTAATCACGAATATCACAGAATGAGCTGTCAAGATTCGATACTCTGGAAGAGGTATCCGGGTTTTGTCCCTTACGAATATGGCTTACGGCGTCTTCCTGATCGGTTAGACTCCAAAGGCAGACCGATAGATGTTGGCTTAACGCTCTCAGCTGTATCTCTAATACACAGCGCCTGAAATGCTTCAATTTCGAGAGTAGACCGATATGTCTTTCTACAGTTCCTCAGTACTTAGATGCTGTTGTAAAGGAATAATTATTTAAAATATTATTGTTTGCTTAAAAAGGAAGTCCAAGGCTAGACGCAAGTTGCAGTCATAAATATTTATTTATTGGAATTCACAAACGTGAACAGCTTTTATGAGGTTGAGCAATTATTTTGCTTGTTGATTAATAGATACTAATTCTAGGTTGTTTACTTTACGGAGAATGATTAAAGATTCATTTACATGGTTATATTGTTTCAATTTTCACATTTTTATGCCTACTTATTAATACTTACACGCTTGCGTTGAACAAAGTAGTGGACCCACGTCGCCATAGATTCATAGTAGAACCAAAGATTACCTAATAAGAAGTTAGGAAGCAGCCAAACAAAATTTAAAATTTTTCGTGTTTTTAGAAGGAAGCAAATAATGGGCCCTATTCTGTCGGTAAAATTTTATCATTTTATGTTATGTTATGCCTTAAAATAAAATATTTCCCTAAAATCCTATTCTGTACCAGAAATTTTATTTTATTTTACGCATCGTAACATAAAATATTTCCTGTTATGGAGCATAACATAAAAGAACCTAAGCAGCATATTTTAAAAGTATTTTGACTTATTTTATGAAATGACATTTGTGTTGTGAAGTAGTTATAATTAAAAGTTAACATGTCCAACGCTGTTAGAATTGTACTTTTGTCAGAAATTGTGGAAATCCGTGCTCGGTATGGTAAAAGATAAATAGTTAATGAAATTTGTCTTAAACATTTTATTTTATGCAGAAGAGATCATAGGAGAAATTTACGATATCTTCGCGATTCCAGCGATCCATTGGAGTTGCCCAGCTGTAGGTTTCAACAGTTGTTTCGGCTGGATAAGATGGGGGTTAAAATACTGATCGAAAAGCTAGAGCCTCATGCGAGAAAGACATCCATCCCCTTCACTTTAAGATTTCTAAGTGCTTTGCATTTCTACGGACATGGTTCGTATCAAACTCCAGTCGGGAGTTGTCATATTTTAGCACTTTCACAGCCAAGTGTCTCGAGAGCTATTAAGGAAGTAACTGCGCTTATAAATGATTATTTAGTAAGTGATTTGATAGAGTTTCCTACAGACGCAATAAAAGTGGCAGAAGCAAAAGAACGGTAAATAAATAAAATTTGAATGAAAATCTTTACATATATGTACATATGTATATGTTTTACTTAGATTCTTGAGGAAATTTGGGATGCAAGGAATTATTGGTGTTGTTGATGGCTGTCACATTGCTATCGTTGCCCCCCCCCCCCCCCCGGAGGACGATCCTGAATTCAACTGTAATCTTTTTCGAAACCGTAAAGGATTTCATAGTTTGAACGCATTTGTAGTAAAAAATTTTTCATGTGAATTTGCAGAATTTGTTCTATTAATTTTATTTTACCCTTAGTGCTGTGATGCAGATATGAGAATTACTTACGGCAACGCACGCTTTCCTGGATCCGTACACGACTCTGCAATTTGGATGACATCACAATTGAGGCGAAAGTGCTTAGAAGAATATACTTCGGTATCGAATCAGTCAAGTTTTTTATTGGGTAATATATTAACATATTTTAAAATACCGAAATTGTGACATTTTATTTTCAAATGTTTAGGAGACTCCGGATTTCCACTTGAGCCCTGGTTATTAACACCATTTACTAATGCAAAAGAAGGATCTAAGGAATTTTGTTACGATGAAGCATTTGTTAAGACAAGGCTCATTGTAGAAAAATGCTTTGGCCTGTTAAAAAGTCGTTTCCGTTGTTTACTTCGCCATAGAACGCTTCATTACCATCCAACCACTGCGTGCCGAATTATTTATGCCGTGTTCGCTCTACATAACTTCTGCATTAACAGAGGAAGCTTCACAGACGGAGATGATTTCCAAATAAGTGATGAAGTGTCACTTGATGAAGAACCCATTACAAATGAACGTGAAGCATATGACATATCGGGTGAATTCATGATGGTTATTTTTTCCCGTGCCATACTTATGATTATGTTTTCTAGGTAATAATTGACTTTCTGCAGGAAGACGAGTCCGAGATATATGTATATGTGGATAAATACTACACATAGAAATTGTGAAAGACTGCCACAAGTAACAAGTATTCTTAGTTGAAAAATTGTACATTTGGAAAGGAAAATAAATACATCAACATTTTTAAAAAAAAATTTATTAAAGTAAATGTCTACTCTCTTTTCTTGTTGGCTAAGATTTTCAGTGCTTCGGCAATATTATTTAATGCATTTGTCCGCCTTTGGCTCTCTACCAGCTCTGCCTCCTTCAGCTCAACTAATCATCTGAGTTGGTTGCCAACTTCGCGGAGTGCCCCCGTGTTCTCTTTCTCCGCGTCTAGAATATTTTCTAGTTGAACATCTATAATAACACAGACTAGAGTTTATATATGCTTTGCAAAATGAATGCAATAAATTTTACCTCTAGGTGCTTGCACTTTCCTCTTCGTTCTTCCTTTTTGGCCTCCGCTTAAGGAAATTGGTAAAGGCATTGTATCTGCGACACAATCGACAATGCCCTCCACAATATCAGCGTTGTCTGGAACTCTGCCATCCTCACTTACAATGACCTCGATACAGTTGGCGATAAAAGTTTCTTCTGTGCTGCTAGGGGGGGGGGGGGCGCACCGAAACCTACTTCCGCTTTGCTTTGCAATACGCCAGTCAAAGCAACCTTGGTCCAAAGTGCGAGCGCTCTGAGCTCTATCTCCTTGAGCTGACTCGGTTTTTCTGGACCACCACCAGTCGCATCTCGGTAGACCTCTTCCTGTCTCTTTTTGTGGCGTACAGAATTGCGCCAATTCTCAAAAGTCTATATACGAAATTAAAATTATAAAATGCAAGCGTAATAAAACAACAAAGCATACCTTTTGCCAAGATTTTTTGTCCTTCGATGGGCCGCTATTGGTGCAATTTAATAATATTGCCAATTGGTCCCAGAGGGGCTGGATGGAGAGATCATTATCCTTTTTATAGGTGAGCTCCTTATGCTGCTCCAGGAAAGAACAGTAAATTTCATACTGTTTCTTCGACGTATTCTTTACCCGCAATCTTTTTTCTACAAAAAGAATAAGAATTGCAATATTTGTGTTCAAACGTGAACATAAAGAAACGCGAACATAAAATTTGACATAAAACCATATTAAATAAATCTGCGTGTAGATATTTAAAAAAGGTCAAAAAACCCAGCATAACGCAAATAAGCAATAATTGTTCGCAATAATTATTGAACTCTTGCTTACTAGGCAAATTGCGCAAAATAAGCAATTGCTCACAATTATTTATTGAACTCGAGACAATATTGCTTACTAGACATTATTCATTAAGTGTATATTATTAAGTTCATTTCATACAAAGTTGCTTAGTTCGTAAAATTTAGTTATTATAAAAACAATGTAAATGTAAGAAAGTCACAGTCTTGATTAAAGATTTACAGTAGCAACGTTCTAGTTCTTACTTTGCGCCCCCACCGGTGGTAAGCGCAATACCTCCTCATTTAAAATACAAGACCCTGCGCCACCAGCAGAGTCTATTCTAATTACAGGTCACGTGACGTCTAAACAATTTGTAAGAACAAGAAACTGCAATTACCTACCAACAACTTTTCCATCAGCCATTTCGTCCACTCTTTGCTTTTGTTTTGATTAAATACATTCATTTTACGCAAATGTCAATCCATCAGCTGTTCAAAATGTAATAGATACCAATGCGGAATGTACTAAATATTTTATGTTACGTGTTCATAACAGATTCCATAAAATAATTTTATGGAACCACGACAGAATACGAATTTTTAAAATATTTTATTTTCATTTTATGAAGAAGGGATTTTTTCGCCATAAAATAACATAAAATGTTATTTTATGAAAAATTACAGAATAGGGCCCAATGTCGTCTTTTGCATAATGGGTGAAAGAAACTTGGCTATAGATTATTGTAGGGCAACTGAGATAACGAGTTAAAAACAAAAATTGAGAGAACGTAGGATTACCCGAACGGTAAAAACTCCAACTATTCATAATAATTTAATTCGGGTCACACTGCCTCACTTTTTTAAGGCAAAGATAAATTTCGCTTTGGCCAAGATGTTGAAGGGAGATGTAAAGTTCCTCTCAAATGAAATTTTCAGTTTTGCCGAAAATATCAGAAAATCAAGCATGAGTTTTTTCCACTTAATCTCATCAGAGCAAAACGAATGTAAACAAAAGCACGTGCTATTCAAATATCATAGGATTACAGGAACAACATGTGACCAAACTCTGTTAATACATATTTAATGATAACCGGTTTTCACAAAAGAGCGTGAACATTTTGTGAGAGTAAAATCTAAAAACTCCGCCCCTTCTCATTTATTTACGAAAATAAATCATTTTCCATTCTGGCGCTTTCACATTTTCTATCTTTATTCATAAAAGTTTTAAAGATAGTTTTAAATTTTGTTATTTTTTTTTTCTTCTTGATCGTGCTAACGAAGTGTAAAGCGATACTCCTTATGATGTATTTCAAAAAGGTGTTAAACCTAAAAGTAGGCCCTTGCGAATTTGTTTATTGTTTTCTAAAGGGATAATCCAAGCTTTCTTCATCTCTTCTTTTTCCCCTTCGTACAGTATTGCGTGTAGATATCTATGTACGAGCGATCAGAGTAGATATTTCATCAATACCCATTGATTGATTGGCATCCAACAATAGCACGGAGTTCTTACGAGTCGATATGAAGTTGTATCGCCTCATCCTTACCTTTTGGGTATCAATAAATATGCAACAATATCGTTATTAAATTACATTTGGTTTGTAAATCGTGCTTTAAATTGTTCACACGATGCAATGTTTGTACCAGTTTGACCAACTCTTGTATGGTATTCCAACACACGATACAGCGGCTTTGCAAACAAACAAGTAGTTCATGAAGAACTGTAATTTTTCTATGTTTTTTTTTTCTAATTTTTCGCACCATTGCTGCGCATAAATATATCAATTTATTAAAAAATTATCCAAAAAATTAACACGAAAGAGAGAAATTGAGTACGAAATTACTGGAGGAATATCAGAGATATGTTCTCCGTCTCCACCACAACTGGTAAGTGTAACGTATCTTGCTTTCGCAGATACTTAATTCAAGCATATTTAATTTATTCCATCAAATTTAAT
This sequence comes from Dioctria rufipes, assembly GCA_963924295.1. NCBI lineage: Eukaryota > Metazoa > Arthropoda > Insecta > Diptera > Asilidae > Dioctria > Dioctria rufipes. The sequence goes on along the minus strand of OZ002740.1, from coordinate 78,514,716 downwards.
AATTCAACTATCAATGTGACGTACTTACTAACACCTACGAAACGATTGTATTGAAAATTCTGCCGGAGGTCTGGATTCCTGCCCTAGTTCTATTTGATGGAAATGGCTTGTCCTAAGGCAGAAAAGTATTTTGCTCTTAATAGCTTATGTAATAAATCATCACGCCTTGTCAATGGAAATTTATCATTCAATTTTTTTATTTAGTTGGTGCAAATTAACAACTACTGCATTTTCTACTCTCTTTTATTCCTTTTTTAAGTACTATTGGGCTTTTTCAATTAGTCTTATAATATTATCTTCAACAAGCTTGTCTACCTATTTATTAATTTTTTCCAGATGTATATATAGGATTATCACCGATATTTGAAGTTGTTTGGCTATAGAAATTATTAGTACTTAAACCTTCGTCATCCAAATAAAATATAAAAAACTCTTTACATATTCCTAGAACTTATTTCTTAGCTCCTTCATCTAGTTTGTCTAATTCTAATTCCTTTTTATAGCCTACATATGAAATCTAAAGGGTATACTAAGTTTGTCATTCCGTTTGTAATACTTAAAATAATGATGGTAGAGAGAAATCGATTGGACGTCCATTCATAAATTTCAAAGTTCTTTTGATTTTTGTATCTGTCCTTCTGTCCGTCCATCCGTGTGTCCGTCCTTACGATAACTTGAGAACGCGTGTACTTAGAGAGTTAAAATTTTGCACATAGACTTTAAAAAAAAAGTAAAATTATGTTCGAAAAGGGGACAAATCGCGTAACTCCTTCGTAGGATTGGACACTGCCTGAGAACGCGTCAGCGTAGAGCGCTGACATTTTGTACATATATTTTTCATAAAAATTGTAAATATAATTTCAAAATTGGACTAAATCTGCCAACCTCTTCTTGCTGTTTCCATATACAAATTTTGGACTTTTACGTATCCTTTGAAAACGATCAGTCCTATTCGGTTTTAATGTACTGAAAAGTTCTTCAGAAAATGAAATCCTATAAAATTGGTTAAACATAATCATTTTTGCTGTTCGACGAACCGTTCTACAAATGTATTCAAAAACTACTTCAAAAATCGAACTTGCGCAGATGGGTGATCATAGGAAATTACAAACGAGAATTCATCTAGAGTACTGTTCTGCCCAATGAGAACACTCAAGAAAAAATATAGAGGAGGATGTGGACAGTAAATAATAACGCCGGGGAATATTTTATAGCCAGTGGTTTATTGTACGCACGTAAAACTTAAGTACAACATTACAACTAGAACTGAAATTAACAGAATTCAATTTCACACTTAAGAACTAAACTTCAATATATTCAAAAAAATCGCTTACTCACTACACAATAATAATTTCAATATAATACAGTCAAAGTTGTGGCTACTTTGACCAATGGCACTATATGTATATATATAGGTATATAAATATATTAATCAATATGAAATATAATATATGATTAATCAAAGATGTACTCACCAGTATAAAACTATGGAATCGACTTTATGGCGTTGGTAGTTAAATAGTTAGTGATTATCTTGTTCTAGTCGTTCCCCGGAACAAGATACTTTACTTCGGTCGAGACCCAAAGCAAAGTTGTATTAGTCGTGTTTATTCTAGTCGGTACCCAGAATAAATATCTTTATCTCAGTCGAGACCCAAGATAAAGGTTTGAGATTAGTGAGTGTTATTCTAGTCGCTACCCGGAATAACTATCTTTATCTCAGTCGAGACCCAAGATAAAGGTTTGAGTTAGTCTATGTTATTCTAGTCGCTACCCAGAATAACTATCTTTATCTCAGTCGGTACCCAAGATAAAGTTGTTGAGTTAGTAAAATTTATTCCAGTCGAGACCCAGAATAAATATCTTTATCTCAGTCGTTACCCAAGATAAAGTTGTTATTAGTAAGATTTATTCCAGTCCAGACCCAGAATAAATATCTTTATCTCAGTCGCTACCCAAGATAAAGTTATTAGGTTAGTAAATTTTATTCCAGTCGAGACCCAGAATAAATATCTTTATCTCAGTCGGTACCCAAGATAAAGTTGTTATGTTAGTAGAATTTATTCCAGTCGAGACCCAGAATAAATATTTTTATCTCAGTCGTTACCCAAGATAAAGTTGTTATGTTAGTAGAATTTATTCCAGTCGAGACCCAGAATAAATATCTTTATCTCAGTCGTTACCCAAGATAAAGTTAATTTGTTAATAATTATATTTGATTACACTAGCCAAGTCGAATTCCAAAATAATGCACACTCTATAGAAGCTGGATACTAAAAGAGAAAGATTCAAGTTGGCCTGCGACTTATATTGCCTCTGAACTGCGCACGGCACCAACAAATTATTTTACCTTGCGCATAACAACCAAAGTACATTGACCTTAGCAGCTGTGCGTAGGTAGCAACAGAAAGTCCGTTGACCTTAACAGCTGTGCGTAGGTCAGACGAGTGCATTGACCTTAGCAGCTATGCTTAGTACGTACAACGTATTAACTGAACTAATAGAATATACCTATACATACACAATATGGCCATTTCTAAATTATTTTTAGTTAATACTAAAATGTTTTATGCTTTTTAAGCTAAGTAATAATTTGCTAATAATATACATTTTAATTTCAATTAAAAGCCTGATGAATTCTGTCGATCGTGTCGAGATTTTGTAATGTGGAATGTAGCGATCATGTGTCGATTGTTGTCTCTACTAAAAAACTGCTTTATCGACGAGCTTGTAGGTAGGTATATGTAGTTTCGTTCCCAACCTAGTTTCAATAATAAGAAATGCTTGGAATTAAAATCTTTTGAATGATTTAATTTTCAGGTGGCTATTTTATGTTGGTTTGAACAAGTACCATAGGAATTGGTCTTAGACCAATTCCAGATTTTTAACTTGTTTAATTTTATGAATCTATCTTCTGAGACTTTGTATTTGTAAGAGCTGCCAACAAGTATATTATATAAAATTTTCCCCATTTTAGGTTTAAAATTATGCAAAGATACCTGACTATGCAGGGCGTTTAAGAATTTGATGTGAGCTGTACTTTTTGCTGGTACTATAGTATTGCTAATAGAAATACGCTTTCTGACTTCAAGCTTCAGGACAGCTCAAGAAATGGGGTGCCATTGGCGTGTTCGGACCAACAAGTGCAGTGGCTGTGTTTAATCTTGTAATAATATAAAAAAAAAAGGACGTACTGTAAAAAATATCTATTCTGATCTTTTTTTTTATGGCTGGTTCCTTAGAAAACCGTGTGAATCGAAATCGTAGATTTGTATACGTAAAACCTTGTAAATCGAAAACAAACTAGAACGGTATAAGCTGAAAACAGATCAACCGTGAGAAGACACTCGCTACCACTCGCGAATGTCAAATGCACAAAATTTATCATTTCAAAAATGCCTGTCGAACAGATTAGTGAGTAGCTACCACTCGGATCGAAGAAAGTTGCTCAACTTTCAACTTTTGTCACTCGCGAAAGTCAAACGAGGCGTTAAGTGACCTTCAAGGCTCTTTTTTGCACAATATCCAATGAAGGTAAGACTGTGCGACCAGCCCTGGCCCAGATATGGAAAATGCATTAAATTCTAGTTCTGGTCTAGGACTTATAGAAGAACGCTAAATGCGATGGACTGAAATATTTCATACACCTTTTCAGAAATCCAAGACATTTCGATGCTTTTTGGGCAATAGAGAAGATGTGATCTGTTCAGCTGAACTTATTGGAAATTTTAATGCCACGAATGGATAATGATGTTCTATCGTAAATCAGTGCTCCATTGAAAGAAATGGGAGTGAAAAGTTATGATCTTGCTTCAAAAAAATGAGACAGCTTTGGGACTTAGGTGGCTTGAACTCCATGCGTATCGCTTTATTCCAAGCGAAGATATGATGAAGGTCGTCATTGATTGATCTAGTCATGCAATCTCGTTTAACAGATGTGGGATTCTCTCTGGAGTCCCCAAGAATGTCGAGTGAGTAAGCGAAATCAAGGCTACTGTCATAGATGAAACTATAGATGGGATTAAAAGTAAGAGGAAATGGAAAGATAACGGGCTCCTGGGGTATATCAGCATTTATAGGGTGAGTTTGTGGGGATCAAGCCGCTTCTTGGTAGCCGGCTTGTTCGTTGAGGTGGGTGTTTTGTAATCACCGCCTTGCTGATTGTTCGTCGAAGTCTGGCGAGACCGTAGTTAGACACCGATGTGCGGATCCGCCCAATTACTAGGGTTCTACGTTCGGAGGGTAAGTCACCAAGAGCTTCAGCACCTGTACTAGTAAAAAGAAATACTAGTTTAAATGTTACTGTTAACTGCTGCTAATAATTGTCATAAGGTTATTATATAGGTCCTGTTTGCCCTGATGACAACATGGATTCGAATTTTCGCAAGTGAAGCGGAATGATGAAGAAGAACTATAGATTCCACTAGCATGCAATCTGGATTAGTGTTGAGGTAGGTAGCCGTCGAGAGACGATAGATCCTGATTCGGAAGACAATCTCAAACACGGAAGTCCCCTCAATTCTTTCTTCACTAAAATAAAGGGAATTATATATATAAATTTATTGTCTTTTATTTCCATATGATATTCAAGAGTTGTATAGATTGTTGATCCTTTTATTCTTTTCTTTCTGGTTCTGAACAATTATTTACAGATATTTGAACATCACAAAGATTACTGAAATAGTCTCTGAATTATTCATAGATATTGAACACTAAAAGATGACTGAAATAGTCTCTGAATTATTTATAGATATTGAACACTAAAAGATGACTGAAATAGTCTCTGAATTATTTATAAATATTGAACCCTAAAAGATGACTGCAATAGTCTCTGAATTATTTATAAATATTGAACACTAAGAGATGACTGCAATAGTCTCTGGTTGACAAGCGACTGATTAAAATTTATTTTTCGTTCTAGATATGAAAATCGGGAGCTACTTACTAGACCTTTTCCAAGTCTCAAGGTGGCTTTCGCATTAGATATTCGAAAACCTTACAAATTCGGTATGGTTGCCCAAGGTTGTTTAAGACGTGCAGATGGCACTTGTCAAGCCGCCACAAGTTTCTTGTGAAACCCCATCTAGTACAACCGGTATTATACGATCAGGTATAAAACTTTCAATCTATAGTAGAAGTAGAGGGGAGAGACCAAGTGCTTTAAGTTTAACTAAAAGGTCTGGAAGCCAGACCCTATTAAAGATCGAATGTTCCGTAAGAAAAGTCAGCAAGTCTACAGATTGGCGTCCATTCCGGAAGCCATAATGGCGATCATTGATCCAAGATGAGGCAGAGCTTTTAATTCACAGGGGTGAGAAACCATCAGGACTACGGCCTTACGGATATGTATTGGCTCTTATATAGAGCATTTGAAGAGAATCCATCAGTCAAAATATTAGCTTGATCCAGGGAGTCAACAACCACGTCTCCTTTGTCTCACACACTGGTCAAAAAATTTTTTTCTCTCTTGGCAATGGACTTACAGGTACTCCGCGCAGTCTTTTAGATTTATTTCAGTTCTGGACTTGGATGCAGTTGATATGCGCGAAAAGCAGACTACTTCACTTTTATTATGCCACGAGTAAGTACGTCACTAAGTTGTAATGTGCATTCATCAACATCCCTCGAAGAAGAACAAACCGACCAATCTATTTCTCTAAGATACTGATTGAGAATGTCCCAATCAGCATTTAAATTGTTTTTATTTAACATTTTAGCTTAATATTCTACTATTGCATTTTACGAAAAAATAAAACTTTTTTTCCAAAATAATTGTCTGGCTTTAAATGTCATAACTCAATACAACAACATACAATGATTTGCTTACCGTTGTGTAGTGTCGTTGAATTTCTCCAATTACGAGTTGTAATTGTATCTTTAAATATTGAACCGCCGATAATGTTCTAACCACCAGTCTTTACAGCGAAGACTCATCAACGAAACTTTGGAAACTCTTTTCGATTACAGCAAATCTCCCATCGCTTTTACCCGAATAAGCCCTGCTTCAAATTGAACTTTTCCATACATTTTTATTTTTTTATAAAAAGTGCAGCAGAAAAATTCAGTATATCTACTGTAAATTTGTTTGATTCTTCGGAGGTGCACCCGCCCCACTTAGCTGGAACCGCCACTGTTCCAGTTCGATGTTGGATGAATTGTAAACAATTTCAGATTGGCGAACCTTAATAATGAATTCTGTAATTAAAAATTGTGTTTAGGAGACCTCTTCATATTGAGTTAAACGTTTATTAATATCTCTCTGAAATAGGAAAACTCGTTGAACATTCCGGTCAATTTGTGTAAAATGAGTACCCAGCTTTCGCCCTAAGAAGTCGTTCCATGATGACTTTTGCTGAGAACGCAATTATTATTGATGATTATTATCACTGTCACCATAATTTGTTTCATTTATGGAATTAAAAAATGACTAGAAATATAAGAGCTAATGTTGCCAAGCGAAAGGAATTAAAAAATGACTTCGGTATGTTTTTTTTCTTTTTTAAAATTCCTGATTTAAAAACCATGTAAAAGTGAAATCGTGTAAATAAAGTACCGTGTACTTCGCGGGATAGGTATATTTTCTTATCCCTGCATAATATGAAAAAATTACAAATTTAGACATATAGTGCGAAACAGAGACCGCCACCCCCATATATTCAATGAAATTCTAGCATGGGCATAAATTAATTATGAAAACGCTACGTTTTGTATAGCGTCACATCGTTTGAGTCAAAAGCAAATCAATCCAAATAGTTGCTATTGCCAGCTGAGCTGGAGGTCAGGCCTTATGTTTGATGGTGTAATGGTCGGTGATGAAAACGCTCTGCTTTGTTCCGAGTCCCATAGGAATATACATTTTTTATATATATGTTATGTAAATTTCTTGCTTATAAGAGCAACTTGAGCGTTTTATAGGAGGAACGTTATTCTTGACTTGGCTGCGTCGATCTTTAGAGAGGACCAACGGTGCTTGAACCATGGTCTTGTTGATGGACCTTTTATACAATTTTTTTTAAGTATTCTAATGCAGTCTTTTATGTATGAAGTTTTGACTTTTGTCAAGCAAAGAAGTGCTTTTTTTGCTTCCAACGAGGAACCTCCGTTTTCAAGGTCAATGGAGCAAGAGGTGATAGCACTCACCTTGGTAAACAAAAAACTGCATTGCAGGGAGGGGGGTGTATCTACCGTTTACGAGATAGACCCTGTTAAGATCTAATTAAATGCAGAACTTCATGGCCTTTCCAACGACTACTCCATCAGCCCGATACTCTGCTCAGCTCAAAAGTTATTGTGGTCTAAATTAAAATTTCGGATTTCTTACTTTTTTTTATTTTGACTTTTTTGTACAAAAAACTGTATACTGTAGACTATCCCTTTTAATTTGACCTATTAGATCTTGATAACATCAACCAATATGCCCAGTGCCTTTACCAATACTACTGTCGACTGATTTGGGTTTTTTGGTGACAATAGTTCTGTGCGAGTGACACGCGAAATTAGTAGATATTTTTTTTAAATAACGTGTGTGCACCAAAGGACCAAATTAACTCCGAAAATAGGTTTTAGAATTGCTTTGAAAATAGGTTAAGAGCTAATAACACTTTAGCGACTACAGCGCTAGTTGAGCAGTCGTTGGAAATTCCATGAGCTTCTGCATACAATAAGCTTCTAAATGTGACCATACACCCTGGTCCGTTTTGAGATAAAGGGTATTTTGTGAAAAACTAGCTCTTTTTCTTAATCACCCTGTAACTCCTAAACGCTTTTTATGCCCCCTTGCTATTCAATTTTTTGTTTGCCTCGGTGAGTATTATCACCTCCTGCTCTATTGATCTTCAAGGCAGAAACACCCTGTAAAGCAACCCAAATAAAAATAAATGTCATTTTCAAACAGCTTATTTTTAGTTATATCTCTATACGAAATGGGGAGGGAAAAGCCTGAATATTTAAAACATCTTACTGGAAACTTCTAGGATACAAAATCAGTTCTTGAAATATTTGAAGGGAATTCATAAAAATCCTTTCATTTGCGGTTGAATTCAACTTGGAAGGACTATTCAATCAGAAATCTTACGAATGCCGCACTGAATTTAACATTTTAACTGTTATTCCAATTTGAAGGATAAAATGCGTTTGACTTTCTTTTATTACAAGTTTAGTAATTTTAAGTTTCTGATTCATATTTTTGCCTCCACCGCTTGAAAAGCACGAACTTACGTGAGGAAGGAATTTCATTTAACATGCAGAGAAAAATTTTATAAAATTCTTGAATTATTATAGGTATATACAGATTTCTGCATAGTAAGATATAAAATAAAATTTCATTTTGTAATTATTAAATATTTATGACACACACATACACACATAGACGGTCCAAGGACAATGTTATTCTTCTGTGTAGACATTTGCGAATTAGAAAATCCTTGCGTACACAGCAGAAATCTCTTTCGTATAGAGTACTCTTGGAGTTAAGTAAAATGCGTTCAAGATTTTGGTTTACTTGATTACACAGAAAAGTTTTAAACTAAACACGCATATCAAAGAAACATTAACTCTGAAAAGCATATATAAGACTAATCTATTGAAAACTTGTTTACTGAATTATTTACAAATAATAAATATTTAAATAAAGTTAAAATTGGTCTAAGAGCTGCCCTGGATGAATGCCCGTGAATACATAACCAAGAAATATGACTAACTGGAGATAAATAGTGAGTGGAGATAAATAATGGTCTGAGGACTCTAGCCGCATTTAAGGAAAGTGTTAGACAAAGCGTTGAAGAAAGGAAATTAGAGTGTTGGTAGATTTAATACGCTAATGGGTCTGCAATCTCTTGGAGAAAATTATCGGAAACACTCAAGCATTACGGGCGGAAAGGAATTTATTAGCATTTTACGTATGAGTAAATATTATATGAGAAAGACGCTGATAGTTTGAAATGGTGAAAGTATCTGAGAATTCTACGAAACTACTAATGGCATAAAGCTGGGATGGCAGCCTTCTTCCTTTTGGTCTTTATCTGAACGATTTTATATTATCGGAATTTCAACGACATGCATTCAACCACTGAAATTTTAAGCGAAATTGACGGGATATTTGCCTTAATACTGCTTTATGGTACTAGAGGCTTTCCTCTGGTAGGTATCAATTTGGTTTTTCTATGAATTTTTCGGAAAGTCAAACCGCTAACTCGAATTTCAGACATTGAGTTTCTAACATAAATTTTAAGCCTTTATAAACATTTTAAGAAATTGCAACTGCATTTTCCGTATGGAATTAAATTGATCTACAGGGGTCTTGAAACATTTCAACACTTGTGCTAGTTCGATCCCTTCCTTTGGCATTTGTCTACTTAATAGAAATATAATCAAGTATACTGATTACATTACTCAGCAGTAAACCAATTAATAAAATAAATTTACCACTACACTTCCACGAGAAGATCTAGTGAGCACATGTTTTTCTTTTCCGATCACAACCCATAAGTAGAATTTTTCACGTTGGAGAAAGAAATTATTATTATTGTTATTCCGAGTATTAACATCAGGATAATATTATAGAAATTATAAATTATTTTAAATTATTGAAATTGCGGAATAGATTGTAGTGCTTGTAGTCCATGTAGTCACCTCCTCCTTCTCTTAAAAGCAGCCCAATTCCAGGAGCGCTTGGGCTATAGATAAAATCTACCGTACAATATATTCAGAGTAAAAATGACTCCAGCTTCTTTACATTTTAGTACCTCCGTGCTTTTTTTTTCCTACAACTTTTTTGAAACAAAAATTTTAACTGAAGTAATTTCTTAAAAATTTGTATGTGATAAGGTTCATGGGTTATATAAACAAAAATAATATACATAATGAAACAAAGTCAAAAAATAAATTAAAAATATAACACAGCAAAATTAAACTATCTTGCGAAAATCTACAAAAATAAAAGACGCAAGATTTATAAACCATTATAACTTACCTCAACAATCTGTGCTGATAAAATCACGATGTTTGATAAAGCCTAGTTGACATTATGCTGATTGCCCTGCGCTGATTCTGACTATCAACATGTAATAATTGAGTGGAAAACATGATTGCAACTGCAATAAAGTGGAGTGAAGATGAAACGTTAAAGTTTATTACTACATAAAAACTATGAATATTTTTGGAATTACAAATTAAAAGATTATACTATATTAAAGTATGTATATAAAATATATAAATGTGGATATCAGAATGTGATAACGACAACGCTTCGCAATTATCTCTAGTATCATCACCGTTAGGGTCCATCAAGCTGTTCGATTAGAGATAACAAAATTTGCCTCGTTCAGTCCAGCGCCGTTTGTTAAGCCGTTTATAGCTGAGTAAAGTCCGTAATTAATTAATCATTTTTTATTTTTATTTTTCATTAAAAGCTCCGATAATGAACATATCAAACAAAGTGGTGGCCTTTTATTGTTACCCATATCCCTACATATGGTGTCAGAAGTGCAGCAATAATTAAGTGGTATGCATATCCACAAATCAAAAAAAAAAAAAAAAAAACAAAAAACGAATTTAATGTGATACAATTCAAGTGCCGTAATTTTCTGTGTAAAATTACAACTGAAACAAAGGGAAGGATGGAATTTCAATGGGATTCGTAAGGTCAGTCTATGTATTTGAGTTAGTATGATAATATCTTGAAATGCCGTTTGCCATACGGTACCATGTTAGGAAGTGATTACATGCTAAGAGAATCTGAATCATCCGAAACAACAGGAACAATTTTTGTAAGTGTTCGATTTTCGAAATATTTAATTAGAACTATAGAAATCTAAAGACTATATAACCGAATTCTGAAATACAGTGAGACAAGCATGCTATTATGAATTTTCCTTCTTTTCTAAAAACGAAAAATGCAATTAGTAAGAAAACTTTATGGATCACATAAATCAACTCAAAACTAAAGAACTGCAACAACTACTTAAAGATCGTGGTTTATCGTATAGATATAGGGTCAAAACGGATTTAATTAAAAGGCTATGGACAGCCTTGGATGCCGAAAAATCTGGAAAAGAGGAGGAAAACTATACCGAAGATAACGAGAACAAGAAGAAAATTCGTTGAGTAGTGAAGTTAATTTAGAAAGTCAGGAATAAAACAAAGAAAAGCTAGAAGCAAAGATGACAGAAAATAATAAATTCATTTTCAGAGACGTGGAAGAATCCCTCGAAAAGTTTAATGACGAATCAGTTAAAAACACTTCAGTCTGGCTGAAAAATTTTGAAGATATTGCGACAGTTTGTAAATGGAATGACATCCAAAAATACTTGTTTACCAAACGGTTACTCTGTGGTGCAGCAAAGCTAGCAATAGAGTCAGCAACGAATGTACATAGTTGGAAAGATCTGAAAGATATTCTCAGTAATGAATTCGATGATGCCCCTACAAGTATAAGTGTTCATAAGGATTTGGAGAAAAGGAAGAAGTCACCAAAAGAATCAAATTTAGAATATCTCTATACAATGAAACAGATTGGGAATCGGGGAAATATTGATGAAGAATCCTTGGTGCTGTATATAATCGCAGGCATATAAGACGATGCACTAAATAAGGCTTTACTCTACGAAGCAATAAATGTGGAGCAATTAAAGCAAAAACTAAAAGCATATAAAAATATGAAAGAACAGAGTACAGTTAAAAGCCATCACAAGCCTGAAGACGGAACATACACCTCAAATAAAACCATTCTGTGAATGAAATGTTGAGATGTTGTGAGTTTGGTCATATAGCTCGTAGGTGCCCTAAGTCTAATGTAAAAAGACCTTAAAACGAAACTGCTTGAGTACCAATACTCATGTCAACCTAGTAACGATGCCAGACTTACATATTTCAGTTAAACTTCAAGATAAACATTGCTTTGCATTGATGGATACAGGTAGCGAAGTAACATTCATTCGGAAATCAGTATGGACGACATTAACAGACAAGAAGAAATGGGACCCAGTATCGGGTTAGTCGGATTCGGAGAAAGATTGAAAAATACTCTTGGATCTTATAAAATCAATCTTAAGGTTGAAGAAGACGATTATACTTTCCAGTGCCATGTTGTACCCGACAGATGGATCCCCACGCATATTCTTATCGAAAAGAATTTACTAAGCCATGCTGTAGTCGTTATGGCGAACGGGAAAACAACAATTTCCAAATTAACACCAACAAACTATGGCGAAACATGTTAATTTGTAATAACATAACCGATATTGTTGATGATGATGACTGCTATAATGTTAAGGCGATTTCGGATAAGGAAATTTAACAATGTGTAATAAGTATGATAAAAAATTACAACCCACAGAAACCGAGAACATCTTTAATTCAAATGCATGTAATTTTAGAAAACGAAGTTCCAGTTTACCAGAGACCGCGAAGATTAGCTCCAAAAGAAAAAGAAAAAGTTTCAGAGCAAATACAAACATGGTTAGAAGAAGGAATTATTCAGCCAACAGCATTCATTAAAAGCTCCGATAATGAGCATATAAAAAAAAGTGGTGAACTTTTATTGTTACCCATACCCCTACATAAATATAAATTATAAAATATATTATATTATATTATAGTCTGTAGTTAGACCTAACTGATCTCGCCTTTGGATCTATTTTCGTACCCATAATCTACGTTTAACACAGTTCTTCTCACACCAATTCTGAACATCCACCAATTCCAACTCTTTTGATAGTGCTAAATTGTGCTTTTGCAAACGTGTAATGTAATCAACATCAGCGCGCTGATAATAATGTCAACTAGGGTTAACTCACAGAGGACTATTTCGAGTGTTTTACCACAGCTGATGTGTCAATTCCAATAATTAACAACTACGAATAGACTGCGTTCGCAAAGTACAGTTTAATGAAATCTGTCAATTCCTATAATAGACTTTCGAATAAACTGCAATTACGAACGAGAATCCACGTATGCTGAAATAAAATATTCTGGTGGAGTGTAGCGGTTAAAGAAAAGAGGAAATTTGTCACTCAATTGTTCGCTCAATTTTTTATTGCAAGACAATATTAATTTAGTAAGCAAATGTTAACATTATGCGAAAATCAGTTAAGGTAAATAAATTCACTTAATTCTTTCAATTTGTAAAATTTATGTCCACTAGCTTACACGTGTACGTTTATAAACTTCAATTTTAATGCACTGATATAACTTATGTTTACACGTATGTAACAAATAAAGGAGAATTAAATATGCAAAAAAATTATGTTTTATTCGTATTTGTTTTCTTTTCAATTATGACAAATCACGCTACGTTAATGTTTAATTAATACAAGATCAAAACAAAACTTCCCTTTTTGTGTATCTGAACTATGTTATTTACTAATGGCTGAAAGTAAATAATGATTCGAACACAATGTAAATCTAGTTTCCAATTATTATGTTGTGTAAAACTGGCCTAATGGCATAAAGTGACTGAAAATTCCTTGCTGTTTACGAATTGCGTTGTAAATGATTGATGTTTCTGATGTTGCAGAATATTCTAAGTCTTATTGAAATACTGTTTTTTTTTTGCTGATGACACTGCATTAAAATTGCAAAATGTGGGAGAAATGCTCTACTAACACATGCTCGCACTTTGACAATTTGAAACTAAAAGAAGAAGATTAACCCCCATTTTTATAGAGAATTTTTTTCCGATATCGTATTCATAAAAATGAATTCTTGAATTTTCAGGCTTAATTTGACTACAATATGTGATTTCGTTGTAGTCATTTGATGTCGAATTACAAATTTAATTTTTTGACATCTTTCCCATAGAAATCAGTTTTAATTTCGAGGAATTATGATAAGTTTTCCTAAATCTTGCCATAACTTATCGTTTCGCCATATTTGATGTCAATTTACAAAATTCCTCTCATAGTTCATTTTTGTTCATTTTCATCCTTGTCCCTTTTCCACCTTTGTGTCTCTTTCGCACTCATTGGTGTAAAGGTAATTTTTCGTAAACCGTGGAAAACATCGCGACACGAACGCGCCCATTGAATTTGTCGTCTCGTTTTACCCCGGAATGACATGACAAGCGTGGCGAAAATATGAAGTTCGCCGGTGTACTTATATTCGTAATGTCAGCCGCGCGCGAGTTTTGTTTTCTATTAAATTCTTTGTGTTAAAGTGTATATTAGTTACTTTAGGAATGATCATCGTGGGATTTAACACAGGTTGGTACGTGATTTTATTTCATTTATATGTAGTTTTATGTAAAAATTTATCTTTTGTAAATTCCTGTCAAGCTGAGTTGTTTTTTCGCTACTTGCTCACCTAGGTATCCGTGAATCTATTACAAAAGGGATTTTAAATGTGCCTTGACATGGGTACTTAAGGTAATTTTATGCTTTATGTTGCTGAGCATAAAGTTTATTGCATTTTTTGTTGTTGTTTGCATGCATTTTCATTTTGTTTATTTCAGGTCGCCGTGGGACTTTCGCATCTGTGTGTTCCCAGATGCTGGTAATATTTTTCAATTTGAATTCAATCAAATTTCTTTGATTTTTAGGTTGGTCGAACAAGAGGGTAGACGGACGTGTATGAGGGTGACGTATCATCTTTATCATAAAAACCGAGAACATAAGAACGGTGTGGTCTGTGAGACCAAACGTCAATTTTAATTACAGTTTCTGAAACAATCTGGTAATACAGAGGTTACATCATACTGTACAAAATACACAAATTGTTGCCACAAAGCTTAAAGCTTTTTCCCTGAAATTTAGGGAATATTCCCTACATTTTAGTTAATATTCTATACATTTTAGGGAATATTCCCTTTATTTAAGGAAAAATACCTAAGCTATATGGCAACAATTGTGCAAATATTTTACTGCTTATAGATACTGTTAATATTGCGATTGTGATTGATTGATTGAAACCGAGGTTTGGGACTCCTCAGTGGGGTCCCCCGAACGTAGGCCAAGTCAAGGCCCATTGTTCACCCTCCAGACCCATGAGCGATTGCTCATAGGTTCCAACCGGACGCTCCTATAAATTTCAGTATTGGCCCCCAAACCCTCCTTGTTGGCATCGTTTAACTTGTCCAGGAAGTGTGAGCCGAGAATTCTGTAACATATTTTTGAGAGTGCCGGGCAGTGACACAGAAAATCGGTCACTGTTTCGGATTCCTCTATGCAACCCTTGCATGTAGGATCATCAATAAGACTTATCCTATCAAGGTGGCCCTTTATAGAAGAGTGGCCAGTGATAATGGACACCAAAGTTCAGAGAGTTGGCTTGTTAAATCATAGAAGCATTTTCGTTTGATTCGAGTCCCGTTTACCCCCCAGTTCTTTTGTTGTTCTACCCGAGGTATTTTCTAACCAAAGATGAGTGTGTTGGCGATCAGCCCACCTTGGTGGTTCGGTGCAATCCCGACTGTAGAGGATGGTTCCTCCGAGGCTGCACAAGACGAGCATGTTCGTCTGCCCTTTCAGTCCCGCTGATGTTGCTGTGGCCCGGCACCTACTGCAATCACTCGGTTATTCCGATAAAGAAGTTTCAGGGTAGTTTTGCACTCCATGAATAGTTTGGAGGTTATGAAGGGTTTAGAAAAAGCTTTGACAGTTATTCAGAAAAACATAATCCTATTTTTAAAGAATAAATATAATTCCAATAACCTCCAGAGCCCGAATTCTAGTTGACTTAAAAGCGCTGCTTGCGCTGAGAAGGCACAGTCTTCGCATCTTTTCCAATATATTGCGATGATTGACGTCAAGTGCTTTCCACCATACCACAGAGCCGTAGGTTAACATGGGTCTAATGACGCTAGTGTATATCCATAAGATTATCCGCGGTTTGATTCCCCACCTCTTCCCTACCGCTCTGCGGCACATTGTGATAACTCTATGAGCTTCGTTCGGTCTGTCTTCGCGGTGTGGTTTCCAATTTAACTTTTTGCCTAATATAATGCCTAGGTATTTCAGACTGTCCTTTAACTCCAAACGCGTGGAGCTAATTTAGGGTAGGTTTAAACTGTGAATATTCCTTTCCATAGTGAAGAGGCATAGATAAGTTTTTTGTGGATTGATGCTCAGTCCACAGTCCGTAGCCCATCGCATGATTAGGCGGATCGCGTTTTGCACCAGTGCACAGAGTACCGGTTCATCGCTCCCGGTGACTAAGATTGTCAAATCGTCCGCGTAACGTACTACTTTGTGTCATATCTGCGTGAGTGTTAGCAAGAGGTCGTCCATGATGGGTACCCATAAAGGAGGTAATAGGATACCATTTTTTAATAGGATACCATTTTTTAGTGATCGATTCACTCCATGTTTTGTTAGCGTTTCTGTGAACTTATGTAGAAGAAATTTATCAAAGGCGCCTTCTACGTCGATGAAAAGAGCTAGCTTAGATGGTTTAAAGTGGAAGCCCTTCTCAATTGAGTGAATAACCTTATGGGGGCCGTCTGAACAGGCTTTCCTTTTAAGTAGTACGCGTGTTGATACTGTGATAGTCTACTTCTGGGAATGGTGCGTCTCAGCTCCCACTCGCAGGTCCATTCTAAGGTTTTAAGTAAGAAAGAAGTCAAGCTTATAGGTCTATACGCCTTGGCACTTGACTAATCTAACCGACGTGCCTTTGGTATGAACACATCACGGACATCTTGCCACAACTTCAGTGTATGGTCCATTTTAATGCATGCCCTAAAGTGAATGGTTAGGTTGCTAATCAGAGCGTCACTCGAGTACTGAATGTGGGCTGGGAGGATGCCGCTCTTGCCCGCAGGTTTGAATGGTTTGAATGAGTGAACTGCCCATTTGACCGATTCATCCGTGTGGAAGGCAATTTCTCCGTCCCCGGAACTGGTTTCATTGAAAGGGGTTTCGGTACGCAGGGAAGAGACGTCCTCGTATGAATCATCAGGAAAGTGTTCATCTGGAAAAATTTTCAGCGATTCCTCAAAGGAGGCCTGCACTCCATTAATATCTGTAAGGAGTTCGGGTTGAATTGGTATCTTGGATAGGTAATTCTTCAGTCCTGACATCTCATTTACCTCGTCTATGTTTTCGCAGAAGAGCTGCCATGACTTTCTTTTGTCTTTGCGAATTTCGCTTTTATAATGGTTGAAAGAATTCTGGTAGATTAACCATTCATTTGGCTTTACTGTATAGCCTGCGCACAATTTTTCGTTGATTTTATAGATCGCGCGTCAACCAAAGCGGAGCAGAATTCAAATCTGTCCTCCTAATCGGGCACGAATCCTCAAGAGATTGGATTAGTGCGGTCGCAATTGCTTCGACTTCCCTAACTATATCCGCTGTAGATATTAGTTGAGCGACAGATATATAGGTGAGCCTTTCAGTGATCCCGTGGTTGAAAGCCTCCCAGATGGTTCTGGTTGCGAAACGAAACAATAGAGAGCATACGATGTTAAATTCTAGAAGTGACTCACCTCTGGTATTGTCGTCGGTGCTATCCCAAATCGTATGATGTGAGTTCGCATCGAATCCAATTAGCATCTATCTATATAGGCTTCTGTTTCTGTGCAATGATACAGGTTCTGAGACTGCCTGGACCAGGGCAGTAAAAAAGTTGCAGAGTTTCATCCCATTCAGGAATCATGTCATTTATGTTCCATGGTTCCTAAACGAGGGCTACATCCACCTTGTCTGAAAGGAAAATCTGCTTTAAATTTGTAGATTTGCTGTTGCCGCCCTACTGCGATGGGGATTGATTTGAATCACCCTCAGCCTTAGCGCCACCTTCTTTCCTCTTCCTCAAAAAGCTCCTCCGTGAGGTTTCGTCATCGCCTGATAAGAAGGTCCCCTTTCTCGTCCGAGGTGGTCGGGCTTGGATGGAGTCCCTAGAGGGATTCCACATCGGACCCGCCGGTACTCTGTGACAGAAGGCAATCGCCTGGTTCTCCCTAGAATGGGGCGGCCCAGAGACAGCCTCAATCATCTCAGCTGTACTAGGTTGCATAGCAGTGGCAGGTTTCATGTCCACGAAGGACCCCATCGGTGTAACTTTGTGCAGACCCCGAGGTTGACTGTCTTTCAACTGCTCAGTCTCGATGTCCGTCTCCATGGCCTCGCCGGTGGGTGGCTCCATTTTGCTGCCAGGTGTGAATTTCAGCCTGGTCATTCGGAAATGAGCCAGGCCTTCTCTCTTATTGAACCAACTAAGAGAATCTTGGTCGATACCAAAGACCAGGAACAGATAAGTCTGTGTCTTCCCTGCGGTAAAGCTCCCACAGGTCGAAATTTAGGCCGTTCTGGCTTTTTCAAGCACCCAAGGATCCCCTCGTTGGCTTTGGGTTTGCCATGAATAGTAACGAAGAACCTGAAAAGTTTCAGAATTTCATATTTCCCTACCACATGTAGGTTGATGCCCTCCCAAAGGTTTTCGAGTCCATTCACTTGTTCCTTCAGAAACTTCACAGTGGAGGTATCTTCACAGCTTGCCCTGAAGAACCCCCTGCTGAAGCTACTCCATGCGAATCGGACAGGCAGACTTCTCACAGCCCCCTCTAGAGCGGTGTCGGAAGCCTTATCCAAGGCCTCCTTAAATGTGGTCTGGCTTTCGCACGTGAACATAACCCCAGGTACGCCAGCGCCAATGACGACCATCTTGATAACAGTGTCGTTATTGTCCCTAACGACCTCGGCGAAAGTTCCCGGTGTCGCTGCGTCCTTTTTCTGTTGGTAAACTGGACTGGCTTCTTCATTAGAACTGCCCCTTTCGACCTTAGGAGCAGCGTTTCTGGGAGAGCTGCTTGAAGAGGCACCCGCCTGCGACCGCTTGACTGAACCACCAGTCGCAGCGGTCTCAGGCCGACGCAGAAAACCCGCGGTTGACACCTGCATAACTCGTGTTTCACTCACAGCAGTCGGTGTAATTGCGTCGTAACCAGAGGGGTAGCTCCTCGGATTGCCCACCTCCCTTTTTTCTGCACGGAGTTTTCCGACTGTTTCCCAGTCCAATATTTTCCTAACCTTGACGGGCATCTCACCCCCCTTAGCAGGCTTATGCAACAAATCTTGCTTAACCTGCTCTGGGGGTAACTGGGCCGCCTCGGTTTTATCTCCCTCCAGAAGATATCGTCTTTCCCTACGTAA
Organism: Dioctria rufipes; assembly: GCA_963924295.1. Classification (NCBI taxonomy): domain Eukaryota; kingdom Metazoa; phylum Arthropoda; class Insecta; order Diptera; family Asilidae; genus Dioctria; species Dioctria rufipes. Next base: position 78,495,631 of record OZ002740.1, on the reverse strand, counting down.
TTTACGTTCTTGGGCACCCGACATCTTGTGGCAGTGTTTACATTTATCCGGCTTAGTCTTGCCTACCTGCCTAGTTGCCTCGGCTGCGACCAGTGCTGAAGGCGGGGTCTCCAACAGTCGATGATGATTGCCTAGCTTCCGCTGATGCAGAGTTGTGGCCCCCAGGAATTGAAGCTGAGCTTTTGTCAGCAACTGGTGCTGAGCTGTCACCTATTATTACAGCAGAAAGCTTTTTATTTAAAAGGAAAAAAATTGCCATGTTGTTCCCACGAATGTGGTTGGAAGAACGGTCCGCTCCGACAGAGCCCCCATATCGGAGTAAGGCAATGAATGTAATGGGGTACGCCCGTTGCCGCAAGGAGATCGTTTGTGATAGTTAAAAAGCTACCCACTGCCATGAAGCTCTCGGCACGATGACATTTACACCTGGGCTTAGTAGGTTTTTGAGGGGATTGGCTCCCCCGGAATAGGGGTGAGAATAAGAATGGAGATAGGTATCTGGTGGAAAGGTCGATAGTTAGCTATACATTGTACATTGTCCGGGATGAACCGACATGATGGCATTGTCATGTAGACTAGGAGGTCGTCGTCAGTTATATTACGATTGTAATTAACCCGGAAAACGGTTACACAAACTGTGAATCTGTAAGATTTTATGTACTAGTTCCGTAGTATTTATATATAGAATCAATTTCTTGTGTTATGTGTGTATCTAGGAAGTATGGATGGCCTTAAATAAAAATACAACAATCACATTTTTTTTTATATTATTAAGCCAAGCTCAGCGGATACCCTATGACGCAAAGCACAGCGTGGCAGGAAGAAGGATTAAGGGATATGAGGAGAGCGGCGGAGGTGGCGATGTATGTCGCCCTTAAACTTTTGCAGGTTGTATGCCGGAGGAAAGACAGAAGATGGTAGACTGTTCCACATTCGCACAGTTCGGGATAAGAAAGCATCACGGAATTTTAGTGTACGGCCGAAGGTAATTTGAAGGGTAAAAGGATGCGCGCGGGATGCAGCGCGGGTAGTGCGTGCAGGAACTATTCTACAAGGGATCAGACTAGATATTTCATCAGAACATTGGCAATACATATAGCGATAAACGAGCGAAAGGCATCCAACATTGCGACGGTGCTCGAGCGAGTCGATATGACGAGTAATTGCCACATCGCCAATGAGCTTGCAGGTTCTCTTTTGGACAATATCCAATGAAGCTAAGGCTGTGCGACCAGCCCCGTCCCAGATATGGGAATTGTATTCCATTCTGGGTCTGTTGTAGGACTTGTAGAGGAGCGCTATATTTGATGGGCTGAAATATTTCTTACACCTTTTCAAAAGACCAAGACATTTTGATGCTTCTTTGGCAACCGAGAAGATGTGATCTGTCCAGCTTAACTTACTGGAAATATTAATGCCAAGAATTCTTAGTGATGGTGATTCAGAAATTAATGCACCATCAAACGAAACGGGAGTGGTTAAGTGATGGTCTTGTTTTAATGAGATGAGACAGCTTTGGGTCTTAGATGCATTGAATTCGACGCGATTCACTTTGTCCCAAGCGAGAATATTGTCAAGATCGTTATTCAATGATATAATCATGTAGTCTCGTTTAACATATGCGGCGTTCACTCTGGAATCCGCAAGGGTGTCAAAGGAGTATGCGAAATTAAGGGTACTGTCATCAGCAAAGCTATGGATAGGATTGAAAGTAAGGGAAAGCAGATCATTAATGAAGATTAGAAATAGAGTCAGAGAAATAACAGAGCCCTTGGGGACACCGGCATTAATAGGATGAGGATCAGATATAACACCATCTAATACAACACGTATTTGGCGACTAGATAAAAAAACTTTCAATCCATAATAGAAGAGGAGGGGAAAGACCAAGTGCTTTGAGTTTGGCTAAAAGGGCTGAATGCCAGACTCTATCAAAGGCCTTTGAAATATCTATAGCAACGATTTTGGACTCACCAAAATTGTGAAGACTACGATTCCAACGTTCCGTAAGAAAAGTCAACAAGTATTCAGATGAGCGTCCGTGCCGGAAGCCGTATTGGCGATCGTTGATTAGCTGATTGGTTTCCAGATACTTCATTAATTTGGAGTTAATGATAGATTCAAAAACCTTTGAAAGAATCGAAGTGATTGCAATTGGTCGATAATTTGAGGGATCGCTACCCTCTCCTTTCTTGGGAATAGGCTGAACGTGTCGAATAGGACAGGTAGAATAGTTTGCGCAGAGGTTTAGCCAAGGATGAGGCACAGCTTTTAATTAATAGGGGCGAGAAACCATCAGGGCCTGCGGCTTTAGAGACGTTGATTCCTTTAAGGACCTTGAACACATCCTTCGTACGGATGTGTATTGGCTCTTGTACACATCCGCACGGGGGATGCACGACAGGTGCCTGCGAAGTGGGTGGAAGAAAAGAATTTGATGCGAATCTAGCAGCCAAAATATTAGCTTTATCCAGGGAGTCAACAACCACTTCACCATTATTAAGTAGTGAAGGTATAGAGGAACTGCTGAAGTTGTTCCTGATGGTTTTAACCAGGGACCAGAAACCACTACCTTTGCGGCTTGCCAAGATTCTTTGTCTAATATTCTGGTCAAAAAGAACTTTTTCTCTCTGGATAATGGACTTGCAGGTGTTCCGTGCAATCTTGTAGATTCCTTTCAGTTCTGGACAAGGATGCATTTGATAGGCGCGAAAAGCAGACTCTTTCGCTTTTATAGCTTGGTTGCACTTATCGTTAAACCAAGAGCGATTTTGCTGTTGTTGAGATCTGCTGTAAGAATACGGAATATATTCACGCATGCCTAGTCTTAGTATGTTACTAAGTTCTAATGTGCATTCATCAGCATCCCTCGAAGCAAAACAGACCGACCAATCTATATCTCTAAGATACTGATTGAGACTTTCCCAATCAGCGTTTTTATAGTGCCAGAGAAGCCTACTTGTAGGTGGAGAAGTAGGGGTGATAAATTGAGCCGTGATTAGACAGTGGTCTGAATTACCAAGAGGGGAGCCGACTGAGATGGAATATTTGTCAGGGTGAGATGACAGAAACAAATCTAGTAAATTGGCCCTATCTCCAGCTACATCAGGGATTCTCGTCGGTGCATCCACTAGCTGATGCAAATTGAAAGATTCACAAAATAGTTCAGCGAATCGGCCCGAAGGACTTGTGGTAGAAGAATGTCTGAGCCATGGTATGTTCTGGACATTAAAATCGCCTGCCAGGATGATTTCGGAAGAGGGGGAGACAGAAAGCAGATGATCAATATTGTTGGAGATATTGTCAAATGCACACTTACTAATGTTATATTCGTTCACCATTTCGCCGAAATTCAAACTTTGTGGTCACTTTCCAATAAATTTATGAGATATAATGTCATTATTTCCACAGTTAGGTAGATGAGTATGTTCCCGTTAATAGGGCCCATAAAAGAAATGCCTGAGAAACTGCACTCAAAGTTCAAGCTTTCGTGATTATTTATCGCATCGGAAAGGAATGTGATAGAGCTAATGACCCATAAAACAAAAGGCTCCAAGTGTTGTGTAGGTTATGTAAAAAAAAAAATCGTTACATATCTGTGGGAGACGGATGATTGGCTTGGATTGATGTATACTTCCAAAATATGAAAGCTATAAATGGAACTTATTATATATACATAGTTTCACAGTATAAAGACTATAAGGTATGGAGTTGAAGAATTTTTGAGATTTTAATTTTTACGATTCTCATCTGGTTTTTTAAGCTGGGAATTTGCACTTCTTGGACGAATGCTCTTATGAATGAGCTAACGAGACAGTCGCCTTTTCTTCTTGTATTCCTAAATGTTTCTATCATATGTGCCATAAATTCTTTCAGTTGACATTAACCAGAAATGCTTATGCTGATGCATGGTCATGGAAGATTTTTCCAGCAGCCAACCTCGCATGATACTGTTATGCAACTGCCGGTTATTTCGCTAATTAGCTCAACAGCTGGCTTCGATGAGCGCTTAGTGAAGCAATCGACGATTACCATAATAATTAACCTCGCATGGTAAATATTATGTAAGGCGATTGTTTACTTCTAAGCAACTTAGGTGCTGCAACCAGTAGAGCAAACGACAAGGTTGTGTCGTTTGTTTACATCCGCGTTGTGAGCAAAGAAAGCTTATTTCTGAATATTGGGGCATAAAAGGCCAATGACTGGTCTGGCGAGTGCCGTTAAGTGATCAGTCGCGGGTTAGTTTCAGGTATAGTGTTGTCAAATGTCCGGTCGGTTCGGAATATTAAAAACCTGTTAAGATAAGTCAGGGAAAGTAATAAAGTGTAAAGAGTTTTCAATTATTTCGAGCGTTCTTATTTATCCGCCAGTCTTAATCGTTTTTCAGCTAATTAATGACTAATGACACGATTGCATGGGGACACGACACTGAAAGCGCATAAATAAACAGCCAATTTTTGAAGATTTTATTTTTTATATCTTATTTCAAACGGGATTGGAACTAACAATTTTTAGAATCGGCCAAAAATTGAATTAGGTGGTTGCTTTGTTCTCTTTGACTTAATAATTTAATTCAGAATCGTAAAAATTAAAATCTCAAAAAGTTCTTCTATTCCATCCATGAACGATTCTAAAAACTTCTATTAGTTTGAGTCCTGTACGCAAATAAATAAGTACTTTTAATATATTCTTGAAATTTACTCGTGCTAATTTTACATGGCTGTTTATGGAGAAAAAATCAAGCAGACAACAGAAATCAAATCAAATCAACTTTATTTAAAGATTGAGTACAATAAGATTAAATGTCTCTCATCAGTATTATAAATAATTAAAATAAGTATCTGCGTGACTGGGATACCAGGTTGGAATGGGTTTATGGAAAAAGCCACTGCAAACAAAACTTTCGCAAAATCGAAGAACATATTTCTTCCATTTAGTCATGCTCCACCTTCCGCTTACGATATTATTATATAATAATAATAATATTATATACGAAATTCCAGCTTCAAACTCTATTAAGGAAGAACACGGTAAAAACCGTTACGAACTTGCAAGCGATGAAACGTGGATTCGGCCTACTGCGGATACCACTTGGAAAAAGACGCCTGGAACTCTATTCCTGTGGTGGTGCGGAAAGAAGTTCGCAAAATACAATTTTTGTGTTGCTCTGTGCCTTTATAGCAAAGGTAGGACATCATATATTGGTTCTTGGAAAAAAGTTGTAGTGATCAAAATTCTATAATTATGCTTAACTACTTTTTCCTGCTTAATTTGAAAAATATCGATCGCAAGATAAAAATTGTAGGTACTAAAGTTGTAGAGAATCACATTTGAAACAACTTAAGTCTTCTGCATTTTTATTAAAAAGTGGAAAATGGCAGATATATTGAGCAACAACCATCCCCTTAAATTTAAGATGGCAGCTAATGCGCCGGCGGACTTTGGTCCCCATTTTAAATTAAGACTACCAATGACTCCGTAAATGTTGAAGCAATAAAATTGCTGAAGAGAATTTTTCCGAAGTCATATGCTACCCCGACTGGACTATCCAGCATTATGCAAATATTGTCGAGCGTTCCCTGGTACCGGAGCCGGCTGTTGTGGTAATTTAGCAATGAGTAATCGCCCAGTACTTCACGCTCGTGCAGTCGTTTAGTTATTCTTTAGATGATAACACCACAACTGCAGCTAGCGTCAACACAAAAGAAATTCTTCAAAATAATCTAAGCATATTATTTGAATTAAACATAGATATCAAAGTATTTATATGTGGTCAAGGTCGTAATAATAGGATATGTTTCAGGTGTTACTACGGATAAGCCTTATATCTCAATTGAAAATAAAAGTAAATATATTTTGTAAGTACGATACCTTAATTTCCACATTTTGTTAAAAGTGTGAGAAATACCATAATACAAACAGGTGTTTTAACACCAGTTTCATCAGTTTCAATGTGGTGATAGAACTTTGGGCCTAGATCAGGATTAAGTCACAACGCTGCGCCAAAAACCCACAGAAAAACATAGAAATTCGAATAGTTTTGAAAAGATGAGTGTATGCTTATCTGCTCAAATATTTAGTAGATTGGTTGCGGCAGGAATTAGCACTGCAGTAGAAACTGGGAAGTTTCTAAAAAATTCAAACAAAGTTGCGCTCTCCAAAGTAACTTTTATTGATATAATTTAGAAAATATATTTTTAAGTCAACTTTAAGGGAAAACAATTTAGTTCATGAATATATTAAGGAGTTTATTGAATATATGCAGATAATAAAATTGGAAAAGCAGTCTATGAAAATTTACTGCATGAGAGGCTTGGATCAAACTTTACGAGCCACCGTACTATTGGCACATTAGATATTTCATAAAGGCACAAATTTATTTTTTTGCTTACAAGACGATTCAAGCAATATCCCGCAGAAAATCTACTTACTCCAATTAAACCGAAAGGTGGAAATTCAAGAAATCCCTCTGTTTATTAATTGAATTTATTGTTGCCTAAAATTATTACAACAAATCTTGTTAAATTTAATTCATTAAGCAAATGTCAAAAAGCTAAAGATGAAAATACCCCTGTGAAAGTTCACTTGATTCTGCATTAAACACAAGTACCCCCCCCCCCCCAAACCCCCCGTAGCTGAAGATAAAAAATTAAAAGTTGATGATGTAGATATCATCGAAGAAATTTTAATTTATAACTTAAATGTGAAAATTGAGCAGACTTTACTGCGTTATTTCATCGGTTTTGTTGCTTTCACAGTCCTTGACTTAATAAACTGTACTAAATGTGATAGGTCAATGCTAAAGAGTGATGAAACGTTAACAAGTCCCTCTGAACTAGAGATGGGCCAGTCGCGAAAGTTTCGGTCGTTTTGACAGGGTCAGTACACTGACTCAAAAAACCTGAGTCACAGTTTCAAAATAATATCGGTCATTCGGTCGCTTATACCTGGGACAGACTTGCGGTTTCAAATTGAGATATGATATTGCAATTATGTCATATTCCAATATAAAATTTCAGTGACACATTTGACATAAGAAAGTTTCGCGCACGTACAGAATGCGAGCAAATATTGTGAAATTATTTGTCCATATGGAAAATAAAAACGAAAGAGACATTTCAACTTGATAAGTGCCAAATATTAAATGTTAGAACATTGCAGTATAAAATTCGGTTCTAAAAGATTCGTGTATTAAATCATTATGGTTTATAACTAGGGTCAGATTGCAATAAACTCTCCATACCGCCAATTTTTTTGCAATTTCAATATTGAGTTCCAATATTCTAAATACTATGTGTGCACCGAGTGTATACAAAATTGTTTCTTAGTATATAGAGATACATTTGCTGTTTAGTACAAACTGAAATATTGAAACCGCAAGTCTGTCTCCGGTATTAGACGCAAGGAAAAAAGATACTGCTTTTCTAGACTTATTTTTTACAGTCATATTTTCGACCAATTTTAAACTTTTCATTTACAGGGCTATGCATGCAGCTAGATCCTTAGCAAATATTTTTTCACAGTGAAATAAAACTTTTGCAACTAGTTCACATTATATACATATGTTCCACCCACAACAAAATGTTGCTACTAGGCTGGTATCTTTTCTGAATTAATTTTTATAAGTCGCTCAACTGCCAACTCTGTCGCCAAATCGTAGTGTTGATATTTACCTGCCTTCTGCACATGCACAGGATGCAAAGGGATGATGGATAATCTTTATAATTTACAATGTTATTATATACTTTCTTGCTCTATCTGTAATGATAGAAACTTTAAGTTCGGTCATGCACACATATACTTAAAGCCAACTAATTTGGATTTGTGTTATAGATTTGTAATTTTCGTTTTCTTAGAAGAGTTTTCTTTTAAGGAAAAGACTGAAATAAATTGAAACAAATAAAAATTTCTACAGCAGTGAAGACTGATTCAATCATTCAGAGAATGCAGCAATTTTTCATTTGCTAACCGGGTTGCATTGTCATGCCACATTTCAGCACTTGAGCAGTTACGAAGGCAGAATCTTGATTGTTATTGCTTAACACGCGGTGATATTTTAGTCGCGAACGACTGCAAAATTGAAAAACAAAGCGCATTTTTAGCTTTGAGCGTTGCTTTGACAGGAACAATTAAACGATTATTCCCAAATGACTTAAATGGCCGAATCTTTTACACGAGTCACTTATATCAAAAGACTCATATGAATTGAGTCACCAAAATGACCACTACTCTGAACTATTAATTTTTGTAAAAAATTATTCCAAAAATTCAGTTTTTTGGAAGTTTGTATGCACCATTAGATCTATTTTTTAATGTATGTAAGTGACATGTATATAGTCATATTCGATAAAATGTTCAACATAATAAGGTGGCTATGCTGAGTGCTGATTGAGCGACTTGGTTGACTGACTATGCGTCGCCATACGTTGCTTGGGATGTAGTGCTACATCCCATGAAAAAATTTCTTGTACATGTAATTGTTCGGTATGCGATCTTTGTAAGTTATATGATTTTTGATAAAAGGCTAATCAGATGGAAAATGCATTGATCCACAGAAATAAAAAAAATCAGAGTCCACAGTTAATTAATTAATTACATACGTAGCTAATTAGCAATGACGTTGCGGGTATGCGTGATATTGATATGTTACACAAAAATGAGTTGTATACCATGCCAGTATCACGCATGCTATGTAAATGTATTATATAAACCGTAACATAACATCTAATCGAATTATACTAACGTGTGAAGTCTATACAAACAGAGTGGTTAGTTATGGCTTTAAATTAGAATGTCGATTTTGATACATAAAAATGTAAGTACATTTTGTGAAAACAACTAAAATTTAATTTATGTGCTTGAAGAAACTTTAAAATTGATAACACTTCACCACGCATTTAAAATACATAAAAAAAACTGCGCTGGTGGCAAAAGAACAAAATGCCCTTATTGAAGAAATTTTCGCTTATCTCATAAGACGTCGCAACAACCTGAAATAGATCTGGCAGCAAAAGATATGAGCTATTTATAACGTTGAAACTAAAAAAGACCTTTTGTTGAAGCTTTTGATTGAATGGCACTTCACGCGATAGTGAAGGGACGATAAGGAGCCCTCGATGATGGAAACGTCTTCTGTTTTGGCAATATTTTTCAGGTTATTGCGATATAAAATCAATCCATCCCCACCCTCAGATTGTGATTGTGTGATGACGTGGAGATCATATTAAATTGAATAAATATATGTAAATTGGAAAATTATTTTTCTTTCTAACTGGTCTATTTATATTTAAATTTAGGAAACCTTCAAGCAATTGTTATTCATATCAATAATATTAGATGCAGATGTTAATTTTGGAACTTTAGCCTCAGATGCCGATTGTGGTTGATATTTGCCATCTCTAGGATGTCATCTCCATCTGGTTGTTTAAAGAAGCTCACAGTATTGGGCAGCGTTGCCTTTTATAACTCGTTTAGAGTTACAACTGAAGGTGAAGTCTTTTAACTCTCATTCGCTTATGGAATGATAATGTGCCACAGCTGCAGATAGGAATGTTATGTCTTCTCATTATAAGTAAATTTTTTCTCTGTTGGAAGTAGCCTGTGTTGATAGTTATTGCTTAATATGGTCTCGTGGGGCCACTTATTTATGGTTATGTCTACTTTTACAAGAAAAATTTTCGGGTGTTCTTAGTATTTTCTTGTTGCTTATCTTCTATGGTATTGATTTTTGAAATATTCATCTAGCATGCAATCGTTCTGTTCAAGTTATAAGGAGTACTGTACCATTTGAACAGAGCAAATAGGTGAGTCTCTTGTTTCCTGTTCTGTTCTTATAAGTACATATCTATCCAAAGCTGTGATTCTTATTACTCCCATTATTTCTAAGCATATAGCAGCCTTATTTTTCATTTTTTCACTACACACTCGACCCGTAGCAAAAACTGGGTCTAGTAGATGCTATTATTATTCAACCCTTATATTGCTCAGAAAGTTCGTTTGTATTACCAGAGGGTTGTAACAGTTCTGCTTGTTTTGTTTTCCAGTATTCAGTAGCTTCAACACTTCGGTAAAGCTACATCCCTTGTTTTTTGTCACATATGTCGGATATGATACTCCACTTTCGATGCTTTTCGTCAGATATTCCAGATATGAAACTCCAACGAGACCTGAATTAAAAGAAAATCTACGACCTATAAATTGGAGGGGAAATGCTCTAAAACTGCCATTAATACTGAAATCAATAATGAGAATGGATAAGCTAGGGCTACGACACAAAACAAGGATAGTTAATATTTAACCCTATGTTCCTCCAGGAAAGAAAGGAGTAATAAATAAGTTGACACATAGATGGAGAAAAAGATAAAATTTCTAAGGTACGGAGGAAAACACCATAAATTCTGAGACGTACAGATTTAATATAAACGGATTTGTATGACAGGAATAGGATGTCATGGTCAGCGAAAGGAGATGATACATGGCTTAGGAAAATTTATCCAGCTCTTTAAATAGGTACCTCTCGACTTCACAAGTAATATATTTAGACATGAAGAAATGACCAAGTTACTATTTTATATAATTTTTTAAGCTTTCACGATTAGTTACTGAATTACTATAGATAATGAACAGATAAAAGCTTTATCAAATATTTTAAGCAGAGGATAGTTGTGGCATGCGGTCTACGCGACCGCTAGTACATATAACAGTTTTCAAAAGTGAAAATAAATATTTCATTTTCTAACTTTTTATTATCAAAGAACGACATCTTAACTTATAATACAAATAAGAAATACTCAAATATTCATGCTTACAATACTCATAATTAACTATTAATAACATTCGTTTTTTAGCTGCTGTGGTCGCTTTGGAAAAAAATTAACATTTTTCTACCGTGCGCGTACGGTCTGTGGAATCGCAGATTACAATATCTAGGCACCTATTCTGCATTCTCACTAACTTATGACTGTATGAGAGGAGTCACTCACTTGGACCTCACTCACCTACCATTTAAGTATTCTAGAAAACAAATGGAATGGTATGTACACTGTTAAAGAAGATAATCCACCACATTCGTGGTGAATATTTTTGAAGTGACTTTATATTTGCTATAGAGCCTAAACTAATATCCATACACGAAAATAGTCTTCTAGTAATTCATAGCTTGGTTGCTTACCTTCCCAAAAGCTATACTCGCTATATACCCCCAGCCGAAAACAGAAGCATTTCGGATGCATTCCGAAAACATTTTATGGAAGGTATGGAAGCAATAAGCTCTGATACCCAGTTCATTCCTTTTAAAGCATTAATGTCCTACGGCGGAAAGGTATATAAGGTGGTTATATTATACCTTACCCCTGCATAACCTGTAAGGTGAATGGAAACCTTCCTTATTACGGCTTTGGAAGGTCAAAGGAAGCATTCCATATTGATTCTTTTGAAGGTGGGAAGAAGCATTACTTTCAAATTCTTTGGAAGGTGAAAAGAAGGATCATTTTTAAATTCAGTGGAAGCATTTATTCTGCCATTTCAAAAAAGTGTATGGAACCCTTAAGCATGAGTTTTCCGGAAAACTGGAAAAAACATTAAATTTATACCATCAGGAGGGTGGAGGGAAGCACATATCATGTTTTACTGAGAGATAAGGGGAAGAAGTTGTGGAAATAAACGGGTCTTCACTTATTCGTATCTCGCACTTAAATGAAAATAATCCACTTCTCCTAAAATAATGCACAAATCAGAATGTTTTCCATCTGCACGCACTTTCTTTTTCTTAGAAAAGTAATCGAAACTATATGACTCATTTTTGACCTGCACGCACTAGTTACGTCAGTTAAAATTCGCGACGACGAAAACAACGGAAATAAGAAAGTTCCAGAGTTTCAGTCGCAAAAACATATCACGAATCACATTTCACCTATCGCTAATGAGAATCCAGAAAATAAAATTTTCTCATGGGACAGTTTCCCATAAAGCGATAGTTGAAATGAAAAGTCACCAAAGCTTTTGGTAAATGAATATAAGCCAGGCTGACAAATTATAATTAAGTTAAGAGTCAGTTCTCGGTTATTGTTAAACGTCTCAAGACATACATAGGAATATAAAATCGTAATCTTAAGTTTTCGGTTTTTTTTATTTGATTAACGTAAAATAAAGAACTAAAGAACTAATTGTTCTAAAACTGGTGTTATTTCTTATTTTGTGTTTTTCCTTTCCATTTTTATTTTTTGCGATAATCTACGGGAACTCATAACTCACTCACTCTCGAACTAGCCTCTGCAAATATAGCCGCACAAATTTCTATATCTTTTCGATAACAACACGAATGAATATATCTACTCATTACCTCTGCCTTATCTAAGTATTCTCTGGAAGGTACATAGCTTGCTCAAAAATACGACGCATCCACCTAAAGCAGTTCAACGTAAGGTATATACGACATGAATGCATTACCTCTGCCTTCTCTAAGCATTCCTAGGAAGGTACATAACATGCTCAAAAATATGACGCATGAATACATTACGCCTGCCTTCCTAAACCAGGTAAACGTAAGGTATGTTTATGTACTCATTACAAATGCTTTCCAGGTAATATTAATAGTAAACCTTACCTAAGTCAAGCATTCCCATGATGAAATTCGTTGCTTTTATATATTTTGGGGAGTTTTACTGTTCAGGAGATAAACTTATTAGCATTTTTATCTTATTTCTTCTGAATTTAATTGATTCAGAAATTCTATTTCTTGGTCAATGTGACTTACATAAATATTCACAAATTAGAGATTTGACAGCAAAACAAGAAAGGGTTTAGGATCGCGCGATTAAAAAAATAAACACTGTTGTTGCTTGAAAGGAAACCACTCTAACGATTGAGGAATGGAGTTCTGGCAAGGTACATTATGTCATATTGTTAATTCCGAAAGCTATCAACCAAAATTCATGACATGGTGCCTTAATACGTTCACGGCGGCATGTACCACTGGTGGTACATGAGGAACTGTCCTATCTGTCGGCATGTACCACTGGTCATAGAAAGGAACACATCAGTTTTATGTGTTTTACTGTTGTTGCTTGAAAGGAAACCGCTCTAACGATTGAGGAATGGAGTTCTGGCAAGGTACATTCTGTCATATTGTTAATTCCGAAAGGTATCAACCAAAATTCATGACATGGTGCCTTAATACGTTCACGGCGGCATGTACCACTGGTGGTACATGAGGAACTGTCCTATCTGTCGGCATGTACCACTGGTCATAGAAAGTAACACATCAGTTTTATGTGGCTTTTTTGTTAAAGGACTTGGATGAAATTTCCACAGTTTGAATAGAATACCCAAAATAGCTCACACATCTTTTTGTACCCCCCCCCCCTCGCCGGATATGTTAAAGATTTCGTGATTTTTCAATGAAACGTAATTTTAGAAAAATTTTTTTCGAGAACAGAGCAATCGATTTTCCTAATTCAAATGCCAAATGAGGCCTAATGCTTTACATTTCGAGAATATACGATATTCGGTGACTTTAAATTTTCATAAACAAAATGGATTTGCGTTGGGGGGCCGTAGAGCAGTGCCATTTTTTTAGTTAAATTTCTGGGATTCGGGAGAATAATATAGGTGATAAAAAATGTGGCTTGTTTGTTCGGGGGTGGGAGATTACACCACCACATAGGGCTTGTCCAAAATGGGGTATATGGGGTATCCAATTAAAAAGGGAAGAGAGTGTGATCGAGTTGCGAGGTGCGTTGTTTAATCCTGTAAATTTCATAGGGGAATTTTTATCGTTAAAAAAGGGTCTTTTGACACTTGGGTCATACATATCTCCTTTCTTCATTTTGTATATATTTTGCCTGTTCTTTGTGCCGCATACATTAGCAGTCTATTGTGAACGTGAAATAAAGCCATTTTTTCACTCAATAAACGGCCATTTCCCACTCTAAAAGGGCTGGCTTCCTTTCTTTTCGAATCATCCTTGAAATTAATAATCGGATTTATAACCTAATATATGAAATTTGAATAGGGGATAAAATGTAGATGAGGTTTCATTCTACAAACGTACTTTAAAGTTTATATTGCAAAAGTTTATACAGTCTCTTCTGTGCTGGAAGACGACCGAATTGAGCTTTCTTCGGGTAACCACGAATTATCTTGATCCACCAATATCGATATTTTTATTTAAATGTTGGATGAATATCAATATTTATTTTTTGGCAATACAGCTAGTATATACCGGAATACAAGAGGTGTCAATTTAATTGGTGGGCCTGGTGGGGTGGAGGGTTTGGATAAAAACGGAAAATTTTCCGATATTTTAAAAAACATTTTTTTTGCAAATCAGTTTTTTTGTTCGGAAATTACCTAGGAGGGCTAAATAGGGGTAGTCAGTTACAACCCCTATTTATCCTAAAAATTATTCTTTTCGCTAAACCTCGATCCGATAACGATCCGATATCTGTTACAAACTACTTCTCATCACCCATTACATTACTTTAAAGGCAATCTTTCTGTTGAATTTTACAAAATTTAGGCCACGTTTTTTCTGTTAACATTATCTAGTAGGAAAAATAAATAAAAAGAGATTACTCTTTTGGACTTTTTACCGGGTTAAACTTAATTTTCTTCAAGAAAGAATTTTTTGGGATATCTCCGGTATATAGCAAAAGCTAAAAAATGTTCTAATTTGTTATTTCATCACACAACCCATTAATTTTTGGTGACAAGTTTCAAGTCTTGGTGTGACTCATCAACAGGTCCCAAATAGCGAAATTGGGTGATTAGAAAAACAAATGAAAAAATGAAAAAAGAAGAAAGAAATGAAAAGTTTAAGAAAAATAGAAAAAAAACAATTTTTTTTTATTTATTAAAAAAATTTAAAAAAAATTTTTAAAGAAACAGATTCATTCGAAGCGAATCGAACCTGTATACGCCACGCAGTGGGCTGAAAAATGAAGAAGAAAAAGGAAGAAGAAGAAGCGTTTCGTGTCAGCAGAAAACCTTCCACTCATCGGTGCAGCTTGGTTTTCTGCCTGCTGCAGACGCTTGAAAATAGATCAAACCGATCTCTTCTCATATAACCTCAGAATAAATTCTGGGTGTGAATTATATGAGGAAAAAACACTCCTATACAAGCCCAGGAGGAAAAATAAATAAAAAGAGATTACTCTTTTGGACTTTTTACCGGGTTAAACTTAATTTTCTTCAAGAAAGAATTTTTTGGGATATCTCCGGTATATAGCAAAAGCTAAAAAATGTTCTAATTTGTTATTTCATCACACAACCCATTAATTTTTGGTGACAAGTTTCAAGTCTTGGTGTGACTCATCAACAGGTCCCAAATAGCGAAATTGGGTGATTAGAAAAACAAATGAAAAAATGAAAAAAGAAGAAAGAAATGAAAAGTTTAAGAAAAATAGAAAAAAAAACAATTTTTTTTATTTATTAAAAAAATTTAAAAAAAATTTTTAAAGAAACAGATTCATTCGATTTCATTCTTTCTTGAAGAAAATTAAGTTTAACCCGGTAAAAAGTCCAAAAGAGTAATCTCTTTTTATTTATTTTTCCTCCTGGGCTTGTATAGGAGTGTTTTTTCCTCATATAATTCACACCCAGAATTTATTCTGAGGTTATATGAGAAGAGATCGGTTTGATCTATTTTCAAGCGTCTGCAGCAGGCAGAAAACGAAGCTGCACCGATGAGTGGAAGGTTTTCTGCTGACACGAAACGCTTCTTCTTCTTCCTTTTTCTTCTTCATTTTTCAGCCCACTGCGTGGCGTATACAGGTTCGATTCGCTTCGAATGAATCTGTTTCTTTAAAAATTTTTTTTTAAATTTTTTTAATAAATAAAAAAAAATTGTTTTTTTTTTTTTTCTATTTTTCTTAAACTTTTCATTTCTTTCTTCTTTTTTCATTTTTTCATTTGTTTTTCTAATCACCCAATTTCGCTATTTGGGACCTGTTGATGAGTCACACCAAGACTTGAAACTTGTCACCAAAAATTAATGGGTTGTGTGATGAAATAACAAATTAGAACATTTTTTAGCTTTTGCTATATACCGGAGATATCCCAAAAAATTCTTTCTTGAAGAAAATTATCTAGTAGGTACCTATCATCTCTTATTTAAGAAAAATCGCAAATTATTATTGCATAGTTCGCTAAATTACTTTCTAATTACGTTGCTACTGAAAAAACATCACCCTTTATCTCACACAAATACCAACTTCCTCCAACGAAACCGAACACCATCGCAATTTTTAATACGAAGATAGATAAGGCTCCTCGCTTCAAAATGAAAATATAAAAAAAAAAGTAAAAAAGCTAGAATTGGTCTAAGCCCAATTCTTATGATATCCTAGATGAATGCCCGTATTCAATTTCGTATGGTCACCGATCTATTCAAGTATTGATTTTGAAGTTGTTTTTCGCATATATTTCTAGAACAGTTTGTCGCACAGAAAAAATGGTTATAACCAATTTTATAGGATTTCGTATTCTGCAGAAGTTTTTAGTACAATAAAAATGTCTTGGACTGATCGTTTTCAAAGTATACATAAAAAACCTAAATTTTTATATTGCAACACCAAGAAGGAGTTGCCCGATTTAGTCCATTTTTGAAATTTTATTTGCTAATGTAGTGAAAACATTATGTACGAAATTTCAGCTCTCTACGTCGATGCGTTCTCTGGCAGTGTCCAAATATATAGCGGAAAACGAAATTTTTATATGGCAATCCCACGAAGGTAGTTGTCCGATTTGTCTCATTTTCGAACTTAATTTTCCTTTTTTTTTTTTTAAGTCCGTGTACAAAATTTCAGCTCTCTAAGTATACGCGTTCTCGAGTTATCGTGCGCACAGACGGACGGACGGACGGACATGCAAAAATCGAAATAACTTTTAATATTATGAATGGGTGTCCAATCCATTTTGCTCTACCATCATTATTTCGAGGTGTTACAAACGGAATGACAAACTTAGTATACTCCTATGAGTTTATCTAGGGTATAAAAATATGCCTGACGTTCCAAGTAGAAAGAAAAAAACAATGGATTCCCCAGTGCAGTGCTTCCATAGTGCGTTACTTAAGGTATACGGTGACTTTAAAAATTCATATTTCAAAAACGAAACCGAGCAACATCGAAATTTTTTGTACATACATATATAGATAAGTTGTCCAGCTTGAAACTAAAAATAGAAAGAAAAAAACCAGTACGATTTTTGTTTTTTGAAAAAAAAGAATACTGTTATTAAAAAAATCTTTTTCGCGTTCGGTACTGCCATATTTTTTTATAAATAATATAAAACATTAAGCTGTGTTTGGCCTTCGAATCAAAAAAGCGGTTACTCCGTTCTGGATATATGATTTTTTGAAAATTACATTTCATCGTAAAATGACGACATAAAGCAAAACTCACAAAACTCTCACAGTTATGTAAGGATTAAGTCACACTGTTTTCGTTGAGACTGTTCCGTGCTCCGAAGCAGAGAGTAGTCGTGGATTTTCATAAACCAAAATTTAAAAAAAGCAACACTTTTTGTTTTTTAAATATATTTTCTATAATATTATTTTTATTATTCTATTTTCCTCTCCATTCAAATTTAAATTTGTATTATATATAAATATCTTTACACTCAAATAATAGTTTGATTCGGTAATAAACTCCATGCCATTTTATTTTCTTTATACTCAATTAATATATTCTTTACATTCAATTAGTACTTATTAGAGATTTTTACACGTTTTAACTCGACCGGTTTAAAGAATGAACTCCCCGAGAATTGGGCTTGTTGCTCCCAGGTACCCATCAAAAACTTGAAAGCTCCTTTTTTATTCCTGTTACTTTCCCACGACTTTGAAAATAGTACGTGGGAAATTACAAAAAGTTTAGACGGAGTGCATATGCATGAAATCCGATATGCACTTGTGTATGGTCGAAGCAATGATTTCAAGTCGACCGACGGAATATTGTATGTTTGTATGTACTTTGTACGGCATGCAGCTAAGTATACACACCGTGTGAACAGAATGTATGACTGATAACAAATGCAATTTATGTTAAATTGCATTTTGTTTCAGCAGGAAAATGCATTTAAAATTTTAAATTAAATTTTTGAAACCAAATAAATTTTAGATTTCAGGGTCACCCGGCAATATGTCAATACATTGCATAGGGCTATATATTGGTTTATCGGCGTTATGGTTGTGATCCGGGTCATAGGTACCTGGGTTACAACAACACCAATTTAAAAATTAACAAGTAAAAAAGCTGGAATTGGTTTAGAAACAATTCTTATGATATCCGAGATGAATACCCAAGTATCATTTAAATCTTAGAGTAGTGAAAAATTAATTTTGTTACTAAAGCTCAGTGCAAGTTTCGTGATGACCACTCAAATTTTCACCTCATGGTTAAAATTCGCCGTCATAAGGCGACAATCAATCTTTATATTCACTTCGTAAGAGTGAGTCTCTACAAAGTGAATAATACTGATGATAAACACGTGCTTATTCCTTATAAAAAGCAGCACTAAGGGCCAAAAGAAATCTATTCGTCATGGTGATATTTGTTAAAGATGAACACCTTATTATAACTCTAAAATTTCATTTCGAGGTAATTCAACTTTATAGTGCAAATTGCATAGTGATAAACACTTAATTTTTACAATCAAAAATCTTTAAGGAGTGATAAAACTTTATAGTTATATATAGCGCATTTATTATTGACTAGGACGTTCTCGCCATCATCATCGGCACTCTAAACCGACAATCTCTAAAGTTGTGTTAAGAACATCATAACGACGATCAGGTCATGGTTAAATAGACAACTGTATGATGTCTGTAAATATTTGTATGCCACTAAAATGTTCCTTTAACTACAATTTTGAAACCAAGAAATGAAAAAAATGATACTGCTGTAGATTATGTCATTTAAATTGAATGGTAACAGATTTACATATGAAAAGCTTAATGCTACTTTATTATTAAGATTAAATAAAATTAGGTAAAACATATAAAAAAAAATTTCGTCATTTAACTAGGTACTTTCTATCGAAAAGTCTAATTTGTCTTTGACAATACAAAGGCCAATCGAAATATGCATCAAACTCTCGACACTACACATTAATTCTTCTCTAGCGACAACTCTAAAAGGAATTTTATTATTTATTTATTTATTTATATGGATTTAAAAATACATTCATCCGTCGCATTGAAAGCAATCTGTAAAATGGCAAATAATCTGTCAAATTAAATGTCACTTAATAGTTCCAATTTCATCATTTCAGAACCACATGGTCATAGGTGAAGTCAGTCACTATATAAGGAAATTAGTAGTAAAAATCACGATCTCATCACTATAGTTGGAAAATAATTTTTGATTAGGTGATTAATCCGTTGTTATTACTAAAATGAAGTGTGCATAATGCATAGTGCATAGAGAAATTCCTACAAAATTGGCCATATTTTTCTTGAAATCATTGCCACCATATTGGATAAAAAAATTTGTTGGTAGATATTTTTTTTATTTCAAAGGTTTTGGAGGTACTTTTAAGTTAATCCTAACGTTACTTTATCTGAAAAAACGTCGAGATAAAAAATTGAAACTTAAGAATTTCCCAAAAATTTACTAATACACTGAAAGAAAAGCCTTGGTATAATCAAATAAATTTCGTGTTTGATTTTGCGTCAAATAAGGAGTATAGACAAGTTGAACAACCAAATAAAGCAACTTTTTGCAAAAAATTTATCACACAGTTATTACTAAGGTGATGAAACAATCACGAAAGTAGTTGAAGCAGCGTAACATTTTCAGGATATATCAAGAGTGGAAACTTGTACTTCAACCACTGAAAGCAAGTAGAAGCATAATTAATGTTATTGTTCTACTATTTTTAGTGGTAGAAATAAAATATCACGGAAAGTGTTTTAGTGACAAGTAACGTTGTAGAAGAATTATATATTTATCGTAAATTTATCTCTAAACAACGTTATTTGAACATACCTCATAATTATGTGATAAATTTTGAGGTAAAAATAGCAACTAATAATACACCTAGATTTCGATACATTATTAATTACCTATTGCTATCTGGTAAATTGCAGCATTTACATAGCAGTGGACCTATTTTAAGGACTAAAAAACTGAAAAAAAAACTACTTTTACAAGTGTATTATATAATTTATTCAAAAACGAAAATATTCATTTCAGGTAAATTTTTTTTTATATTAATACAAAATATTTCTACTTGTTTAAATGATTATTACAATTAAGTATTAATCAGGGATTAAATATTTCGTATGATATGAAAAATTATGATTGCCTACATTAATAAATAATCAATTACTATAAAGAGGCATATCACTCACCATTAAGGATATATGAGGTTATATGATATATTATAATTTAAAAAATGTTATATAATTATATTTATCTTTATGATCTGATTTTCCAAAGTATTTCGGTTTTATATATGTGTCACCATTTGAAAGGGTGTAAGTATGCATCGGTGGTGCATCGAACTCATCAAATTTAAGAAGACAAAAATTTTGCCATTGGCTTGTTAACCTTATAAGATTGGAAATGCTGAATAAATCTGCAAATTGAATATTTTTCACAAGAAATAAATATTTCTCACTTATCCAAAATAATAATTCCGTCAACACGGTATAGTTCTATTAATTCATTAGAAGTTATTTCCAAAAACTGATTTTTTTATGGGAAATATTGGAGTCTATTTAAATTTGCAATCATGCAAGATCGCTCTAGTTTAGTATTATTATTAGAGATTTGAATAAATTGTGATGAGGTGCAATTCTTATTTTTAGAGTTTTAAGATCATTGTAATTAAAATTTGATTTCAGAATAATATCAGTAATTTCAATTAAAGTAATCAATAACCTCCAATATTTGTTACCATTAGGAATAATATCTCCGATTATCAGAGGTAAAAAATGGCAAAATGTTCACATTTGACGTACAAAAATATTTAGCTTATTTTTATGCAAATATTCAAGTTTAATTGGAGGTGCTATGTTGCCAACTTCGGTCGGACCATAGTCAAATAATTGTGTACGTTTGTATCCAAAGTTTTAATTTTTAATTAATAAGCTGAATTAATACTTTACAAACATAATAGTGGCAAACATCCTCAAATAAGACATGCATGACATCTACGGCATTATTTTGCACTGTATGAAATGATAGAATTTTATTAAAAATAGAATTTTCTCGAATTCCTGTTCGTGTACCACGCTCCTTTACATTTGTATAAGAGTTTATATCAACTTCATAATTTTCTTCGGGGCTCTGTAAAATTCTGGAGTATCCTCAAAATAAGATTGTAATTGTGCTTTAGAACACCTACAAAATCTACAAGGACAGTTTGAAGTGAATCCCTGCGCATATCCAAATTATCACCGATTATTAAACCAAGAACAAAATGTAGCCTTTCTTCTTCACTTTTAACCTTAATAACAATTCCATTCTTTTCCCAAGTCAATTGTATCTTCAATTAATCGACAAGATATAGAATTCATGCCATTAATTTTGTACTTGGTAAAAACTAGGATGCCAATAAACGTGTTATCAAGAAGGGAGGAGGTACACTGTGGTAGAGTGGGAAAACTGTAGTAAACAGTCCCAATAGTATGGCTTCATGCATGAGAACCGTGAGGGTTGCTTGACTCAAAGCACCAAAATACAGAAAATAGGGAACAATTATATCACTCTTCATATGAGAAGTTATATTTCTCTACAATTTACTGTTAATAAAGTGAAAAGTAGACTTCAGAGTATTATTTTTTACGTTTTCAAACATTTCTTGAAGCACCAGGAAGTTCAAAAAATTTTGTGAACTGAAAATTTAAGGGCATAATTATGACACTGTTTTTTTCATTGTCGAATGTAGAGGTGTTACCAATAACTGCTTTAACTTCTTTGTTTCCAATAAATTCATAAGGAGGTTCAAAACAATTCAGATGTTTAAGTTTTTATGAAAATTTTCCAAAACTGCTCACATTTTTAAATGGGTTTGAAATAATTGACTTCATAATTGACTTCTATTAAATCCTTAATGATCTCATCAACAAAATTTCTTGGTAGATTTGATTTACCATATTATTTGCATGCAAATAAAATTGCACATTTTTCAATATTCTGAAAAGTTTTAGAGTATTCATCAACAATATTTTGATCATTGGCAGTAACAAATGAAGGATTTGCGGTATCATGAAAGATAATAGATGAGTTTTCATTCAAATCCGGCAATGAAACGGATGTCATTAAAATTTCCCGTTTCGCAATAACAGGTTGAAGGCATGCATTCCCTCTTTGAGAGAAATATCTTTTATGCTTTTCAAATTAAATGTTTGGCCACAGTTAGTACAATAACAATCGTCAGGTGCTGACATGTTATGAATATATTTGTAATGAAACACAATGGTGTTCAGATCAGAAAAATGAGTCTCTGAACAAACGTAACACTTCAGCATTTTAATATACTTGTTTCAGTTTAACTAGTATATAAAAAAACGTTGAAGAAAGTAGCAAATCATAAATCATTCAAATGTATTAAGGGAAATTTTTCTTTATCTTTTAAGGTTAATAAAGGAAGAATAATTCATTTAAACAAGTCTTTTTAAACTATACGACTAACTGAAAATTTTTATCTAAAAACCTATGACTCTAGTGATTTCAATAAAACTAAAACATTAGAACAAAATTTTTGCATAAGCTTACTCTCAATTTTATAGAAATATTTTTGGAAAAATAGCCAAGCGGACTTGCCATACTCCTGGTATTCGAGATTTAAAGCAAAGAAAATTTTGAAGCAAGTATCTAATGCCGATAGGAGCAATGGGAGCTTATATTTAATGTCATTGTAATATAAGTACTACAAATTCTTTTTCAGCTATGGTATATATTATTAATGGTTGCAGTGTCTGGCCTTTTTTCCTCAAATCAGTAGAAAATCTATCTACAGCTGGATATAAATCCTTTACCGTATGCACCTTTAAAAGAAGACTGTGCCGTGAATCCTTGATTAGCGCCTTAGAAATCTTTCTATTAGTTTTTTTATAAACTGATTCTCCGGATCATGCTTTTTCTTACAGATGTGGAAGTAATGACTGAAGTAAATCAATGTACATTAGATCTTCTGAATCTGGGAAAAAGTAGATAATTTTAGAAATTAGATATACAGCAATACAATAATACTTACATAATGATTCGTCCTTGTTGTTCAACTTCGACAAAATGTCGATACAATCCTTGTCCTTTACTTTGTGATTGTAAATGGGAAGGATTTTCGCTTTAAATATTTCACACTGGTTATGTAATATTGCAGACTGATTGGGATAAAGCTGTTCAAAATCTAAATGAATCTAGACAAAAAAGTTATTCAATTTTTTAAATTTTACTGTAAAAAAAATTTGACCAAAATACAATTTGGTCCAATCTTCTCTCTCTCGTTTTGTGGCTAAAACTTGGCGCCTTCGTTCTGTAAACGTTCTTTCCCACTTCAGGATAACTTCACTCCAAGGTTTCGAGTAGATTTTGAGCCAGTTTATGACCACGTTTTAATCTGTTGAATGAATTTTGAGTTAAAAATATTTCATAGTTATAAGGGGTTTCTGCCTTGAGAAGATTCCTCACTGACATTAACATTTCATAGGTCCTCTTTACTACTCTCTTTGGGTGTTACTTGGAGTTTTCAAAACAGATTCCAGATTTTGATGTTGCATATTCCATTTTTGAGATTGATTGTTTTGCACAAGTGTAAATTTATAAATAAGTTACTTCCTAAAGAATGAAAAGAGTCCAGTGTTGCGACGAATTATTGAATTTATTTCTTTATTTTAAATTTTGGAACTAAAATGAAAGTATAAAGTAACCTTAATTTGTTTTGAGAAAGTTCAGTTTTAATTATTAGAAAATGAGTAATAATGCTTTAGGCTCCCTATATAAATCCATTGGTATGTTATATCTAACTAATGCATTCCGTGAGTCGCGTCACAACTTCAACCGTGTGTCTCGTTATGGAAACGTCCTACCAGAAATTAATGGAGATAACCATTAACTTAAATTTATAATTTTAAAGGATTATGACTTTAATTTTATCATCCATTCAAAAACAAATCCTTATTCATCAGTGCTTTTAAAATATTTATGAGAAAAGTAAAACTCTGTTATATGAATTGAAAGTGCATACAGCTTTAGGACTACATTCTGGTAGTCTAACGGCCTGCAAAAATTTATCTGGTTTTGGGTGGGAAATTTAATTAAAAAAATTTCTAATAATATGGAAGTTGATAAAAGATATGGAATATAACGGTCATGCAGCCATTTGTCGCGGTCACAACGATT
This sequence comes from Dioctria rufipes, assembly GCA_963924295.1. Lineage (NCBI taxonomy): Eukaryota > Metazoa > Arthropoda > Insecta > Diptera > Asilidae > Dioctria > Dioctria rufipes. The sequence goes on along the minus strand of OZ002740.1, from coordinate 78,471,281 downwards.
ACCTAAGTTTAAAATGCGTTATTTTTCAAATATTTACCATTTGATATTGCTCATAAAAAAACTGAACAGAACTACCTACAAATATTGACGTTTTGCACACATCCAATCGGTGACATATGCACTACTAGTATTGAATAATATCAGTCTCTAGATAATTTTTATAGCTATATGATTTCTCCAGAGAATTATATAGCAAAACTGTCAAGCATTTGCCACCTGCAGAATGTTTCGGATGTTGATATTTGTTTTTAAGATACTCTCTTCTGGTTTTTAAGAGTAATACCAAATTGTAAATATTTCGATTTTGGAAAATAATGCATTTTCAACTTACCCTTTATGGCCGCGACAATGGGCTGCAAGACAGTTGTATATTATACGTTTCACAACCGAAAACAGGAAAACTGCTGCTGTTGTGATTCAGGTACCCAATGCCCCGAATCACAACCAGTAGCCCAATACATCAATATATCGTCCTATACAATATGTCGATGTATCCGAGATTGGACCCTGAAAACTTGAAAAACATTTTCATTTAAAATTTCAATTTAAATTCAAAATGCATTAAAAAATGCACTCCCATGTTATAGCAAAATGCATAAATTGCATTTTGTTATCAGACACACATTCCACTCACGCGGTATATACTTACATACATACAGTTATCACAATATTCGGGCCCTCTGAAAATTAATATTTCAAGACGGGTGCACAAGTGCATATCGGATTACAGTTTTGCATTGATGCATATAGCTTGCATCAAAGCTGTTGTACATTTTCTCAAGTACGATTTTTAAACGTCGTGAGAAAGTATCAAAAAGAACAAAAAGCTTTTGGAAGCTTTCACGGGTATCTGAGCGCAATATCGCTGATCCTCCGGAAGTTTGTTCGAAATCCGCCAAGAAGACAAGATCGGGGAGTTAGACTTAAAAAAGTGCAATTGTTAATATAATTTGTTTTGTTATTAACAAAAATGGATATCATAATTTCTATTGAGAAAGAAAAAAGTGTTAATATAATTTTTTGTTAATTTGTAATTTCTGTTGTTAAAAGAAATATTAAATTATCTATTACTAGATAAGAACAGGCGTTATTATTATTTCTCCCACCTCTGGAGTGTTAAAGTTATTTCTACTACAAAAAAGGTCTTAAAGGTCCAGTACTCTCTATCACGAGCACGGCACTCGAACCACAACATTTTGGTGGCAGCGGAACCAGAACCAGTGTCTACAAAAATGTTTGTTACTACAAAATAATAAAAACCTGCCACAAACAAACATTTTGGTGGTAGCGGACCCTATCCAAACCAGTGCCGATAAAAAATTAATTTAATTAAATAAACAAAAAAAAAATATATATATAAGAATTAATAAAACCAAATCACATGGAAAATATATATAATAATAATAATAACAATTAATAAATCAATTAAAATTTTAAAAAATCTATACAATTGGTGCATAACTAAAAACAAAACAAAAACAAGTATAGTAAGCCCGGTACCCTAATAAAGGGTACTTAGAGGGAAAAAAAAATTAAAAAGTTTAGAGCCAGTCTGCTCCAACGGGGGAATTTAGCGAGGCTTCATTCCTGCCTCAAATAATACGGATCATCCAACTCTACATCTTCAAAAAATCGTCGCCCAGACACGCAACGTATTATTATATTCCTCTCCTTCAGCTCCTCTAGCAATAAATACCTAAGAGAGGAAATCTACAACAGACAACGCCAGAACCATATTCATCATCCTGCAACAACACATATCAGCACAAATAATATTTGGATTAAATAAAAAGTAGACCCAAATTTTTCTTCTATCTTTTTTTCGGCTTGTATTGTTTTTAAATTAAAATACACCACTCTTTCTTTTTAAAGCTATAAACATGTATAATAATATAAAAATGAGGAGGAAGCGTTTTTAAATTGTCACCTGTATTTATCGAATATACCCTTCTTTTTTTGATAACTCTTGGTCGATGGTAATGTTCATTTTCAGGGAAAATATACTAGAAAAATGTACTAGAAAAAATGTCTTATTTAAATATAATGTACTACATTCAGTTATATATAGAGATAGCCTAACAGAGGCCTCTTTTGCCGAATTTGTTTTGTTTAAAATAGAAATTTTGCACAAATATTACTAAAGTTTTTCCTGAGGTAACAATATATAGTGATCACATGTGATCATTTGTATATTAACGAATAATATTCGTGAACTGATTAAATATTTATCCAAATTGATGAGCACGATAACACTTAATACAAGCTATTTTGCTGAATATGCCTCAGTAAGTTAGATCATAAACTAGTAATATTCAGATAAAAAATTTTAGCTACTGTCAGAAAGCTGTTATTTGATGGATGTGTATCATATCATATTGACTAACCACAGTTAGCTCAGATAACAAAATATCAGATGTGGTCTCCAATGTACAAAAGCGAAGGAATATTGTTTTAATAACTAACAAGTTTTTATAATAGGTGCACCCTTTATTTAAACCTATTATTTCTTACAATAACAATCAGTTTTCGTTTCGTTTTTCTCTAAGGCGATTCGATATCTGGACATTACTTGCCTGTATTTTCATAGATGTTAATTTAGTTAAAATGAAATAAGCAAATGTTCTATAAATTTTTGAAATCCTAATTTCTGAAAAATAATTTCTATTTCTTTGTTTTTACATGACTTTTGGATTATTTTCCACCAAATTTTATTATAATAAAAGTGTTTACAGATTTCACATCGTCCTAAGACTATTATAAAAATTACAACTATTTATTACTGAAAGCAGGTGCTGTTAGTATGCTATATATTTTATAGATGAGAGAGGCATTCATGGCGAGCAAAATTTCGTATTACTTTTCAATGCTGCAACACGGCTAGCATACCACTACAATTTCAGGTGGAAATTCATATTCTGTGCCAAATTGTTACCGACACGGAATCTGGGAACATATTTTAATTCAAATACTTTCCCACCCAGATAAGATATTCCATAGCGAAGCAATGTCCATTGCACTTGCAGTAAACATTGCATCAGCGAATTACTTGGAAGTCTTTAGTTAATACGATACCCTAAGTATCGTACGTGCCTTTATGTCATTTTCAATGGTCATTATAATAATATCATACCGCAAGTGTCGTATGTGCGTGGGCTAGTTTCGACCACCGGCATTATCCGTGATCGAAATTGGTCTTTTGCAATCTTACAGAGTTTAAGTTTTAATTCTATATTCAAGAAGGAAAGTACCTCCTTTGTCGGGTTCCGTCGGACTATCAGTTTTGATAGTAATATAGAAATACTTTACTTTTAGCATAGTTAATCTTAAATTCATGTTTATCGGAAAGATTATAATAAAATTAATTATTCTTCTTTATTTTGTGTTTTTTTTATTAAACGTGTTCGTGTTGTTTAAAACTCCAAATCACAATTTTGCTCCAGTTAAAAAAAAACAACCTATCATATAATTAAAATAATCCAGGGAAACACAATACTTCAACTTTAAAACAGTTGCCAATTTCACTTACTTCGAAGCGCTGTTCACTATGATATCTCAATTTCAACTGAGTTCTGCAAAACTCTTCATTCCGCCAAGAAACGCAAGAAATAACTGTACTTCTCTAATTCTTAACAAAACACGAATTTTCTTAATTGAATTAAACGAGTAAAATAGTTCAAACAACATAATTTTTGTTAAAGTGTAAGAAAACTGCTACGTGTTAATATGAACGTGGTTAAGTGACTACGAAAGTGGTTCAGTAACTACGAATGTCGTTAATAGTGTTCAAGTAACTACGAGCAGTGATTAAATAAATAACCAATGAACAAAATGTAATAAAAATATTCAAATTCGTTTTTGATTTTATATATATTTTTTTAATTTAAATCTTTTGATCACATTTTGTAATTAATATGCTTTAATACCCTATCAAAATTTGAATATGTATATGTAAAATTATTTGAGCTTAAAGTTTGTTTCGTAACTCTCTCAATAATAGTTATTTTATTACTTAATATATTAAATTCAAATAATGAAAATAGCATTACAGATTGAAATTTCTACGTGTTTGTGTAGGAATGCTCCTATTCCTGTGGAGTGTTCCAAGCCAATCCGTAAACAAAGCATCCGTAATAACCGATCCTGGAAAAGTGCAATTGCGATTGAAAGGTGGGAGCCTTCCACAATAGCGAATAGTACTTCTTTTCAGTCCTATTTAGGAAATGGTATTGGTGCCTCTTTGAGAACTATACCTAAACATTCGAATGTTTTCGTCACCCGTCTTTGTCCAGAAACGATGTGCGAGGATATATTGAAGTATTTGAAGTCCAAAAATATTGCGACTGATGGTACTTCTTGTCGAAAAATCAATAAAAACTCTAAACCGGTTGCACGCTTTCTCCTAACTGTTTCAGCAGTTATACAGGACAAGTTAATAGACCCCTTACTTTGGCCTCCTGGCGCGTTTACTAAATTATTTGTACCTTCTGAGCGCCTACCTAGAAATAAAGCTAAAATAAACAACGTTGTTCCAAAAAACTGAAGTCGCTTTCCGTTTACTATCAAAATGTAAGGGGGGTTCGGAAAAAAAACCGCATATATCTTCAAATCCTCTGTCGTGGCTTGTTTCGATATAGTAGTTTTCACTGAAACTTCGCTGCATCATGGTATTCGCGATGCTGAAATCCTTGACAATTCTTATCAAATTTTTAGAAGAGATAGACATATTGTTTCGGAAGGTCGTGGCGCTGGCGTACTTCTCGCCTGTAAAAATAAGATCAATTGCAGCAAAATTGAACTTCCTTGTTTCTCCAACTCCCTCGATATTGAGCTCATAGCTCTTAAGCTGTCACTCATAAAATAAGATTTATACACAATTTGTTGCTATATTCCTCTAGACTCCATATATATTGTTGATGACAAAGGTCAAAATATTTACGACCTACTTACTTTAACATCTAATTGTATCCATGGTAAGATGGAGCCTATTGACGAGTTACTACTTATTGGTGATTTTAACTTACCCAATATACAGTGGGTACTTAATGAAGATGACGAGGACTATCTTCCACTTAATAACTTGACAACAAGGTAATCACGTTTCCTTGACACTATTTCATCTCTTGGTCTCAGCCAACTCAGTAATGTTAAGAATGACATGGGTAGGCAGCTAGACCAACTTCCTCACATCTTATAATGAGTTCAAAGAACTTTCCTCTTCACTCTATGATGAGTATATTCAAAGTATGCGTGCGAAAGTATTTAGTGACCCGCGTAACTTTTTTAGGTTTATTAATATGAAAAAAACAAAACCGACTGGGGTAGTAACATGAAGTACAAAGATTCTGCTAGTGACGTTTCATCTGAAATTTGCAATATGTTTGCCTCATTTTCGAAAATGCATTTTCCTCTTCAAATTTCCAACTTCGTAATAACAACTTTAGTTATATTCACTATCCTTACAATTACACATGAGGATATGCTTGATCATATTAATAGGCTTCCAAATGATTTCACAACGGGTCATGATGGGATTTTTCCAGCCTTTTTGAAGTCATGTTGCCTCTCCCTAGTAGCCCCGCTGAGAATTATTTTCCAAAAATCACTTGATAGTGGTTGTTTTCCGCAGCTGTGGTAAAATTCTTTCACCATAACTATCCACAAAACAGGTAGTAGAGATGATATTTCTAACTATAGGCCTAATGCAAAATTATCTTGCATGCCCACATTATTTGAATCAATCATTTACTCTCAGCTATCAGTTTCCTGTGAGAATTTGCTTTCTTCAAACCAACATGGGTTTATTTCGGGTAGATCGAGAACCACCAACTTATTGGTATTCATTTCGGATACTATTGGCAGGTTTGCAGAAGGCTACCAGATAGATGGTCTTTATACTGACTTTAATAAAGCTTTCGACAAATTTTCTCACTCCGTGATATTGTTTAAAATGGAAAAGTATGGGTTTCCCTAGAAATCATCAGGGACGTCTATCTAAAGGCAGGCCTCCGATGAACCAGCAGGGATACCTGTCGTATTGCGAGACAATTGTGGCCTGCATATGACAGGAAAAGGACAAGGGAACTGCTTAATAGCAGCAGAGCAAATACCAGGAATATAGTAGGGGCCATGACGGGTCACTGGGCCATTGGGGACCATGCTAGAAGAGAATAGCGGCAAACGATTTCTGCAGGAGTTGTAGGGACTCGGAGGAAATTGAAACCGTCAAACATGTGCTTTCCGAATGCCCCGCTCTGATGAATAAAAGAGGTAGGCTACTAGGTAGCTGCTTCTTTTCAAGTCTGGGGGAGATTCAAAGAATACAGTTCAGAGACATCCTGAGTTTTCTGAGTGAGGCAGGATGGATCTAGGTTAAAGGTCTTGGATATATCCTGAGTTTCCCAAGGAAAGCAGGATAAATCCGCGGCTTGAGGGGTTATCCCATGAGGTCTAGGGACACAGTGGACCCGTTGGAGGTCTAAGTGAGGATGGCTGGTTGTCCAGTACCACCCCTCTTACCTAACCTAACCTATGGGTTTCCCTAACATTCCTAAAATGGACGGAGTCATATTTAGATAACAGAACATACCAAATCTATTTCCGCCATTCCATCTCTAGAGTCTTGAAAGCCTCGTCCGGCGTACCTCAAAGGAGTCATTTGGCCCCATTGCTCTTTGTTCTATCGATTGAAGACATTGTCTCTGTTGTGAAGCACTGCAACGTCTTGATTTATGCTGACGATATTAAACCTTTCGCTCAGATTAAATCTTTTAACGATTGAAAATATGTATAGGGTGACCTCCACAAATTTTACGACTGGTGCAAAAGCAATAATTTGGTACTCAATACCGACAAATGTGAGGTTATAACTTTCCACAGGAAACAAAAACCAATCACTTATGATTATGAGTTCTCGGTTTCCTCGATTCGCCGTGTTAGTTCTGTTTTTGACTTGGGTGTCAAATGTGACCAAAGATTGAGTTTCGTCTCCCATATAAACTTCATGGTATCAAAGAGTAGTTCTATGCTGGGCTTTATAAAACGTTGGTCTCGAGAGTTCTCGAATTCCACCATTACATTGCATTTATACACTTGCTTTGTGATACCCCTTCTTGAATACGCTAGCCAGGTCTGGTCTCCATTTTACGGTATACACATGGGCCGTATCGAGTGTGTTCAGTTGAACTTCTTACGATTTGCTCTCAGGCACCTACCCTGGAATAATTCATTAATTCTTCCACCCTATGTGGATCGCTTAAATATGCACTCGCTTCAAAAACGTGGTGTGGTTGCCGATGTAACGTTTGTGCATCAACTCTTAAACGGGAATATTTATTCTTCATATTTACTTAGCAAAATCTCTTTCCGTGATAGTAGGCACAATTTGAGAAGGCTACCTTTGTTACATGCGAACTCGTCAAGGTCTAACTTAACATGTATGAACCTGTTAATCGCTTGTGTATTACTGTTAATAATATGGCTGAGCATTTTATTCTGTACGTTTCTAAGCATGTTTTAAAAAAACGTGTATATAATATTTAATATATTTTGTTTATTATTTTGTGCATGTAATTTCATCTGGTGTTTGGTTTATGTTTAGTGTAACATATTAATACTAACACCGACTAACCGTTTATTTATTAAACGTGTCCATGCAGAGAGCTTATATTAAGCTGGTTCTGATAGTCATATATAAATATGTCATTGTTAGTTTAATGTTAAGGTTATCACCACAGTAGTTGTTTCAATAAAGTGAGGTAGTCAAATGGAACATTAACTTGAAAATTTCGTGCTTAAGCCTTTTTAATGCGTTTGCTAATTAGAAATTGTTAAATTTACAATTTACACATTGTTTGGTTTAAACATTTCCTTGTTTGATTTCACCATTTCCTGAAAGTTGTTTGCATACAATTCTAAATTATCAAAACAACTAAGGATTTTTCTTTCAGTGTAATAACTTATTTTTGAGGCGTTTTGTTATTTTTCGCTTTAAAACATATTATTTCGTCAGTAAAATTTGAAGCATTTATAATTCATTTAGGTAAATATTGCACAATATTACATTAGAATTCCCTAATACATATAATACACATATGTATACATTACAGAAGATTAAATTCAAAGTTTGGTTAATTTGGGCATTATAGTGAATTAATGTTACACATTTTCGCAGAAATATCACTTGCATTCCCTTAAATTACACGTATTGTCATCTCATTTTTTGTATGTATAATAGTTTTTTTTAATGAAAATCACTGTCCTCAAACGTGAAAATCACTTACTTGAAACGTAATGTTAACTAAAACTAGTCACTACTTGGTGATAATAATAGTGAAAAGCACGTTACTGTCACTCATAATCATTCCCCAAAATGGTATATAGACCAAGATTGGGATGTGTTATGATAAGAAAGAAGATAGTTAACAACACTATATAGGGACCATATTTTGTGTTTATCACGATCCAATTCCCATTTGTCACTATAAAATGGTACTTGGGTGCACGTATGAAATTTCGTATGGTCACTCATCTGAACAGTTTTGATTTTTTGAAGTGGCTTAATAGGTTTTAATAGAAATTTATATTCTAAACAAGTTTTTAGTACAATAAAAAGGTCCAGAGCTGATCGTTTTCACAGTACACGTAAAAAACCTAAACTTTTATATGCCAACATCAAGAAGGGGTTGCCCGATCTAGTCCAGTTTTCAAATTTTTCATGCTATTACTACAAAAACACCACGTACCAAATTTCAGCTCTTTATGTTATCGCGTTCTTAGGCAGTGTCTCAATATACATAGTGGAAAACGAAATTTTTGTATGGCAACCCCACGAAGTTGTTGAGCGATTTGTCTCATTTTCGAAATTAATTTTGTTTTTTTTTTTAAGTCCGTGTATAAAATTTCAGCTTTCTAAGTGAAACGTTTTTGAGTTATCGTGCGCACAGACGGACGGACAAACGGACGGACAGATAGACAGACGGACGGACAGACGGACGGACATGCAAAAATCAAAATAAGTTAACATAGTATGCGTGGGTGTCCAATCTATTTTGCTTTACCATCATTAATTCGAGATGTTACAAACGGAATGACAAACTTAGTATATCCTTTATATTTCATCTAGGGTATAAAAATAACTAAGGAAGTTTAAATTATTATTTATGTACACCTTTTTCATATGCGAATTCATTCCTTCAATTACAGATTTTGCTAAATTTATTTCAAACTACTGGCCGCCGTGTTTACAAAAATATTTATATTTATATTAGTACGTTTTTATCATTTTTCACATATCATACAAAATTATGTTAATAGTTACTTTATATAACGTTACTTGTTATCTTAATTGTCCCTCCCTTCGAGTAATCTTTGCATATGCCTACTCAGTGTGACTTTTCTCGACATATCCAATTTTAGGTACAGTGACGCTGCCAGTTATTGTAGGGTTCACAATTAAGTTTTTTATAAAATTTATGCATTTTGTTTTATTTTCCTTTTTGTTGCGTTTTTGACTGGTCTTCTAATTTTTCATATTTTATTTATTCATTTATACATATGTTTGCTTAATTTTTTTATTGCTTACATACAATTGTTAAATAGTAGGAGACCTCATTATATGTGTTTTTTTATTATTATTATTTAAAAATTTCTTTTATAGATATATTGTAATTGCTAGATTTATATATTTTTATTAATTTTATAAACCAACATTTTATAGCAGTATAGTATAGGTACTGTTACACTAGGGGATTCAAAATGGCAACTGGTGGTGCCATAATAATAGTCCATTCTCTTGATACATTCTAATGAGCTGGGGACCAGTATTTGACAAAATTATAACTTCCAGAATTCTCTCAAGAATCCCAAAGGATCCCAGTAGTGCAAATGACGAAGGGATTACAGTTCTCGGCAACTATAAAGAGCATTCCAATAACAAATATTTTCACACAAATGATCATCACAATTAAATTCCGTCGGGCGACAGTACTTACTAGGAGCATATAAAATGTGAAATATGCCGAGAATATAAAAAAATATCCAAGTAAACATGCAAATCTCCAGATAGCCACCGTACGAAAACCCATGTTGACGAGGATGACTTTTAAAAGGCGGCAATTCTTGCTTAACGCATAAGAGGGCATAGGAAGCAGCAGTTATCATGTATACATAATTCATGGTTAAATCAGCTGCAATAAATATACTCAATATAAGCACGAAGAGAAACAAAGAAACTAGGCCACACCGAAACAATAAATATTTTCGTATTACAGCTAAAAGAAATAAAGATGAGAAAGCATGAAATAAAGCAAGAATGCATGCAAAAATATACCAAAAGTGGAAAAGATAGATCCAAGAAAAGCAAGACCAAGCAGAAAAATTTCGATCTCATGGACCAAAATTTAACTATCAGTGAAGGTAATATGCAAACTGTTGACTCAGAGCAATGAAGATCTGCGGCCATAATATTGCCAAAAGCCAGAAGGTGCAAAGAAATCGGTAAAGAAAACGAATTGGGAATTTGACAGCAACTGCGGAAACAGGAGAAGCTAAATGAAACAACATGCACATGATCCACAGTAATATAAGAACTTTGACAAGCAATCGTTGAGAAATCATGCGAATGGAACTCCTCCTTGTACATAGCATTTGTTGACTTCAAAAGAGCACTTAACATATTAAGTCAGGAAGTAAGATGAACGGTACTAGCTAGAAGAAGAATATCAGAGATAACAATAAGTTTGATTCAAGAACTCGTATGCCAATACCTTGAAATTTAAGCCTGATCGACGGGCATTAAATAAAGAATAACCTCTCACCCTTGTTCTATGTCAAAACACTGAGCTAAACGAATACCGAGAGTAATCATGTGAACACATTGAGACCCCTTCAGAGACCTAGACCATGCAGGCGTAATCGTCGTACTAACTTACTAATTCAGCTATATGTAGAACAAGATACCAGCCCACCGGGAAAATGGGAATGCCTGACTTTTATAAAGTTTACTACATATAAGCATTATCTGGACTTCATTAATAATGAGTACATGAAAAGACCTAAGCTTTAACTTGTTTAGGAAGGCAGGCGTAATGTATTGATGCAACATTTTTTGGAACATGTTATATTTCTCTCAGGGAATATTTAGAGAAGGCAGAAGTGATGAATAGATATATTCATTCGTGTTGTTATCGATTGTCATTGTTTTTCTAAGAGCAATGAAAGAAGGAAAAGTGCGTGCATTATTATTATTTTCTTTTAAATACGAGATACGAATAAATGAAGACGCGATTATTTTCCAAACCTTTCTAAAAGAGCAGGAGGACTTCTTCTCTTTTCCTCGCAGTGAAACCTAAAATACTGCTTGCCTTCACCAATCAGAGAATATAAATTGAATGCTTCTTTCCAACCGTCCGGAAATTTCATGCTTAATGCTTCCTTTTACTTTCCTGAAATGGCAGAATGAATGCTTCCACTGAATTTAAGAGTATTTATTCTCTTCACCTTCCAAAGAATTAATTAAGAAGACTTATTTTCACCATACCGGTCATGCTCAGGTAAAGTGTGAAAATGAATATATCTTCCCATCGTAGGATGTCAATGCCTTAAAAGAATTTGAGCGCTACTTCCACGCATTCCATGGAATGTTTTCGAAATGCATAAGTGCATGATTAATGCAAACACAAGAGAAATTTGCTTAAGAAGAAACAAAAAACATGAGAATCAATACCACAAACATCAGTCAGATGGTCACTAAGATCAGAATTCATATTCAGCTACTTTGGGCGTATCATTACTATACAAATAGCCGAAAAGATGAAGAATTGAAGAATGTGTTTCGGAAAACTCTGGCCAGTTTCGAAGTCTCCACAAAACCCACAAAACTTACAACTGTTCAACTTACGCGTGTAGTACAAATAAATGAAGAGTATCCAAGCATTCGTAAAGAAATGGTCAAGCGCCAGGGATTGTATCCAGAGTATTCAGGGCTACATGAATCACGTACACAGATCTATGTATAATTATATACCAAGGGACAATAGTTACCCATATATAGCGAAGAAAACGGGAATGGATTGGTTACATACTTAGATGGCCAATGAAAACAATCACCCGCAAGCATAATAGTGGAACCCATAACAAATGAGTCGGAAAATCGCGAACAACATGGAAGAGGTCAATAAATAAGGAATTGGACGAAAATTGGAAAACCTGAATATAATTCAAAAGAATGGCACAAAAAAAGATTCAGATGGAGGAGTTATTTGGAAATCCTTTGCTCCTCACAGAGGAGTGAAGGAGGAAAAAAATAGAATCACTGGAGTGGTCCTATCATCACTCAATTTTCTGTTCCAAGTTGCACCTTAATGAGGCTACTGATAAACTCACATAGCTTCATACAATGAATGCAGCCCTGCAATATTTAGATCACTGTAATACCCTAGGCAGACGGACAAAATCAATGACCATTCGTTCGTAATTGATTTTTTCAAAAATCAAGTTACCCAAGATTTTGTGAATTAAAACGAAAAGTGCTGTCAATTTTTATACGTAATTAACAGAACATTTTTAATAATTAAAATTATAATTCAAAGGTATAGCGATTTTTGAAAAATTCAATTCAATTAATTCATTGATTTTTCCCATTTGCCTAGGGTATAAGACAATCTGTTCTTGAATTTCAACAAAAGCAAATAGCACCAAGGACCTTGGACTTATTGGCATAATGTGCATGATGATATCAACGCTGGTAACATTCACATTCCGAAAAGCTTTTTATTGATAACAAATTCTAAGTTGTTGCAAAATCTATTTTTATTTGCAAAACAAACACAAACACAAAAGACTATTAATAAGTACTTAGTTCTCATAGACTGACATAAAAGCAAATGAATTTCCTCCAGTTCTGCGAAAAAGACAATGTCATCGCAAACGTCCAACCACGAGAGTTTTTCCATTTTTCAACATTTGCAGCTCATTAGTCTTCTTCATGAGCGACGACTTTGGATACTTTTAAAGGAGTCCACTATGCTAATTCGCTTCCACTCGTTAATACCGTTCAAAGAGAGACTAATTTAAATGAGAAGGAATAGCAATTTAGTCGTTTGTCACTTAACTTAAGTACAAGTTCACAGTTTTTCTTTCCCGACGCGCCCACCGTCCGGAAGGACTTTTATCAGGAAGTTTTTTTAAATATCCTTCAGAACGAATAATGGCACACTTCACCAGCGGTTATTTGTGCATCGATTGACTGACAGAATAAAAGGAGTCTAGTAAATTCACGACAAATCGCGAGAACCTTTTTCATCAAACCGCTAACCTAAATAATTTAGTACTGTCTTGAGTTTTACTTATGGCAATAGCACAAACACATAAATAGCGATTGTTACAAACTTTTTGGCTGAATGAACGGTGTTGTTATCAGATCTTCCATCCTGGAGTTTGCGGTCTCTAAATTTTCCTCTTTTTTAAAAAAACGTTCCGTGGATTTTCAATAAATCTTTAAAGACTTTTCTCAATGCTGTTCAGGCGCTTGCAATTTATATCTTTGAAATTTGTGGTTTTTTATAGAATATCCTTAAAGATGTATGCAACTTTTACGTTTAATAAAATTTTTCCTTTAATATAATTGGATTTGAAAGGTGCCTTCAACTTGTTATTTCCTTTTATATTTCGGAGAACTATGTAATCATAATGTCACCAAAGGACCAAATGGTAATTGCTTTCTCTTGATATCCGCGACAGGAGGTGTGATTTTATACGAAGGCTCGCCAAAACAACATTTCTGAGAAATCGGGATGCTGTAATGTGCCAGTGATATTTCAGCCGGTAGTTCAAAGCTAACTTAATTGTTAATTCGAATTGTTAATTTGAAGATCTTGTAAAATATTTGCGCCTAATACAAAGCAAAATACTAATGTCTCTTAAATTTCTCAGCCCAATGCGGGCTTACATAGTTTTAATTCATTCGAATTAATATGATTTTTTTAACTCTTTCCAAAAAGATTTTTCTATTTTTCTAAACTTTTCCATTTTGCTATTTATCTATTATTGTTTGTATTTCGAGTGACTCAATATCGCTGTTGTTGCTCTAAATCAATGAGATGTGTGATGGCATAAAAAAATAAATAAAACAAAAATACACTTTCGCTGTTGTACCGGATAATCCCAAAAAGTAGACATCTTGAACAAAACTACCTCGTACATAATTAGATGAAATTCATAGAAACATTTTTTTTTTTTTAAATAAGAACAACAACATTCATAAGAACGATTCGCATAACGTTTTATTCAATATTCCTTCAATTGCACAAAAGGATATACTTGTCATATTATTGGGCCTCCAAACGGCTTCACAGCAGGACATGCTGGGATCCCTCCAGCCTTTTTAAGTCTTGCTACCTCTCCCTTGCAGCTACACTGGGAGTTATTTTCCAAAACTCGTTCGATAACGGCAGTAAAAATGGAATCTATAACCATAGGTCTGTTGCGAAATTATCTTGCATGCCCAAATTACTTGAATCTATCATTTACTCTCAGCTATCAGTTTACTGTAAGAATTTGTTCTCTTCAAACCAACATGGTTTATTTCGGGCAGGTGTTTTAATTTATATTGTCTGTATTTCTTTATACAGACTTTAGTAAGGCCTTCGACAAGTTATCTCACTCCGTTGAGTGGAAAAGTATAGGTTTCCCCCAATATTTCGAAAATGGATGGAGACTTATTTAGATAACAGAACATACCAAATCTATTGCGCCGTCACTGGAGACTTGAGGGCTTCGTCTGGCGTACCTCAAGGGAGTCACTTGGGATCGTTGATCTTTATTTTATCTATTGCCGACATCGTCTCTATTGTGAGGCACTGCAAGGCCTTGATATATACTGACAACGTTAAGATATTCACTCAGATTATATCTGTTAACGATTGTGAACAGGTACGGGGTGATTTCCATAAATATGACGATTGGTGCAAAGGCAATAATTTATTATTCAAAATAGACAAATGTCAGTCTCCGACCTTACACAGGAATCAAGAACTAATCACATATGATTATAGAGTCTCGAATTCCTCGATTCGTATTGCGAGTTCTCTCTGTGACTTGGGTGTCAAATGTGACCATAGATTAAATTTTATCTTCCACATATACTACATGGTATCAGAGAGTGGCTCTATGCTGAGTTTTATAAAACGTTGGTCCCGAGTGCTCACGAATCCCACCATATCATTGCGTTTGTACACTTGATTTGTGCGACCACTTCTGGAATACGCTAACCAGGTCTGGTCTCAATTTTAAGGTACACGCATCGACCGTAACGAGTCTGTTCAGTGGAACGGAACTTTCTACGATTTGCTCTCAGGCACCTGCGCTGGAATAATTCTTCCATCCTATGAAGATCGGTTGAGGCTTTTAAATAAGGGTTCGCTTGAGAAACGTCGCATGGTTGCCGATATAAATTTTGTGCATCAACTTTTCAACGCGAATATTCATTCTTTTCGTGATTGTAGGCACAATTTTAGAAGCTTACCTCTCTTGCATGTTAACTCTTCAAGATCTAGCTTTAGCATGGACGAACCTATTAACCACATGTGCATTACTTTTAATAATATGGCTGAGCATTTGCTTTGACGTTTCTAAGCATGTTTTAAACAAATTTTTAGGATCTCGTCATTAATGGGTTAATTCCCATCTACGTTCTCTCGCAAACGTTGTGGGGGTAATTTTCTTTTCTCTGTGGTAAATAGTTTTCGATGATTATCCTACATTAATGTAAGTACTTCCATTTAAAGAAATTTTACATAAAATTTTTTTTATATCAAAACCCATATAAGGGTTAATCATAGAAAATTGAAATTCTCCCATGCAATATGTAAAACATTATGTTAAAGCGTTTAAAAGAAAAATCAGTCTTCTCTTGACCATCCTACACTCCTCTGTACACTAATTCGAAAATCTCGCATTTTAACGATATTCGGGTGAAAGAAAAGCGAATATGGCGTTTAATTGCTCTACGCAAATCTTTAATTCGATGTCACACACGACCCGAATTGGACAACCTCAATGGGGTAGTTTCCACCCCCATCCCACGACCACCCAAAAACTTTAGAAAATTTACTCTGTTGGAAAGTTTTCCATTTACTCATTATAAATTAAATAGACTCATGTAAATCCAACCCCGTTTACCTAAAACTAATCCGAGAATTTCACATTTAGGTACTCACGAACGTCGCCATTACGCACAAAATTATTTAGCCAAAGGATATTGAGCTACGAAATTTTTAGCTTCTGGGAACATTTAAATATATCGAGATCGACACCCACACCTCCATATACTTCAGAATTTATCATTAAAATTGCTATCGGAGGGTGTGAATCAATTGCGAAACACTACACTGCGTTTCGCGTACCATAGCAATGTACGTATGCAAACTTGAATGAATATGAGTCAAACACGTTAAATGGTTTAATTCTTTACGTTGGCTTTGTTGTTGCAAGAACGCTGTATGGATTTCAGCGTCACTGTGATGTCAGTCAGCTACGGTAACAGCTACCACTCGAATATTATGTAGTTTGCTGGGAGAGCCAAATCGGAGGTTAGATGATGGGTGATATGATGGTGGATGAGGCAAACGCTACATTTTGATCAGCGTAACATACACTTATGTTATTATTTTGTAGGAGGAATTGGACGTTTCTTATACGAAGTTTTCAGTTTGTATCTAGTGATCCCAGAGGAGTAAAATTGTTTTTATTCTATAATTTTTTTTTTTAAATATTTTAATGCAAAATGATTTGTCTTTTATGTTCGGAATTCTATTTTCTACTTCCTTTGCTTTCAACGAGGAGCCGACCTGATATATACATATAAATATCATAAATTTTTCAGTCTTCTAATCAGCAGCAAGAGAATATACATCAAGGATGTGAAGTTTCAGCTAAAGAATATGTACCCAGTACAAGCGGAAGACATAGAAGAAAATTTAATTCTGAACAGTATTTGTTAACCTTAGGATAAGGTTCATTCAAATAATACTCTAAATATTTGTTTGCATTTATTGCTCCAACTCCACTCGAGAATATCAAATATCCGTAAAGTGTTTCACCAATTAATTGGTAAATAATCACTTTGCTTGAATTTGAAACATGATGTTGAATACGTTGTTGGCTTTGACTATTGACAAATATACTGGAACTATAGCCGAAACATATGAAAATACCAAATATTTATTAGGGGCCGTTATTGGTTTTCATCGTGCATCGCCGCATGAAGGTTTCTCGCATTCACATGGTCAAAATTCCTAAAAAATTTACTATAAAATTTTTCCCCAAAATTCTTGTGCTATAACTATATTGTCGGCCGACAAAGGAACAAAACAGTTGGAATGACTTCGGTATCTGAACTGGTAACAAGTATTTTCTGGTTTTACCCAAGGTGTAAAAAATAAAAGCTAAAATGTCATAGTCATGCATATCTGAAATATTGCAATTTTTGAAATTATTGGCATGGTGTATGTTTACTTAGTTTCATTGCCAGATAGAGCCAGAATTGTGTTTAATAAAATGTGAACTAATAGTGATATTCGCTACAAATTGGAAGAGGCTGTAAAAAATCAGAAATAATGGAGCTAAAGACGGGAAATCGGACTTATACCTGAAAAATGCGGAGAAATACGATAAATCGGGTAATATGGGAGCCCTGCTGATGAGTAAGTATTCTCTGATTGTCGGAAGATTATTTTAGCGAAAACCTAAAATCTTTATCACTTTCTTCCTGGCATTATCTTGATAACTTTATCACTTCTATTATCTCTTGAAAAATGTTTAATGTTAAAGGGTGAAAGTTTAGGCTACCTTTGCTCTTATCGGTGGGGTACGACAAGAATTGATTTTATAAGGTTTTATTTTAAATATTATTATTTTTAATATTATTTTATTATTTTAAATATTCTGCATTTCTTAACTGTGAAATCCAGTTGACCCAAGAACTAAATCTTTTGGACCATGCCCAATGCAACAAGTTTTACTTAATTGGGTGCTGGAAATGGTGGATGGTGATTCCACTTTCTTAAAAGAAAATAACCTACACCGACAAACTCATAACTCAAGTCGCGCTAGGGCTCGAAATATTTGCTCGAAACATTCAGCAGCTAGTATTGGTAAAGCTGGCACCATAACTTTAGTGTAAGCAATCCATCGGAATGATTTTATGATTAACCGGTATTACCAAATAGCTTTATATCTCAGAAATTGAATTATTGCATTTGGTTTAGGTTCATACCATCGTGCAAAACTCCATTTTAATGAGGAGCATAGCGCAAATGTCATAAATAGTAATCGAAGGATTCGACTGTAGATGTTTAAAAGCTAAGACCTCTGCCTTTTAACGTAATAGAACCCTGTGAAACTTTATAGGACGAAGGCAGCATCCAAGGGCGCATTTTAGTGAAATAATTAGCAATTTTAGAAGCTAGATTCATTCGAAACGAAGAAACCTGTATACGCCCGCAGTGGCCTGAAAAAAGATAAAAGAAAAAGGTAGAAGAAGCGTTTCGTGTTAGCAGAAAACCTTACACTCATCGGTACAACTTGGTTTTCTGCCTGCTGTAGACGCTTGAAACAGATCAAATTGATCTCCTCTTGTTGTCGTTTGTTTACATCCGCGTTGTGAGCAACGAAAGCCTACTTCCGAATATTGGGACATAAAAGATTAATGATTGGTCTGGCGAGTGCCGTTCAGTGATCAGTCACGACTTAACTTATGTTTAAAGTGTAAAGTTTCGGTTTAGATTGGTTATGTCGAGATATGGCAGTTTGTTTGCGGTAAATAGAGATTTACATGTTAAAAGTAATCTGAGCATGTTTCCATTGAAGAGTTTTAGTTATTGTGATTAGTAAATATTTTATATTATTGGTTGCTTTTGCGACCAGACACGGATAGTACCTCAAAGTTTGAACAAGTACAAAATTTTCAGGCTAGCAATTTATGATTTTTAAACAATCGACCAATCATAAACTTAGACAAATTGTATATAAAACTATGTTTGGGACATAATTAAAAATGTCACCACAAAAAGTAATTTTAATTGCAGCCAAATTGAGCTTCCAATTTTCTACAATACGGAGGTCAGAATATTACGACCTACTTCTTTCACCATTTAATTGAATCCATGATAACATGGATCCTATTGACGAATTACTACTTATTGGTGATTTTGACTTACCCAATATTCAATGGGTATTAAATGAAGAAAACGATGTGACTATATTCCTCCTATTAAATTGACAACAAGGGAATCAGTCTTCCTGGACGCTATCTGATACTTGGTCTTAGCCAAATCAGTTATGTTAAGAATGTCAAGGGTAGGCAGTTAGACCTGGTATTTTCTACTGGCGCGAGTAACTTATTGGTTTAACCTAGCCCAGTTATAATGTCTACTCTTGACAAATACCATCCCCTCTAGTAATTTCATATTGCCACGAAAGCGAACACCTCACAAGTTGTGACGAAACACAATACTTTTTAAATTTTAGACAAGCCAATTTTTCGGAACTTTCCAGTAGACTTACCTCAATCGATTTCAACACATTGCTTTGCTGTATTACAATAGTGTTGATAAAGACGTTTCTAAGTTTTACATAATTCTTTTCGATTTATCCTCGTCTTATGTACCACCTGTGGGTCTAAAACACTTACACTAAAGGACTGAAACGTTTTAAAAATAGATAGAACGAATTGTGGAAAAGTGATATGACGGGCAAAGACATTATAACTCAAAGAAACCTCCTCACATCCTATAATGAGTTCAAAGAACTTTCCTCAACATAGAGTAAGAGCACATTCAAAGTATGCGTGGAAAATAATTTAGTTTATTAATATGAAGAAAAACAACTACCGCAATACCATTAGGTACAGGTACTCTACTACTGCTATTTCGATTGAAATTTGCAGAGTATTTGCTTAAATTTTTGATAATGCGCTTTCTTCGTCAAATTTCCAACCTCAAAATAGTAACTTTGGTAATATGAACGACTCCCATAACGATTCATTCACTATCCCTACAATTACACATGAGGATATACATACTTGATCATATTAATGGGCTTCCAAATGACTTCACAATGGCTCCCGATGGGATTCCTCCAGCCTTTTTTAAGTCATGTCGCCTCTCCCTGGCTGCCTCGTTGAGAATTATTTTCCAAAAATCGCTCGATATGGGTTACTTTAAGCAGCTATGGAAAAATCAGTTCGTCATATATTCGAATATATTACTTACTTTCAATTATCAATTTCCTGCAAGAATTTGCTCTCTTCACACCAACATGTGTTTATTTCGGGTAGATCTAGAACCACCAACTAATTGGTATGCGTCTCGGATACCATTGGCAGGTTGCAGAAGGCTACCAGACAGATGGTATTTATACTGACCTTAATAAAGCTTTCGACAAGCTATCTCACTCCGTGATATTGTTTAAAATGGAAAAGTATGGGTTTCCCTAGAAATCATCAGGGACGTCTATCTAAAGGCAGGCCTCCGATGGACCAGCAGGGATACCTGTCGTATTGCGAGGCAATTGTGGCCAGCATATGATAGGAAAAGGACAAGGGAACTGCTTAATAGCAGCAGAGCAAATACCAGGAATATAGTCGGGGTCACGACGGGTCACTGGGCCATTGGGGACCATGCTAGAAGACTGGGAATAGCGGCAAACGATTTCTGCAGGAGTTGTAGGGACTCGGAGGAAATTGAAATAGTCAAACATGAGCTTTGCGAATGCCCCGCTCTGATGAATAAAAGAGGTAGGCTACTAGGTAGCTGCTTCTTTTCAAGTCTGGGGGAGCTTCAAAGTATAAAGTTCAGAGACATCTTGAGTTTTCTGAGTGAGGCAGGATGGATCTAGGTTAAAGGTCTTGGATATATCCTGAGTTTCCCAAGGACAGCAGGATAAATCCGCTTGAAGGGTTATCCCATGAGGTCTAGGGGTACAATGGACCCGTTGGAGGTCTAAGTGAGGCTGGCTGGTTATCCAGTGGGACCCCTCTTACCTAACCTAACCTATGGGTTTCCCTAACATTCCTAAAATGGACGGAGTTATATTTAGATAATAGAACATACCAAATCTATTACTGCCATTCCTTCTCTATAGTCTTGAAAGCCTCATCTGGCGTACCTCAAAGGAGTCATTTGGCCCCGTTGCTCTTTGTTCTATCGATTGATGGCATTGTCTCTATTGTGAAGCACTGCAAAGTCTTGATTTATTCTGACGATATTAAACTTTTCGCTCAAATCGACCGTATCTCAGACAACTTCGCTGGAATTATTTATGGATGTTTCCACCCTATGGGGATGGGTTGAAGCTTTTAAATATGAACTCGCTTGAAAAACGTCGCATGGTTGCTGAAGTAACTTTTGTGTATCAACTCTTAAACGCGACTGTTTATTCTCCGTTGTGACTTGACAAATTCTCTTTTCGGGATTATAGTTAATAATATGGCTGAGCATTTTGTTGTTGACGTTTCTAAACATATTTTAAAATAACGTCTATATAATATTTAATCGTTTTTGTTTATTTCATTTTATTTTTTAATGTTTGTGTTCCATGTTGCATCGCATGTAATTTTATCCGGTGTTTGGTTTATGTTTAGTTTAACATACTAATACCAAAACTGACTGACTGATAAAAGGCATGTATTGTTGACCGTTTATTTATTAAACGTATCACTACAACGACCTTGTTCTGGTTCTGATAGTCAACAAAAGATATACAAACACTTCAACAGTGGTACTTCATATTAAGTAATTGTAAAAGTACCACTGTGTAAGTGTTTGAATATTTTTTTTGTTTTTACTATTGGAAGCAGAATACATAAATATTTGGTCTCGTATAAATTCTCAACTGAGATAAAAGCTGAAATTATCTTATTATCATGCAATTTAATATTAAAAGGATGTCCTGGGACAATCGTAAAAACTTTTCACACACAATTTTGCGGCAAAATTAATGTACAGCTATAAAAGCTGCGATAAGGGTAGTAAAATTTAAGAGAAATATCAACATTAGAAAAATTCATTTCCAACTTGGGCAATTCTTTATTTACTTCGTACTTATATACAAGGAAGGTAGATATGTTTTGGATAAAAATCTCTTAATGCCTGAGATATTCGCGAAATATTTTCACGATTTTTTACCGACTGAGATAGACTTAATTAAGATATACCCAGTATTCTTGGGAGGTAGGTAGGAGTTTTAGTGTCGGCTGCTTTTCGTAGTTGATATAATTTGAAAAAGTTGCTTTTTCCTTCACTTTGCGTAGCACGAAATATTTATCCTAGGGCCTTACAAATTTACTGTTGAGTATTTTACGATCCTATTTCTTAATGAGTTATTCATACGATTAAAAATGCTTCACTTTTTTTTATTAGCGAAATCTGAAGAGAAGTTCAAATGAAGTAAAAGTTTTACAAACTTTATATTAGAGGGCTTTGTATTTAATAGGATCACGCTACTAGATTGAAATTCAATCCTGTTTTTTGAACAATTTTAGTTAATTTTATAAGCTTTATGAATTTGAGGATTCGAAAAAATCGATGAAGTTGTAGCTTCAATTATTAACTGGTTGGCTGAATGTTAGACTCATATTGAGGATTTGCTGCATAAGTACGACTTCGTCAAAAATGTACACATATATGACGATTACAGCAGACATTAAACTTTTAATGCCTCGATTCTTAGAACTGCTCCTGTAGATAAGGCTGGAAAATCTTTTGGAAGTTATAGGAATCATTGTTATCGGTTGTCAGCAGTATGTATACGAAAAAATTACGTTCCTATTAGTCAAAGACGTGAACAATTTATTCCAGTACTTACCCGAGATAGTAGTAGAAGTCGAGTCCATTAAATCTGTTGTCGTTGATAATATCTATGCGAAAATTCTTAAACTTGTGTTAGCATGGATGCTTCAACAAAGACAATGCATGCCTTACTTTAAAACGACGATTCCAGTGGTATGAAAAAGCTAAAATAGCACCTCCTTTGTTGGATAGCTACTTACAACTCTAACACCGCTGTACCTTATCGTCAAGTGGGACCGTAAAAATGCGAGGTCGATCTTGTTGGCTTCGGAATATAGGGCGTGCGACAATCCCACCCAACCAATCGAAGTGCGCGATCTCGCAAAGGAAACTGAGATGAAGAAGCTCGCCCAAGTAACAATTTTAGTTTTATAATAGTCTGCATAACATTTTCTATACTATTTTATAAAACTTATAATAAAGCTATTTAGTCAAACGAACAATAATAGGACCATGAAGAAGCCCTCATAAAACTCAAAGGGCCCACACTACAATAAGCTTTCAGGGCCTATTTTTAAAACCTTACAAAGCCTAATTGGTCTTATCTGGATTACTCTTTGCGACAATTTATAGTTCTTTATAAAACCTTTCATAAAACTGTTAATGAAAGAAAAAATCTTAATTTCAACTCATCAACCTGTCCTCATAATGTTATCCCAACTATCATAAAGCTATTCTTTAAACCTTTTTTAAGATAAAATGGCATTGGAAATGCTATTTCTGCAAACCTTTTACACTTGAAACTTAAAAAAAAAGTAATATTCAAATGCATATTTACTTTTATGATACCAAATAGATTTATAAGTCCCACTTTATAATAATTTAATAAAATGTTGACATTTAATTTAATTTTACTTCATGTGTGTAAATATACGGTATTTAAGGGCAAATTTAACAATACAATGTAGCAACTTTTACGGCGATTGAAAGTTTACTGATAATATCGCATAGGATAGCTCGAAAAATAACAATGGGCCTCAAAAATAATTAAAATTAGGAAAACTTAAGAAATATTTGTAAAATGTTTTTTTTTTATTTATACTATATTTAACCTATATATTATTTTTAATAAGTTAGAAATTGAAAAAAAGTTTGAAAATGTTATCTCTTAGTAATGAAACAAGCTAAATTACCGAAAAAAAGTAATTTTAAAATAATGCATTTTAAGCATAAGATAGAGATTTTACCTTAAGGCCTATTTGCCACAGGTGCGGCTGTAATAAAACCGTTTGGTTTTAGCATGGCTTCGATTAAAACACTCTATGCTATTTTAAATCCATTTAGTTTTAAGCAAAACTTTTCTGAGTACTCGTAGGCGGATATAATTCTATTTAATATTAAATAAAACCATTTAATCTTATATAAACGCATTATAAAACTAATTGCACTTATTGCACTTGTATATATGTATGTATTTATTTACAATCGAACATAAAACTTTTTTCTGACTTTTGCCATGCTTTTTAATAGGCTTATAGTACCTATATGCATTGTTCGTACGGAGAAGCGTAAATCTTTCACTAATTTAAATCTATACATTTCTGAGATTATTTTAATTAAAAATAGTTTTTTTTACAATAAATATCTCGACTTTACATTACAGCCAATTGGCTGCATATAAAGGCAAAATAAATTTGCTTGACTTTAATTTAGTTGCAAATAAAACCGTTCGCTCTTACTTAGATCTTTTTGATCTCAGTTAAAACCGTTCTAATTCTATTTAGACTCAAATAATGATATTTGCTCTTGGATAAATCTATTTAGTTTTATATGTCGTGTCCCAATAATAAAACTCACGAATCAATAAAACAATAAATCTTCAAACCAAAGAAAACACACGAGTTGCATTTAAAACAATACTTTATTAAAACGAGAACTGACCTAACTTAATGTCAATATAACTAAGCTACCTGGCGCTTAGGTAACCTGAACCGACTCTAATCACGATAACACTGTACACTTTACGGCACTCGCCAGTCCAGTCATTGGTCTTTTATGCACCAATATTCGGAAGTAGACTTTACTTAACAACGCGGATGTAAACAAACGACAACAACCTTGCCGTTTGTTCTACCGGTTGCAGCACCTGAGTCGCTCAGTAGTAAACAATCGCTTTACATAATAATTACCATGCGAGGTGAATTATTATTGTAATCGTCGATTGCTCCACTAAGCGCTCATCGCAGCCAGCTGTTGAGCCAATCAGCAAAATAACCGACAGTTGCAGAACAGTACCATGCGAGGTTACTGTTTAGCAATTGCTAATTATTTCACTAAAATGCGCCCTTGGCTGCTGGAAGAATCTTCCTTATATTGGGCCACAACATATATATATCCCGGATAAATCTTGTTTTGACTTGTTTGAGTTGTCTTTTTGACATCGCGCTTCAGTTTACAAGCGTACGTTGTGCACAAACGTTCTTTTCATTGAGGAGTACATAATAAATATTGTATTGGTATGTAAATTAAATATTTATTTTATTATGCATGTTGCATGTTACGTAGTATAAATTAATAATTTTTGATAAAAGTTAATGACTTTTTTTGTGTGTTTGTTCTTATTGAATTTAGCAGTATCATAAAGATTACATATATTTTACCAGATAGGATTATGCCGTTTAAAATAGTACAGACCATTGAAGATGGCGAGGCCTGTTTATGTGTAGTACCTAGTAAATGGGAGGTTAATGGTACTTTACATTGGCCACTAAAAAGCCAAATTGCTAAGCTGTGCCAGATTGAAAATTCTGTTCCAAATGAAAAGTGGGAAAAAATAAATTGTGTCAGGAAGAGAGAATTTTCCACTCGAAATGAGGCGATAAAAGAAATGGAAAGAATGGAGGAAAAGACGGATACCGAAATTGACGATGCCACATTTAATCCAATAGTAAAGAAAACGAAAACGAGTTCAAAGTTAATTCAACCCCATTCATCTAAACCAGACTTTAATAGTGAAATTCCTGTTCGTGAAGATGTGGTAATAATGTGTAACAATTAATAACTTTCCAACAAATATTCAATATTATTTTTTCTTTCACCTGTAGACCGAATATCCAAGTGCCCCCTCATCAACAGTTTCAAATAATAAAATCTCCACACAGTTTTTTCTACGAAATGAAGCAATTAGTCCACAGATCTTGACAACTGAAAATGGCACATATTTACTTAGAGAGGATGAAGAATTGGTATGACGAATTATAATGTGCAAAATCAAATTAGTGTATTTTCGTTTTTTTTTTTTAGCAAGGTATATCAGCACCAGAAACAGATGGGAATACGGCTAAAGTTTTTGTTTTACAACATGGAGTCCATGATTCTGAAAAAGAAATCATTTTAACAAAACTTTTAGAGAACCAGCACAAGATAATGCAAAGTATTGCTAAATTACAGGCATCAGTTGACATTTTTGCAAAGGAATATAAGAACAGCATTAGTACATCAAAAACAGCTGCCGAAACATTAAAAACATCAGATGCCTGTATATTCACGGAACCCATAAAGTCCTTTGAAAAGTTAAATGAAATAGAAGAACAACTAAAAAATGAGAGCGTTATAAATTGTGTAGTGGAAAATATAAAATTGATCTGTGGAAACAACGGCAAGGCAAATGGGATCGACTGTTGCTATAAATTGATAGACTATTTCATTACAAGAATTTTTACGTCAATGCTCATGCACAGGAAATATAAGATCTACATGCGAAAGTATTAGTTGTGCAGTGGAGGAAGGAACTTCTTCTTTGGGCGATGGCTCAGCAAAAGTAGCACTAAAATATTTTAAAAATTTTAGGAAGTGTTTTTTGAAAACAGTTATGTTAGCTGATAAAGATTTCACTGAAACACAGTGTGACACATTCTTTAAAAGAATAATGAAAAATAGTAGGCAGAGAGTAATGGGGAAAACTCTAACTTCAAAACATAAAAATCGACCAAAATGCCTGAAATACAAGAAATGGAGAAATACTTCAACTAATAATGAAGAAAGCCAGGAAGAAAGCATTCCTAATATAGAAATGGATCAAAAAGGCCGGGATGATACAAAGGAAATATCAGGGATTAATATTAATAAATGGATTTTAACTGAAGAGAGTACACGAATTACTATGATATAGAGGTAATATATGGATGCATATTGTGGTTCACGTTTCAAAGGATCGCCCGTATTGCATCGCATTTGTATTCAGCCGTCTTTTTCATGAGCTCATCGAATTTAGTGTGCTGTAATTATTAATTTGTTTTTAGTTAAACTTCAAAAGCCAGACAAACTTTATTAAAGGCGTTCATTTTCAATAAGTTCAAGATCGAAGATCAAACTTTTCATCTTGCCATTTTATACCACTTCATGACCTCTTTTCCTTTAGTTATAACTGTTGTGTTATAAAATGGCAGGATGAAAAGTTTGTCCTTGGATCTTGAACTTATTGCAAATGAAAGCCTTTGATAAAGTTTGTCTGGCTTTTGAAGTTTAACTAGAAGCAAATTAATAATTACAGCACACTAAATTCGGTGAGCTCATGAAAAAGACGGCTGAATAAATGCGATACAATACGGGCGTTCCTTTGAAACGTATATTTACATTATATATGTATATTACCTCCATACCGTATAATATTATTTAGTAGTAGCTATCGATAGCTATATTGTTTTTTAAACGGCTCATAGTTTTTTTTTTTAAATACTCTAAGAAAGAGTTGTTTTATGTATCTTTTATGAAATTTCCATGAACTCATCCAATCTAGCGTGCTGTGATTATCATTTCATCAATGTGTTTAGAACCAAGATGCAACATTTAATAATATGTACTTGATGGACTTCTACAGTTATGATGTAATTAGTATTAGATATCTACAGCGTGTTTCAGTTAAGTATGACCAAGGAGTGGAGAGATGGGAGCTGTCAAGACAAGCAACTAACTGTAAGCAAAGAGGGCCCGGCGTTTAAAAGTTAGAGTGGATTTGTGATTGTCGGTACATTTCCTCTAACACCTTGAAACTTTTTTTATATATCTCATGAAGATGATACTTTCACCTCAGATGAACCATCTAAACTTTACAATTTACTTCAAATAACCCCTCTGTTGGCAGCTACAGGACATTAAAGTCAAATATCTTAAAGTAGTACTAACCATTAGTTCGTTATTACAAGACTTCGAAGCTTCAGAATGTTAGCCTTCATTTTATTCTACTCATGCCCCGGTTTTTAGATAAAGATATTTTTATTATTATAATCTTAAAAATCGTACAAAAAAAGCGATGGCATGTGGTGTACCCGCAGAATCGAATGAAATATATTTCTAAATATTGTAAGAAAGTGCTATATGTAATTATTATGGTTGTTGGAGAGAAAATCGGTATCATTTAACAAAATTTATTAAAATTGTTTTATATTAAACCTTTCTCCTTGATCATCCTTAACTGAAACACCCTGCATAACAGTACTATTCTTTCAAACTGCTCAAAATTCCTTTTTGAAAATACTCTGAGAGACAGTTTTTTTTTTTTTTTTTATTTTATAAATGAAAATTCTTAAAAATATTTTGAATGTCTTTTATTTCTTATTTTGTCTTATTTTGCGAGTTTCAAGAATATTACATATATTGAATTTTAAAGAAAATATAATTAAATATATCACAAAGTGTGAAGTAATGGAATAAAGACAACTGTTTCATTCTCATTGTATGGAATAGCTACAAGTTTACATTTTATTTCATTCAAACCATAAACCTTTTCTACATTTTCGTCACAATCAGAAGTATAAATGTTCAAATACGTTGATCTTATTGGAGTCTCAAAAAATTTATCAAGCCTTTTTAAACTGCAGCCGTAGATAGATACAACGTTATTTTGGCTGATTACTCCCTTCATTGCTACAATTTCGTTCTTCATAGTTAGGAGCCATTTGTTTTCCATTTCATTACTTAATGAAAAGCCATCCAATTGCACTTTGGAAAAAAAACTTGCTTCCGGTTGCGCACTTAGAAAATCTTGAGTAATAAAGTCATGATCATAAATTTGCTTCTTTACAATTGGAAATGTTTTAACGTTTCTTCTAATATCATATCCCTGTACTTGGCTTAGTTCACCTAACCTTTTCGCAACTTGAACTAGGGGTTTACTTCCACTTCGTATCATATTTTTAATTTCATAAAGTTTACTTTCAAAAGGGTATGCATTAAATGTTGTTAAAACACCAAACCTTTTTACATCATCTACCAGATGGGAAAGATTATGTACATTACTTGTGATATAATCTTCTCCATAAATATCTCCGTAGTATTCTATATAGTGTTCCAATAATACGTGAGCTAGTTCAAGAAAATTCTTATACCTTTCGGAAGAACAAATTGTTATCGCACAAAAGAAAGCCAAGAAATGCTCATAAACATCAGATGGTAAGAACTTCTTTAATACAATAATTCCCAAATAGTACAAAAATGTACGAAACTCTAAGCCCTTCCAATGTGCAAGGCAATCAAGGCCCCTCACAGCACGATGTATTTCAGCGGGCATTTTATACTGTAGTAAAAGTTTTGAAATACTTGCTATATCTCGAGCGGACCATTTAGTTCTATAATTACCAAAACTTCCATCCCGCCATCCCATTAAACATCTTTTCATAATCCCAAGATCAATCAAATGAAGCGAATCACCAATGGGAAAATCTTTGATCATGTCGATAGGAAGCTGCAATAAAGGTGTATCGTATTTATGATGAGATCCATAAATTTTTGAACGGAAGCCTGCATCAGTTCTTTTATGGCAACTAACGCGAGTAAAATAGTTGCAATGAGAAATATATGAATAAACACCAATAGTGGAACATTTTTGACATCCATTTTGGGCGTTGAAATAAGCCACACCTGCATAATTATAAAAAAGTAAAATAAATATTTCAAATTGTATAGATTTTTTACACAGTAATTTTTTACCTTTAACAAAGGCTCGAGCTGGAGAGTCACAAATAAAACATCGGATTTGCACGTTAATTTTGTGTCCATTTACATAAATTCCTTTTTCTAAAACATCTTTCATCTCGTCCACAAAAGGTGTCAGGAATTCATTTAAATCATTCGGTTTGCTCTTACCGCAATAAATACCAATAATCATAGGCTTTAAATGTTGCATTTCGTGAATGTTGAACAAGATTGGCCAAAATTCATCTTTAGAACTCTTATAAGTAGGCAAGCCATCTAAATTTAAGTTAATTGAAATTTGTACAGGCTCTTTTATATTGCTAAAAGCCCGTCCAATGCAAAATTTAAATCCTTGGTGCCAATATTGACCTCCACCTATCTGCCAAAGTGTAATTATTTTCTCTGTTTGCAAAAATGTTCGTGGGTCCTGTGGTAGTACGTTTGGCAATCGATTATTAAGCACTTGCATTAATCCTTTCAAAGCACTCTGTTTAATATTAAAATTATTAGACCATACTAGGAGTTCTCTTCGTAACATTTGATTTTTGTGTTCTTCATCTTCATTATAAAGGTCTTCGTCGTAATTTTCTAATTCAGTTGACCAATTATTTTTTATTTCTTCGGTTTCCACATCAGTTATTAGTGGATCCTTAATATTAGTAATTTGTGAAGATACCACACTTAAAACAATTGGAGCTAGTACAAAACGTGATGGAACCGGTGATCTCAGATTTTCGTTGATAATTATATTTTTCTTTATATTCGTATTCAGGATTTTAAGATAATTATTTTTAACACTTCGTTTGAAAAAACCACTTCGTTTTACTTTTTTTCCACTTTTGCGCGAACTCCGACATATTTAACTACTCTTTTAATTACTCTCCGCTCCTTGCAAACATGGCGTTCCAAAACATTTGACAACTTTGGCGAAGGCACCTCGATAAACCTATTAGCTTTATTCAGAATAATTCAACATTTGAATAAGCCTATTAATCCTATAATGATATTATGAATGAATTTTGAAATGCATTCTTAAAACCTCTATGCATAATAGTTTTATGATAGTTGTCTACATAACCCAATAGTTCTCTAAACCAAATTGTCTCTTAAATTGGATGTAAAGAAGCTCTCTGTGCTTCTTAATATAACCTTAATAAGTCTTATTTTTCAGTATTATCAAAGTTTTATACAATAGTCTTGAAGGATGCTATAAAACCTTAACAAAACTAAGAGGTAATTAATCACTATTTTAGTGCTTATTGGTTTTATTCTAGTTGAATTGATGACAGCCATAAAACTTCTATAAGTACAAATGGACTTAAATGCTAAATAATTTTATTACTACTCTCCAGGAGGTTTTTAAAACATCACAATAAAATCAATTGTACTAGAAGACCAATTGGCATGACTTACAATCACCATAAAACTATTTAGCAAGTTCAAAACCTTAATAAAACAATTATAAAACCTGAGTAAAACTAAATAGCATTTAAATTGTTACTTGGGCGAACTTCTTTTAGGATGCGACGCCAGCGCCCACCACACGATATGGGGTAATACCGCCATCCAGAAGCGTGGTGAGTCCTTATTTGAATCCTTATTAGTCCTTATCAGTGAATCAAATGATCTAAAGGTTGTAATTTGGAGAGTCTCCAGTAAGATATCATTCTCGCGCCATTGCTGGATTGCCGTTGAAATAAGCCACTAACCCGATTCCACTAAACCGTTCAGAAACGCAGCTAAAACAGATTGGAATAAATCTAGTAATGTATATAAGCTCCTAAATGTGAGATATTACCTTCTCTGTCATCAGTAGATAACGAGTTCAGAATATGAATGACGCCTTTAATACCGCCTTTGTTGAAGCTTGCCCTCTGCGCTGCGGAAGTCAAATTGTTCGTACCGTCTTCAGCCACCAATAATGCACACGAATTCTTAAGAAATATAGTCGATTAAAATTCTAGGAAAAAAATAATTTCTTGTCTACATTGAATCAAAAAAGCTAATCAAGCAAATATCTGTTCGCAACCATTATAAAATATGTTCTATACATAGATTTAGTACTTTAAGGAATCGCGATTGAAACAAGCAGCTTAGAAATTAGATTATTCGCTCTACAAAACTGGTAATTATTTATTGGTACTCTTAAGAGGACCGGGAATCCCTCTGATTTAAAAACGTAACGTTTCATAAATTTTCCATGCACCGGGTTAAGCCTACAAATTCTCATGACAGACTTCTCGTAACATTACTTTAAAACTTCAAGTCAATTGCATACGGGGAAATATTTCAGTGCACCTGACAGGAATGTATAAAGATTGAGTAAAGTGAAGTCCAACAAAAATCATTTTGTGAAAAGTGTTTCCATATTCAATCTAATTAAAACGTATACTTAATCGATTATTTCTAAAAGGTAATTCATAAAAATTCATTAAAACTTTAAGTCAGCTGCATACGGGCAAATATGTGTACGAAAACGAATCCATTTTGAGTGTTCCGTACCCAAAGGGTAAAAACCGGAACCCTATTACTAAGCCTCCGATGCCCATCCGTCTGTCTTGTCTGTCACCGGGCTGTATCTCATGAACCATAATAGGTAGACAATTGAAATTTTCACAGAGTGTGTATTTGTATTACCGCTATAACAACAAGTAATAAAAATAAAATTAAATAAAAAATTAAATGGGCTCCATAGAGAAAACCAGTTTTTGGGAGTAGTATACATAGTGTTAAATTTTGCCGACTTTTATAATTTTTCTAGGGCATGCATACCCAAATTTCATTAAATTACAAATAAAATCAATCATACATTAAAAGTTCTGGGTCGAACCAGTTAATTAAACAAAATAGCAAAATTTTATAACATTAAAATATTGCATCATAGCGCACCGCATAAAACGTCACTTGCACAATGACCCACAAATCGAATAAAAGAAAATAAAGAAAGTGATGATAGAATGCCTGGGTCAATGATGCAAGTGCACGATGTAAACAAAATTGGTATCATACATGCCCTACAAGAAATAAATTCGGAGGTATTTTTGTTTCTTTTTGTTTCCAATTGATTTTGCAATTCTTTTGTTTGGAATTGATTTTTGTAAATTAATTGGTAAGACATAACCCCCACTACGTAAATGAGTGTATTTTAGATTCTAAGTAGGGAATTTTGTATAAATTATTATTATATATTATTTCCTCCAAATTCTCTCTACGATTCCTACTTCCCAACTTCTGCATCCATACCATAGGTGAATTATTCTCATACATGGCATGCTTGAATGCGGAGAAAATTAAGAGATTGAATTGTCAGAGAAGATATTAAAGGAACCTCAACACACACAACTACACAGTTTCAACCATCACAGTATTCAACCATTACCTGATTCTTCCCTAAAAAACTAAACTTTCCTTCCTTTAATAAAAATAACATGTAAAATCAAAATATTTCCTTTTCCCATAAAATGATGAAAACACTTTCTATTTACGACCGTTCCTTATAAGACTAGAATGACACTTCAAAAGGAATTCTTAAATCATAAATAATTATCGTCCAATTGTATTCAGCAAAATGTTTACAAAATCCCTCCCAATTTACTCAGTTATAATATTCTTATACCATCGGTGACATTGGTCAAATACAATAGAACTTCCGCGGGGATTTTTTTTTTATTTGTTTTTCATTGAAACCTTTTTAATTGTCCTGCTGTGTAGAGGACAATAAATAATTGACAATATTACTTCAACTTTTATTAAGCTGGTTCGAAGGTCTCTGCGCTCTGTCCCCATGGTGCATCTAGTTTAAGAAGATTTATTTTGTTTGTATTTGAAAGAAGATATCAAATTTTCTGTCCTTATGGGTTGAACGGAAAAAAGCTTTTATAGACAATATCCCTCTCTACAAGCATAAAATGTATAAATTGGAAAATTTCTATCTAATGAGCAAATTAGGCATGGTAAATTGATTTTGAGACCGAATATTTCAGGCTAAGGCAAAATTTTTCAAGAGCAATGAGGCCGGTTCTAAGAAAGTTTATAATCAGAGGAAATTTTTAAAATATAATTTTTGGCGGAAGGTGCGAAAGTCTGGAAAACTGAAACTCTTTAGAAATTCAATAAATCTGAATTTAAGTAATTTATAATAAATAAAAAAGATTAAATTAAATTTGTAGTTTGACCATATTATTTCTACTTAGTTACCCCGTATATACGGGTTTACGTAGGTAGCTGAAACTTACACGGTATTTTCATAGCAATAGCAAATACAATTTCAAAAATTGACTAAATCGGGCAAACTTTTTTTGGTGTTGCAATCCAAAACTTTTGTTTTTAAGTTATTTAACTATTATAATCATTTATTATTATTGTTCTTAGATCAATTACAACTTGTTCTATTGTTTTTCATTGATCTAGATATAACAGTGAATTAATTTGCAAAATTTTCACATTAGCAATCACAGCACTAGATTTAAATAAGTCCAATTGAGGGCAATCAATCAGAGCATTTCGAATCTGATAAAACGGCTCGAATTTCGTTCTGTATAACAGCGGCGGGTGGGTAAGCTTTAGTTAGTGACTCATGTTCACAAGTGCTACGTTGTGATCAATTATACCATACATGATGCATTTTGTGTCCTGTTGTTAACAATATAGGAATTTTTTCCACGATTGCAT
This sequence comes from Dioctria rufipes, assembly GCA_963924295.1. NCBI lineage: Eukaryota > Metazoa > Arthropoda > Insecta > Diptera > Asilidae > Dioctria > Dioctria rufipes. Next base: position 78,436,854 of record OZ002740.1, on the reverse strand, counting down.
TTAAATTGGACCTGGAGAAGCGAATTGAAATAGGCGTCATGTGGAATAGAGATGGAAGAATTTAGGTATGTATACAATATATTTAGGTAGACAATATTACAAAATAAACGAATAAGACGAATTTTGAATCTACGTTGTCCTTTAATTCTTGCATTATAAATTTGTATTTTCTATAACTGCAGTGAGTTCTTTCTATTTAAAACGTAATCTGAAAATTATTTATTGTTTTGGCAATGATTAACTATAGTTGGTGGTGGTGTAGAAACACGAGACAACAAGCAGAGAAGCGGTAAGCCATCTACACCTAAATCAGCAATATTAATGAATTGAGTGCTTTTGATGGCAGTAACCCTGCTGCGTCTATGTGTAATAACAGAGATCTGTTAACCTTTTACCTAAGTAAAAACTGGATAGTTCTTGAAGCGACTTCCAATTGAAAGAGCTGTACCAAGAGATTACCAGCTATGTGCACTGGAGAGACTTGGAGATAGTATTTGAAGTTAAAGTTGGGTTTAAGATATTACATTCTCATATTAATAAATAAAAAGATTACTCTTTTTGTCTTTTTACCGGGTTAAACTTAATTTTGTTCAAGAAAGAATTTTTTGGGATTCTCCGGTATATAGAAAAAGCTAAAAAATGTTCTAATTTGTTATTTCATCACACAACCCATTAATTTTTGGTGACAAGCTTCAAGTCTTGGTTTGACTAATCAACAGAGAAGAGATCAGTTTGATCTATTTTCAAGCGTCTGCAGCAGGCAGAAAACCAAGCTGCAACGATGAGTCTAAGGTTTTCTACTGACCCGAAACGCTTCTTCTTCTTCCTTTTCTTCTTTATTTTTCAGCCCACTGCGTGGCGTATACAGGTTCGATTCGCTTCGAATGAATCTGTTTCTTTAAAAATTTTTTTAAATTTTTTTAATAAATAAAAAAATTGTTTTTTTTTCTTCTATTTTTCTCAAACTTATCATTTTTTTCTTCTTTTTTGCATTTTTTCATTTGTTTTTTAAATCACCCAATTTCGCTATTTGGGACCTGTTGACGAGTCAAACCAAGACTTGAAACTTGTCACCAAAAAAATTAATGGGTTGTGTGATGAAATAACAAATTAGAACATTTTTTAGCTTTTGCTATATACCGGAGAATCCCAAGAAATTCTTTCTTGAACAAAATCTCATATTTATGTAACCCATTATCATATATGTTGATCCAAAGGTCATATATAATTCACCCATTCGCAGTTATATTCAACCCATTAACAAATGAGTTTAAACTTATTACACTTTTTAAACCTTAAACGAAACATTTTAAACCTGTAATAAATATATTTGAACCCTTTACGAATGAGTTCCAACCGTTAACAAAAAGACTTAGAACTTTAGAATATATATTTAATCCGTTAATAAAAAAATTTAAACCTAATAAATTCATAAACTAAAAACTCTATTGAGTTCAATAAACTTCATATATCTTCTTTTATGAAACAAAACGTAAAACTGGTTTATTTCTTATTTTAAAATTATTAGTGAGAACAGATTAATGCATTTTGAGAAATATTTGCATTCAGTAAATGACGCTTAATATAATAATATGAGTAGTAGCGAAGACTTTTGAACAGGCAGCTGTGATGAATGCCCCACAACTATTCAAGAAGAAGAGCTTGCAGATTATGGAACATCAAAGGCAATAAGAGATATGATAGGTGTTACTCATACAAAAGCAAATAAAAGTGCTACAATTGGTATAAGACCAATTCTTATGATACCCTGGATGAATGCCCTTATTAAATTTCGAATTGCCACCAGCAAGTTCGATTTCTGAAGTGGTTTTTCGTATAGACAGAAAAAATGATTATAATCAATTTTATACGATTTAGTATTCTGAAGAAGTTTTGAGTACAACAAAAATGTCTAGGACTGACCGTTTTCACAGTATATGTAAAAAACCTACATGTTTATAAGGCAGCACCAAGAAGGGGTAGCCCGATTTAGTCCATTTTTGAAATTTTAATTCTTATTACTATAGAAAGACCATGTACCAAATTTCTCGATCTTAGACAGTGCCCAAATATATAGCGGAAACCGAAATTTGTGTATGGCAATCCCATGAAGGAGTTACCCGATTTGTCTCATTTTCGAACTTAATTTTATTTTATTTTTTAAAGTCCATGGACAAAATTTCAGCTTTCTAAGTAAACCCGTTCTCGAGTTAGGAAGGACAGACGAACAGACAGACGGGCTCACGGACGGACATGCAAAAATCAAAATAATTTTTAATAGTATGCGTGGGTGTCCAATCCATTTTGCTCTACGATCATTATTTCTAGGTGTTACAAACGGAATGGCAAACGTACACAGTAAAAAATTTCCAGTTGAAATAACGCATTTTATAGGGTCACTATAGATCCACTATATTTTGAAAGTTATTTTAAGTAATGGGTAAAAATCCAAAATGGCTCTGAAATTTGTGTTAAATTAAGTAACCAAAAATCCACAAATGGAGTTTTTTAACACAAAAATGTAGTTCTTGTGATTATTATATTTCGTTATATCGACCCTTTAAGTGAGTTGTTTTTAGCCAATCTAAGCGTTATTTCAATTTCCGGCTTTGAGTTAAAATAATTTCTCTGATAAAATTAGTCCAACTGTGGTATGTGCGTTCATTGCCCTTTTGTGAAATAAAAGATGGACTTAAATTTGGAAAATTTATTTCTTTAAAATTATCGAATTTAATATATATATATATGTCTTAAACTCATGAACATTTTGTGAGTATTAATATTACATTTCAATTCAAATGTTCATAACCAAGCTCTTCCCGGTTTTGTTTTACATAATCACTCAGAACAAACATTTTAATTTTCACACGCAAGATGTTTATACTTCGGCACCATACAACTGAATGAATAAGAAGCTTGCCAAGCGAAACACGTTGTCCTCTTGCGTAGAGTTAAGTTATGGAAGGGGTAGAATTAATACACACAGCACAGTAAAAATGAAACACACACTGAGTCAATTTGACCATACTACTGCGTTAAATAGCGTTTAATCCATTTTTTGGGTTATTATGATAAGGTCGTGAGTTATTTTGACTCAAATAAGCGTTGTTTGCTTTTTAACTCTTTCGGATACACTTAAAATAAATTTTGAAAACTAATGAAATTCACGCATATTTCATTGACTCACCTACGCATTTTTCATTTGACTCATTTATTTTTTACCGTGTAGTAATAACCTATAGATTTCATCAAGGGTATATAAAAACAGAGACAATGTGCGCACTGTGTCCATGAAGCCTATCCTATAAATAGGCTTCATTCATGTGATATATGTGTGTACTTAAAAAACATTTTGTATCAATAAAATTATTTCTTCGATCTTCTCGATAATTATAAAAGAAAAATTGAATTTCTTGCATTTTCAATTTAAAAGCTTCCTCTTTTTCAGCACTGCAAATTTCGATTAGTACATTCTAATTGTCCTCTTTTGTTAAACATTTTTAAATACTAAGGTGGCTTGTAATATGGTGTAATATGGCTTTTCTTGTAAATTTTGGTCGAGAGAATATACAAACGCACACACACACGCGCCCTCACCCCGCATACATCCGCGCGCTCATCCAGAGCCACCCACGCCACAGAAATACACAAACGCGGCGTTTCTGTTTTTCTAGCGCGCGTAGTGTGTGTGTGTGTGTTTCTGCGTATGTGTGCGCGGATGTGTGTGTGAGTCAGTGCATGACTTGGTGTGTGGGAGGGGGGTGCGCTTGTGTTTCATTCGCCTATTGCGTATACATACCGTATGTATAAACAGGCACATCCTTAATAAATTAAGGTTTAATGGAGAGAGATTTCAATTGTAACGCAAATTTACGAATAGCAACCAGTCAGTTCTAGATTTAACTGCAAGCTACGCGAGAATTGAGCCACAACCAGAATTAACTAAATGTTCTTTAGTTAGTACTAGTAATTTTAGATTTAACTGCTTTATATTAGTTAAAACTAGAATTACCGAGAGCGCTTTATTAAAACTAGGATTTCCTAGTAAAATCTGGTTTTGACGAATTTCGTGTTTTGACTGTAACATATATGTATAATGCACCCAAATGACTACTTAACTTGAAATAAAATGTTTTAAATAAATTTGTTAAGGGTTTAAATACATTTGCTAAAGACTTGAATCTTTTTGTTAATGGTTGAATTTCATTCTTTAAAGATTTAAATATATTTTCTATAAGCTTAAACTCATTTATTATGGGCTGAATATAATTTTCATTGAACACAGCTTATGTAATCATGGTTTCCATAAGTCTCAGAATACTATAAATTAGCGGAATTCGTCTGTAATTGGCTTGGCTAATTTTTGGTCTGCAGAGTTATATTCGAAAAGCATAACCTTGATTCTAAATATTTGTCGTAGAGGCAGAGCTCTTAGCTTATTTTAAAGTGGAAAGTGCTATGTTTCACGGAAAATTATGTAAGGAATCCTTTTGTAAGAGAAAACAAAGTAAAAATAAAATTATCCTTTACCATTAATACTGAGTCATTTATTTCTCAAGGATAAAATCGCCTGGGGTTGTAGTTTTATATCCAAGACAGAAATGTACAACTTACAGGGGGGGGGGGGGGGAGCGGCCCTTAAATTAAAGTTTTCACTTTTTGCATACATAAGTAGAGAAAAAATTATACCTATTCTTCGAGTAAACATTTTACACAAATCACACTTTGATTCAATTTCCGAAAAATATCGCCTGTGCGCATCAATAAAATTTAAATATTGCAAGAGACCGCCAATTCTGTGTATATGTACGAAAAGATTATGGAGATAATGCAGTCTTGTATACAATCACCCAAATTTTATGAATTTCAAATCAACGATTAATTGAACTGATTAATCTTGAATACGTGCATTCATACTATTATCTCTCTTTCTGAAAATTCTGTTATGTGAATTAAAAGAGAGATTTGTAACGATCATTTTGATGGATACACTGAATGTATTAGAATAATAATTGGTCTTCATATGAACATGTGCCTTTTTTTATCCTTTTATAATCTGTTGCTTAACATTTGTAATTGCATTTGTGTATGCTCTTTTTGCTTATGATTATTTATGCTTTTTAAATTCTGGAAGATTTTTCGTTTTTCATAATTAACTCAAAATCAATAATCAATTGCGTTCGTTACTGCAAAGTATCATAATGCTTGCTTAAATAATGATGAATAAGTTTTCGAATGGGGAGTTCATGCATTTTCTTCTCTCCCCAAAATTATGTTGAATATTCTGTGTAACGAATGATATGGTCTTAAATTTTGTCATCTCAATGCTCAAAACCTGTTTTCTGAGATTGACAAATTTAGACATATTTCTCCAATTATTCCGTAGATGTTATCTGTGTCTCAGAGACATGTTTGAGGAGGCGTATTTAAATTGGTTTACCTGCAGCAGTTTTCAACTTTTCGTAATGATCGTACTGCAAGAACAGATGTGGCGGAGTTCCTCTTTATCTAAAGAAATCCATACATAATCGTTTAGTGATTCTGATCTTTATTCTGAATATGAGTATGTATTTGGTGAAATTCAGATTAACTATGATAAATGTTTGATTTGGCTGTGTAAAAACCGCCGAGTGTTTCCAATACTACCACTTTGGATGCTGTACTTGCTGGATAACTATATACACACATATAACTATTTCTGGCGACTTTAATGCGGACTTGCTTAGCCGCAGTATTTCAACTGCTGAAATGATTAACATAATACAAGTATTTGGATTAGATTTTGTTAACACCACTACTCTAATACGTTTTAAACCTTCTTCCTCTATCTCGATTAACTTATTTATCGTTGCTAGAAAATACGCTGCCATATTCTTTAATCTAATTTCTATTCCTTGTTTTTCTAGACATGATCTAATTTTGTTTACTTACGATCTATAGCCTGATTTTCCAACAAATTGAGCTCGATTAGACTTTTGTTTCAATTCAATTTCATCTAATTATTAGTTGTTCGGTATTTAGCATGGAATCTAGCATTTCTTGAAGTATAATATTATTCGCTTGTTAGACGAGTTCTAATCTTAATAACATTTGCACCACTGACATGTATAGCCTAGACTGTTTCATTGTCTATTTCATGTGGGACCGATTTGGTTGTCAGGTATGTGACTATTATCCTAATATCAAATTTTATTTTTGGTTTAATATTCATTTAAGAAGTTCAACCATTTCCAAACACATTCGAAATTATTACTATTATTGGAAGCTTATCTCCTATAATATGTATTAAAGTTGATTTGAATAGAAATAAAATTAAATAATTTGTGTTTACCTCTCCATAAAAGTAGGTATGTGGTACAGAGAAAAAATTATAAATGTTATATTATCATCTATTTCTTTTTTACATATTCATATAGAAAATCTATTGACTGAAACTGGACTATGATAAATTTTGTATAGAACTTATTATTTGAAGTCCAGCGTAATAAAGTAATTAAAGCAAAAATAGAAGACCAAAGAAAAGTGACCCAATGTTAATGTAAGAAATTTCAGTAGTGTCAGTGACCTATGTAATACATGTCAGTGAATTTACTTTTGACTTACTCAGTTCAGTGGCAAAGGTTCCACACGTATATGTACTGAATGTAAAAATTATTTGTGAATAAAAAACTGTCCTGCTCTGCTTGTGCTTGGTTCAGTGGAAAACAGCCTAATAATTTAAACTGTTTGCCTTACCAAAGATCACTTCTGAAGACCCTAAGGGACTGGTTTGAGCTTATTTGCCCGGCCTGGTTCCAAGACCCAGTCCGGCCCTGATGTTGAGGTTGTACCATATAGAAAATAAGTTAATAAGCTGGATATAATATTCAATAAAACTTTAAGCTGGAGTGGTCATATTAAAAGTGTTATTTGCAGAGTATTTTTTACCCTCCGCAAGCTCTCAGCACCTGCAGTATACAGGGAGTTTCCGCCTATCAGGAAAATAGAGCAGGAGGCTCACCCCTAGACAAACAGAAAATTATATGCAGGGGGAGGCGCATATCAACCGTTTGGGAGTTACAGGGTGATTAAAAAAAGGCTAGTTTTTTCATAAAACACACTGCGTCTTCAAAAGTGCTGGCGTATGGTCACAGTTAAGAGCTAATTCCATGCAGAACTTCATTACTAAACCAGCCCGGTACGAGTCCTCTTAAAAGTAATTGTAGTCTAAACTAAAAATTTCAGATTTTCTTACCTTTTGTGTTTTACTTTGACCTCTACTTTTTTTTTGCAAAAGGGTCATTAACAAAACTTTTTTTTATAAAAAATTGTTAACTGTAGATTCTCCTCTTTGATCTGACCTATTACACCCTACTTGCTATCTGTATGCTTTAAAGAGTTATTAGCTCACAACCTATTCAGTTCATAGCGAAATTAGTCGATATTTTTTTCACAATGACGAATTTGCAGTCATCAAGGGAATAAGTTATCTTTGAAAATTGGTTTCAGAATAGTTTTGAGAATAGGTAAAGAGCTAGTAACACTTTAAGGCGTACAGATAGTACATAGGATATTCTAGGTCAAATTAAAGAGGAGGGTCCACAGTTTACATTAAAAAAAAAAACAGTTATGTTAATGACCTTTTTGAAAATAAATAGAGATCAAATGAAGAAAATAGGTAAGAAAATCCGAAATTTTTATTATAGACAATCATAACTCTTGAGAGGAGAGGGTGCGGGGCGGGTTGAGCAGTTGTTGGAAAGGGCATGAAGTTCTGCATACAATAAGCTCTTAACTGCGACAATACGCCCTGTACCCTTTAGGATACAGGGTGTTTTGTGAAAAAAAAGCTTTTTTTCTTAATCACCCTGTAACCCCTAAACGGTTAATATGCACCCCCCCCTGCCATGCAATTTTTTGTTTGTATAGGTGAGTGCTATCATCCCCCCTTCTCTATTGACCTCCCGGGCGGAAACATCCTGCATAGTTCTCAAAATACTTAGATTTAGTAAAATCACGTCATAACTTATGGATATGAGAACTTTTCTGCACTTGGTTCTACCACCTTGAGCCTATTTCATAAAACTATTAGTTTAATAAGTTCCAAGTTATTAGCTCTAATTAAATATGGCCTAATATTATAGTGTATCAAAAAAATATTCTCGATTACTAATAATTCCATTGGGATTGTCATGGGAATTATTGGTGCAGTTTGAAATTATTAGTATATATTTTCTGTCTAATAACTATCAATCTACCGCAATCTACTGCAGTTTCAAATTTTTAAGTAATACCTACGACTCAGAGAAGAAAATGTTTTGACTTGACTTTCATACAAATTTGCCTTAATCGAAAATTCGTTTCGAAATGTTTTCAAAATAAGTGAAACATGATGGTATTGTTATTTCGTCGTCTATAGCTTCCTCTTCATTTGATGTTTTTCTAACAGTCAGAGTTTGAAAAATCATGTGCGCAATATGTCAAATTACTAAGTGTTACACATGTTTTTATTATATTAAAAGCATAAATGGGCTGTACCCTTAAATGATTAAGGCAAGGAACCTTTTTCTTTAAAATACCCATGCTATTTTCATTATTTTTAGGGGTAATCAACGATTCTTTAAGCGACCAGAAGTGTAAAATTTTTCAAAGTGGGTTGGAGGAGGCCTGTCATTTCCATTTTTCTATATAATGTATTATTCCTTAATACACGGCCATTTAGCACTGGAATAATAAAATTGTATTTCGGGGCCACAAACTAACAAACAGTTAATGGAATGATTTCCGAGGCGAACAGTAAAATGGCTTTCATTCTTCCTTGGTGTACCAATTCCCGTAAGTGTACCATAAATACAGCCAATAACGCCAGGTATTTGCTAAAATAAGAAAAAAATTCTCACTAAATCGTCGATAGCGTCCGACCATTTTACTAGTAGTGGGAAAACGTTGTCATTCATTACGCTAACCACATCCTTGATTACGCGGCAAACGGTCGCCTTTGAGATACCGTGCAAATATGGTATTCCATGGGACTGGCCTCTGTTCCCCAATCAACACTTTCACTACTAATACGTAATTTTTCATTAAATTCGTAGCTTGTAGCTAGTCCATAATTCATCCACTGCTTGAAAATCCGACGTCGACGTATCCACATAAGTTCATCATCATCAAACATTTTCAAAGAATTGAAAATAAACAAAAAATTATTGTGAACACGTCACATAATCTTCGAGCACTAATAATTTCCCACTAATACTTATTTTCGATGGAGTAATAACTTATTAGTGTGCCAATAATATTTATGAAAATATTGCTAAATTTGCTAATAATTATTAGACTAATAGCATAGACAAATTAATACATACAAAGACTGGACACTTAGAACAAAAATATGCAACCATAGACAAATTAATTACATTCAAAGACTGGACACGTAGAACAAAAATATGCAACGCTTTTCTAGAATATAAAAATTAACGATGCCTTGACTTGGCACTTGATAACGTGCACAAAGGGTAAGCCACCAATGCCTCGCTCCATACAAAATCACAGTTGCCTCGATCCGATGAAGAGAAAGCCACAAGTTTTTCTTAGAAATTTACTGGAAATTTCTTCCTTGGAATTTTTATGCATTGGCCGGGCCGATAGCTGTGCCTGTGCTTTGCTCGAATATAAAATCTAACAGCGATGCCTCGACCTGATTTAGGGAAGGCCGCAATTTTTTCTTAGTAATTTACTGGAAATTTTTTCCTTAGAATTCATACGCACTTTTGGAGGGCGACAACAATTTTTATGAGCGTAGACGATAGACAAGCAATAAGCAATTGTTTTTTTTTTTAGACATTTACACAAAGTGTTTCGGTAGAATTTTTATTCATTTTGGTGGCCTACTAGACTTATTTTCAGATGACAGATACAGTATGTACATCGTTTTTAGATTTTATATTCGAGCGAGGCACTGCTCTCGGCCTGGCCAATGCATAAAAATTCGAAGGAAGAAATTTCCAGCAAATTTCTAAGAAAAACTTGTGGCCTTCTTTTCATCGGATCGAGGGAACTGTGATTTTGTATGGAGCGAGGCATTAGTGGCTTACCCTTGTGCACGTCATCAAGTGCCAAGTCGAGGCATCGTCGAGGCATCGTTAATTTTTATATTCTAGAAAAGCGTTGCATATTTTTGTTCTACGTGTCCAGTCTTTGTATGTTATTAATTTGTCTATGATGCAACGCTTTTCTAGAATATAAAAATTAACGATGCCTCGACTTGGCACTTGATGACGTGCACAAAGGGTAAGCCACCAATGCCTCGCTCCATACAAAATCACAGTTGCCTCGATCCGATGAAGAGAAGGCCACAAGTTTTTCTTAGAAATTTACTGGAAATTTCTTCCTTCGAAGTTTTATGCATTGGCCGGGCCGAGAGCTGTGCCTGTGCCTTGCTCGAATATAAAATCTAGCAATGATGCCTCGACCTGATTTAGGGAAGGCCGCAATTTTTTCTTAGTAATTTACTGGAAATTTTTTCCTAAGAATTCATACGCACTTTTGGAGGGCGACAACAATTTTTATGAGCGTAGACGCTAGACAAGCAATAAGCAATTGTTTTTTTTTTTAGAAATTTACACAAAGTGTTTCGGTAGAATTTTTATTCATTTTGGTGGCCAACTAGACTTATTTTCAGATACAGTATGTACATCGTTGTTAGATTTTATATTCGAGGGAGGCACTGCTCTCGGCCTGGCCAATGCATAAAAATTCGAAGGAAGAAATTTCCAGCATATTTCTAAGAAAAACTTGTGGCCTTCTCTTCATCGGATCGAGGCGAGGCAACTGTGATTTTGTATGGAGCGAGGCATTAGTGGCTTACCCTTGTGCACGTCATCAAGTGCCAAGTCGAGGCATCGTCGAGGCATCGTTAATTTTTATATTCTAGAAAAGCGTTGCATATTTTTGTTCTACGTGTCCAGTCTTTGTATGTTATTAATTTGTCTATGATGCAACGCTTTTCTAGAATATAAAAATTAAGGATGCCTCGACTTGGCACTTGATGACGTGCACAAAGGGTAAGCCACCAATGCCTCGCTCCATACAAAATCACAGTTGCCTCGATCCGATGAAGAGAAGGCCACAAGTTTTTCTTAGAAATTTACTGGAAATTTCTTCCTTCGAAGTTTTATGCATTGGCCGGGCCGAGAGCTGTGCCTGTGCCTTGCTCGAATATAAAATCTAGCAATGATGCCTCGACCTGATTTAGGGAAGGCCGCAATTTTTTCTTAGTAATTTACTGGAAATTTTTTCCTAAGAATTCATACGCACTTTTGGAGGGCGACAACAATTTTTATGAGCGTAGACGCTAGACAAGCAATAAGCAATTGTTTTTTTTTTTTTAGAAATTTACACAAAGTGTTTCGGTAGAATTTTTATTCATTTTGGTGGCCGACTAGACTTATTTTCAGATACAGTATGTACATCGTTGTTAGATTTTATATTCGAGGGAGGCACTGCTCTCGGCCTGGCCAATGCATAAAAATTCGAAGGAAGAAATTTCCAGCAAATTTCTAAGAAAAACTTGTGGCCTTCTCTTCATCGGATCGAGGCGGGGCAACTGTGATTTTGTATGGAGCGAGGCATTAGTGGCTTACCCTTGTGCACGTCATCAAGTGCCAAGTCGAGGCATCGTCGAGGCATCGTTAATTTTTATATTCTAGAAAAGCGTTGCATATTTTTGTTCTACGTGACTGGTCTTTGTATGTTATTAATTTGTCTATGCTAATAGTTTTATGAAATAGGCAACTGGAGAAAACCAACATGTAAAGTTGATCTTTGGATGTTCAATTATGTTTATGACGATTCACGTTTATGGAAGTAAAAACCACTGTTTCTGTTGAATGTAATTTATAACCAAATGCAATTTGAGGTATTTAATAAAATTAATGTTCTGCAATCATCAAGAGCACTTAATTTATTTCAACTGCGTTTGAAATATCGAATTACCAAACATCAGTTTCTAGCTGAATCTTGAACCTGTGAGATTGTGGAACGCTCTCCCATATAATAAAAGCAGCAGAAACAATGGACGTAATTTGACGATATTAATAAAATATGTACTTAAATATTCTCTACTCAGTAATGTAAATTCCTTATGTGCTAATTAGCATTTAATCCTGTAGTTGTTCTCAATTGAAGTGAATAAAATTGAACTTCTCACCCTATATAGAAACCTATTTGTAAAGGTCTTGTACGGCCTTCAAAACATAATATGTGAAACCTGTCATAAGAACATGCGTCTAATTATGGATCACCTCGTTGACACCAAATGTGCTAACATATTACCGTTCCCATAAATCTATAAGTTTTCGCAGAATCTTCTGAGAATCACGCAACAATTTTAGATTACTATAACTTTTGTAGTTTCCTTTTTCCAGTCAGTTAACAAATTAATCTCATGCTCACCTGGCACAACCTAAGGCGCCACTGATAGCATCAATTTCATTTAAGAGTCAGCAGGCAACGGGCGTATAAGATTAAGCACGAGACTCACTTCTGATGCTCAATGCTAATGGATTCTCTGCGTCCGAGTTATCCGCAAGGTAAATATTTGTGAAAAAGCAGTCGCTGGCACTCTGCTGGGGAAGCTCAAGACAGATTGCGATGAATCGTGCCTTTTATAAGCTGGCGTCGGTTTATTTGAAACCGACAGGAACTTTGTGAACGGGTAATTTCTGATAAAATTTTCTGGTGCAAGATATTTGTAATGAAAATCCTTAAGTCCATAATGTGCAGATGAAAATTATTATAATCTTCTCCAACAGAAAATTCCAGCCGAATTTCTTAAGGTTTGAGTAATTCATTTTATGAAGATTATAGAGACTTTGATTGCTCAATTTAACCCTCGAAGGTAATTTTCAGCAACTTATCGTAGCTTTAGGATATCAGGTCTCTTAATCATGTTTTCAGCTTTGAATGAGACTGCTGTTAAGGTTACCGTGGCTGTCAAATGGTAATTGAGAAATTAATATAATTGGTAATACAATAATTGTCAAAAATGTGAATAAATAAATAAACAAAAAAATAAAAACAAAACTTAGAGCATTATTAGTCCGACTCCACTAAAATATGTATGTACATATTTTTGAAGAAAAAAAAAAAATTGGGCTGCCTTATTATAATTTGTTCATCCCTTGGAGTAAGTAGATAAGGCTGTATTTACACGGCGATAATTACTATCATCACATTTTTGTTTACACCGAAAATGCTGCTTACGTAAGTAAATAAGTTAGTTACTTAAGTATTGATCAGCACAATGGTCTACAATTAGATCATGCGCCTAAAATCTGTTTGAGAATACGTCGACGTAGTATGTGTACGTGTATGCGGCATTTTCATAAAAATTGTAAAAATGTGTTCGAAGTTTTGTTGCTAAACTAAGATTGTAATTTTTTACTTATGCCGTGAAAATGATCGGTCCTAGACATTTTTATTTTACTGAAAAATTCTTCAGAAAATAAAATACTATATGAAATTGCTTAAAATCATTTTTACTGTCCAAAGATTCATTCTATAAGTAGCTGCGAAAAACCATTTTAACAATCAAAATTGAAAAGAGCCCACACGAAATTTCATAAATTTCATATGAGCATTCATCTAGGCCACTGATAAAAAATACTCAGATGTGGATCTTAGCAAACAACATAGTTTTGCTGACATCTTTCCCTGTGAAGTGCATTACTTCAGTAAAGGTGTCTCTAATTTAAATTTTCAGCCATGTCACAAGAAGCTTTCATTGGTTTTTTTTTCCATAGTGGTGGAAATAAGTCCATCCAATAACTTCACGTGTAATATATATGGATTATTCATATGTATGTTTTGTGTAGAGCAATTTCTATTTTCTAGTTAAGATTTTTCTTTAACTAGAAATATTTTTAATTTGTTCTTCTGTAATATTTCAGGTTTATTTTAATGTAAATCAAAACAAAATGCCACAATGGTTTGTTGTGCCCCTTCTCTGCGCATAAATACAAACGATCAAAAAACTGAGCTACATTATGTATCTCATCCCTGATACGAATTTTTGAAATCTATTGTTGTTCCTTTGATTTAATTCATAGAACGTGGAGGCGAATAAGTACCAAAATAATCAATTGAAAATTAAGATTGGTGCTTTTTCACTCCATAGTACTTAACAAATTGGCACATTGTCAGTTCATAAAAAAAAAAATCCTTTAAATTATAAAATTCTTAAAAATAATGAGCTACTACATTGCGCATAATAGGTCTTATTGAAAAAAATGTTTCAATTCGAAAGACGTATGGATGAATTCTATATGCATATCTATATATACACATATACTGTAAAGCCATGACCACGGTCAAGAAATATAAACAGTAATCGAAACGAAAAATAATTAGAAACAAAAAAATACATGACCACGGTTAAGAAATATAAACAGTAATCGAAACGAAAAATAAATAGAAACAAAAAAAGTTTGCTCAATCTCAAGAAGAATTTGCAACGCAAGCAATTTCCACTATGCAAGCATAATTCTTCATTGAGAAAATATACATACATGAGGTCATTGCGATACCATGTCAACACATTGTGATTCATTCAGAAATTGTGTGATCAGAAATGCTGACACTACAATTTCTGATTTTTAATTTTATGTATTGCAATTTTGCAATAATCCCATGTTCAGAATTATAAAGAAATTCTGATACCTTTGTAATTATTTTATATAAATAAGCAGCTATTTTTCAATTAGAATTAGAATTTATCTGACCATCGAAAGGTGCCTTTTAATTCACAAATTTAACATCGGCATACTCTGCCATTATACTATACCAGAGGCTTACTCTGCCTTATGTAATATTTTTATTTTTATTGTATTTCAATTGTATGTTCAAGCTCAAGTCTAGGCTTAATTTGCCGCTTTATAGTCTTTAAGCTTTAAAGGTAAGCAAGGCAAGGCTATATGCCGCTTTATTGCCTTTGCTTAGGTCGGTTGATCAGGCTGAAGATTGCCGCTTTATGATCAATAGGCTTTTAAGCCGAATTGTGAGAAATGAATATACTCCAATGCAGTGATAATCAAGTCTGAGTTCTTTATTCTTTTCTTCGTCTTTTATATAATTGGTTTACATAGGTTCTTATGGAAAATCATTCCATAAGCAAGAAATGGCAATTTCAGAAATGAATTGTCCAATAAGCAAATTCATTGCTTTCTTACTTATTGAATGACCTTTTACAATAATAATTCACATCAATTGTTACGACACACATTTTTGTCACCTACTTGACTTACTTGTAAATGGTATCAAATTGCTGATTCTTAAGATTGTAATTTCTTTTGATAAATTGGAAGTAAATTGTATTTCTGTTAATTTTTGTTTTGCAATATGAGATATACTTGTTTACTAG
Organism: Dioctria rufipes; assembly: GCA_963924295.1. Taxonomy (NCBI): domain Eukaryota; kingdom Metazoa; phylum Arthropoda; class Insecta; order Diptera; family Asilidae; genus Dioctria; species Dioctria rufipes. Next base: position 78,421,457 of record OZ002740.1, on the reverse strand, counting down.
CATGATATGGCGCTTGCACAATAATGTATGTGCGTACAATGATGTGCTCATATCATGCCATTAAGCATTGTGCATTATTATTATTCATGCTATGTATGTACGTTTGTATATACGTGCATATAATGTTACAAGGTAATTAATTATCTTTTATTAGCGAGATGCGCTTTTCTTCTTGTATGATTATTTTTAGATATTATTATTACATGTATTACATGTGTATACTACACCTCTACCCCTAATAGGAAAAAAAAAATTTGACTTATAGGATGAATTTGTTTTTTTTTTTTTTTTGTTTTTTTAGTACCTAACCAATTACTTATCTTATTTATTTACGTATTTTCATTATGCTACATATTCTACCATATCCTATGCATTTTGTACAGGTATTACTAACTTCTAAATGCTATCTATTATGTACAGTGTTTATATTTAAATTAGGATTTTACATTTATGTATATTGGCTATTATTTTCTTCAAGAAAGAATTTTTTGGGATATCTCCGGTATATAGCAAAAGCTAAAAAATGTTCTAATTTGTTATTTCATCACACAACCCATTAATTTTTGATGACAAGTTTCAAGTCTTGGTTTGACTCATCAACAGGTCCCAAATAGCGAAATTGGGTGATTAGAAAAACAAATGAAAAAATGAAAAAAGAAGAAAGAAATGAAAAGTTTAAGAAAAATAGAAAAAAACAATTTTTTTATTTATTAAAAAAATTTAAAAAATTTAAAAAAACAGATTCATTTGAAGCGAATCGAACCTGTATACGCCACGCAGTGGGCTGAAAAATGAAGAAGAAAAAGGAAGAAGAAGAAGCGTTTCGTGTCAGCAGAAAACCTTCCACTCATCGGTGCAGCTTGGTTTTCTGCCTGCTGCAGACGCTTGAAAATAGATCAAACCGATCTCTTCTCATATAAACTCAGAATAAATTCTGGGTGTGAATTATATGAGGAAAAAACACTCCTATACAATCCCAGGAGGAATAATGAATAAAAAGAGATTACTCTTTTGGACTTTTTACCGGGTTAAACTTAATTTTCTTCAAGAAAGAATTTTTTGGGATATCTCCGGTATATAGCAAAAGCTAAAAAATGTTCTAATTTGTTATTTCATCACACAACCCATTAATTTTTGATGACAAGTTTCAAGTCTTGGTTTGACTCATCAACAGGTCCCAAATAGCGAAATTGGGTGATTAGAAAAACAAATGAAAAAATGAAAAAAGAAGAAAGAAATGAAAAGTTTAAGAAAAATAGAAAAAAACAATTTTTTTATTTATTAAAAAAATTTAAAAAATTTAAAAAAACAGATTCATTTGAAGCGAATCGAACCTGTATACGCCACGCAGTGGGCTGAAAAATGAAGAAGAAAAAGGAAGAAGAAGAAGCGTTTCGTGTCAGCAGAAAACCTTCCACTCATCGGTGCAGCTTGGTTTTCTGCCTGCTGCAGACGCTTGAAAATAGATCAAACCGATCTCTTCTCATATAAACTCAGAATAAATTCTGGGTGTGAATTATATGAGGAAAAAACACTCCTATACAATCCCAGGAGGAATAATGAATAAAAAGAGATTACTCTTTTGGACTTTTTACCGGGTTAAACTTAATTTTCTTCAAGAAAGAATTTTTTGGGATATCTCCGGTATATAGCAAAAGCTAAAAAATGTTCTAATTTGTTATTTCATCACACAACCCATTAATTTTTGATGACAAGTTTCAAGTCTTGGTTTGACTCATCAACAGGTCCCAAATAGCGAAATTGGGTGATTAGAAAAACAAATGAAAAAATGAAAAAAGAAGAAAGAAATGAAAAGTTTAAGAAAAATAGAAAAAAACAATTTTTTTATTTATTAAAAAAATTTAAAAAATTTAAAAAAACAGATTCATTTGAAGCGAATCGAACCTGTATACGCCACGCAGTGGGCTGAAAAATGAAGAAGAAAAAGGAAGAAGAAGAAGCGTTTCGTGTCAGCAGAAAACCTTCCACTCATCGGTGCAGCTTGGTTTTCTGCCTGCTGCAGACGCTTGAAAATAGATCAAACCGATCTCTTCTCATATAAACTCAGAATAAATTCTGGGTGTGAATTATATGAGGAAAAAACACTCCTATACAATCCCAGGAGGAATAATGAATAAAAAGAGATTACTCTTTTGGACTTTTTACCGGGTTAAACTTAATTTTCTTCAAGAAAGAATTTTTTGGGATATCTCCGGTATATAGCAAAAGCTAAAAAATGTTCTAATTTGTTATTTCATCACACAACCCATTAATTTTTGATGACAAGTTTCAAGTCTTGGTTTGACTCATCAACAGGTCCCAAATAGCGAAATTGGGTGATTAGAAAAACAAATGAAAAAATGAAAAAAGAAGAAAGAAATGAAAAGTTTAAGAAAAATAGAAAAAAACAATTTTTTTATTTATTAAAAAAATTTAAAAAATTTAAAAAAACAGATTCATTTGAAGCGAATCGAACCTGTATACGCCACGCAGTGGGCTGAAAAATGAAGAAGAAAAAGGAAGAAGAAGAAGCGTTTCGTGTCAGCAGAAAACCTTCCACTCATCGGTGCAGCTTGGTTTTCTGCCTGCTGCAGACGCTTGAAAATAGATCAAACCGATCTCTTCTCATATAAACTCAGAATAAATTCTGGGTGTGAATTATATGAGGAAAAAACACTCCTATACAATCCCAGGAGGAATAATGAATAAAAAGAGATTACTCTTTTGGACTTTTTACCGGGTTAAACTTAATTTTCTTCAAGAAAGAATTTTTTGGGATATCTCCGGTATATAGCAAAAGCTAAAAAATGTTCTAATTTGTTATTTCATCACACAACCCATTAATTTTTGATGACAAGTTTCAAGTCTTGGTTTGACTCATCAACAGGTCCCAAATAGCGAAATTGGGTGATTAGAAAAACAAATGAAAAAATGAAAAAAGAAGAAAGAAATGAAAAGTTTAAGAAAAATAGAAAAAAACAATTTTTTTTTTTTTATTTATTAAAAAAATTTAAAAAATTTAAAAAAACAGATTCATTTGAAGCGAATCGAACCTGTATACGCCACGCAGTGGGCTGAAAAATGAAGAAGAAAAAGGAAGAAGAAGAAGCGTTTCGTGTCAGCAGAAAACCTTCCACTCATCGGTGCAGCTTGGTTTTCTGCCTGCTGCAGACGCTTGAAAATAGATCAAACCGATCTCTTCTCATATAAACTCAGAATAAATTCTGGGTGTGAATTATATGAGGAAAAAACACTCCTATACAATCCCAGGAGGAATAATGAATAAAAAGAGATTACTCTTTTGGACTTTTTACCGGGTTAAACTTAATTTTCTTCAAGAAAGAATTTTTTGGGATATCTCCGGTATATAGCAAAAGCTAAAAAATGTTCTAATTTGTTATTTCATCACACAACCCATTAATTTTTGATGACAAGTTTCAAGTCTTGGTTTGACTCATCAACAGGTCCCAAATAGCGAAATTGGGTGATTAGAAAAACAAATGAAAAAATGAAAAAAGAAGAAAGAAATGAAAAGTTTAAGAAAAATAGAAAAAAACAATTTTTTTATTTATTAAAAAAATTTAAAAAATTTAAAAAAACAGATTCATTTGAAGCGAATCGAACCTGTATACGCCACGCAGTGGGCTGAAAAATGAAGAAGAAAAAGGAAGAAGAAGAAGCGTTTCGTGTCAGCAGAAAACCTTCCACTCATCGGTGCAGCTTGGTTTTCTGCCTGCTGCAGACGCTTGAAAATAGATCAAACCGATCTCTTCTCATATAAACTCAGAATAAATTCTGGGTGTGAATTATATGAGGAAAAAACACTCCTATACAATCCCAGGAGGAATAATGAATAAAAAGAGATTACTCTTTTGGACTTTTTACCGGGTTAAACTTAATTTTCTTCAAGAAAGAATTTTTTGGGATATCTCCGGTATATAGCAAAAGCTAAAAAATGTTCTAATTTGTTATTTCATCACACAACCCATTAATTTTTGATGACAAGTTTCAAGTCTTGGTTTGACTCATCAACAGGTCCCAAATAGCGAAATTGGGTGATTAGAAAAACAAATGAAAAAATGAAAAAAGAAGAAAGAAATGAAAAGTTTAAGAAAAATAGAAAAAAAACAATTTTTTTATTTATTAAAAAAATTTAAAAAATTTAAAAAAACAGATTCATTTGAAGCGAATCGAACCTGTATACGCCACGCAGTGGGCTGAAAAATGAAGAAGAAAAAGGAAGAAGAAGAAGCGTTTCGTGTCAGCAGAAAACCTTCCACTCATCGGTGCAGCTTGGTTTTCTGCCTGCTGCAGACGCTTGAAAATAGATCAAACCGATCTCTTCTCATATAAACTCAGAATAAATTCTGGGTGTGAATTATATGAGGAAAAAACACTCCTATACAATCCCAGGAGGAATAATGAATAAAAAGAGATTACTCTTTTGGACTTTTTACCGGGTTAAACTTAATTTTCTTCAAGAAAGAATTTTTTGGGATATCTCCGGTATATAGCAAAAGCTAAAAAATGTTCTAATTTGTTATTTCATCACACAACCCATTAATTTTTGATGACAAGTTTCAAGTCTTGGTTTGACTCATCAACAGGTCCCAAATAGCGAAATTGGGTGATTAGAAAAACAAATGAAAAAATGAAAAAAGAAGAAAGAAATGAAAAGTTTAAGAAAAATAGAAAAAAACAATTTTTTTATTTATTAAAAAAATTTAAAAAATTTAAAAAAACAGATTCATTTGAAGCGAATCGAACCTGTATACGCCACGCAGTGGGCTGAAAAATGAAGAAGAAAAAGGAAGAAGAAGAAGCGTTTCGTGTCAGCAGAAAACCTTCCACTCATCGGTGCAGCTTGGTTTTCTGCCTGCTGCAGACGCTTGAAAATAGATCAAACCGATCTCTTCTCATATAAACTCAGAATAAATTCTGGGTGTGAATTATATGAGGAAAAAACACTCCTATACAATCCCAGGAGGAATAATGAATAAAAAGAGATTACTCTTTTGGACTTTTTACCGGGTTAAACTTAATTTTCTTCAAGAAAGAATTTTTTGGGATATCTCCGGTATATAGCAAAAGCTAAAAAATGTTCTAATTTGTTATTTCATCACACAACCCATTAATTTTTGATGACAAGTTTCAAGTCTTGGTTTGACTCATCAACAGGTCCCAAATAGCGAAATTGGGTGATTAGAAAAACAAATGAAAAAATGAAAAAAGAAGAAAGAAATGAAAAGTTTAAGAAAAATAGAAAAAAACAATTTTTTTATTTATTAAAAAAATTTAAAAAATTTAAAAAAACAGATTCATTTGAAGCGAATCGAACCTGTATACGCCACGCAGTGGGCTGAAAAATGAAGAAGAAAAAGGAAGAAGAAGAAGCGTTTCGTGTCAGCAGAAAACCTTCCACTCATCGGTGCAGCTTGGTTTTCTGCCTGCTGCAGACGCTTGAAAATAGATCAAACCGATCTCTTCTCATATAAACTCAGAATAAATTCTGGGTGTGAATTATATGAGGAAAAAACACTCCTATACAATCCCAGGAGGAATAATGAATAAAAAGAGATTACTCTTTTGGACTTTTTACCGGGTTAAACTTAATTTTCTTCAAGAAAGAATTTTTTGGGATATCTCCGGTATATAGCAAAAGCTAAAAAATGTTCTAATTTGTTATTTCATCACACAACCCATTAATTTTTGATGACAAGTTTCAAGTCTTGGTTTGACTCATCAACAGGTCCCAAATAGCGAAATTGGGTGATTAAAAAAACAAATGAAAAAATGAAAAAAGAAGAAAGAAATGAAAAGTTTAAGAAAAATAGAAAAAAAACAATTTTTTTATTTATTAAAAAAATTTAAAAAATTTAAAAAAACAGATTCATTTGAAGCGAATCGAACCTGTATACGCCACGCAGTGGGCTGAAAAATGAAGAAGAAAAAGGAAGAAGAAGAAGCGTTTCGTGTCAGCAGAAAACCTTCCACTCATCGGTGCAGCTTGGTTTTCTGCCTGCTGCAGACGCTTGAAAATAGATCAAACCGATCTCTTCTCATATAAACTCAGAATAAATTCTGGGTGTGAATTATATGAGGAAAAAACACTCCTATACAATCCCAGGAGGAATAATGAATAAAAAGAGATTACTCTTTTGGACTTTTTACCGGGTTAAACTTAATTTTCTTCAAGAAAGAATTTTTTGGGATATCTCCGGTATATAGCAAAAGCTAAAAAATGTTCTAATTTGTTATTTCATCACACAACCCATTAATTTTTGATGACAAGTTTCAAGTCTTGGTTTGACTCATCAACAGGTCCCAAATAGCGAAATTGGGTGATTAGAAAAACAAATGAAAATCAAAAATTAATGGGTTGTGTGATGAAATAACAAATTAGAACATTTTTTAGCTTTTGCTATATACCGGAGATATCCCAAAAAATTCTTTCTTGAAGAAAATTAAGTTTAACCCGGTAAAAAGTCCAAAAGAGTAATCTCTTTTTATTCATTATTCCTCCTGGGATTGTATAGGAGTGTTTTTTCCTCATATAATTCACACCCAGAATTTATTCTGAGTTTATATGAGAAGAGATCGGTTTGATCTATTTTCAAGCGTCTGCAGCAGGCAGAAAACCAAGCTGCACCGATGAGTGGAAGGTTTTCTGCTGACACGAAACGCTTCTTCTTCTTCCTTTTTCTTCTTCATTTTTCAGCCCACTGCGTGGCGTATACAGGTTCGATTCGCTTCAAATGATTCTGTTTTTTTAAATTTTTTAAATTTTTTTAATAAATAAAAAAATTGTTTTTTTCTATTTTTCTTAAACTTTTCATTTCTTTCTTCTTTTTTCATTTTTTCATTTGTTTTTCTAATCACCCAATTTCGCTATTTGGGACCTGTTGATGAGTCAAACCAAGACTTGAAACTTGTCATCAAAAATTAATGGGTTGTGTGATGAAATAACAAATTAGAACATTTTTTAGCTTTTGCTATATACCGGAGATATCCCAAAAAATTCTTTCTTGAAGAAAATTAAGTTTAACCCGGTAAAAAGTCCAAAAGAGTAATCTCTTTTTATTCATTATTCCTCCTGGGATTGTATAGGAGTGTTTTTTTCCTCATATAATTCACACCCAGAATTTATTCTGAGTTTATATGAGAAGAGATCGGTTTGATCTATTTTCAAGCGTCTGCAGCAGGCAGAAAACCAAGCTGCACCGATGAGTGGAAGGTTTTCTGCTGACACGAAACGCTTCTTCTTCTTCCTTTTTCTTCTTCATTTTTCAGCCCACTGCGTGGCGTATACAGGTTCGATTCGCTTCAAATGAATCTGTTTTTTTAAATTTTTTAAATTTTTTTAATAAATAAAAAAATTGTTTTTTTCTATTTTTCTTAAACTTTTCATTTCTTTCTTCTTTTTTCATTTTTTCATTTGTTTTTCTAATCACCCAATTTCGCTATTTGGGACCTGTTGATGAGTCAAACCAAGACTTGAAACTTGTCATCAAAAATTAATGGGTTGTGTGATGAAATAACAAATTAGAACATTTTTTAGCTTTTGCTATATACCGGAGATATCCCAAAAAATTCTTTCTTGAAGAAAATTAAGTTTAACCCGGTAAAAAGTCCAAAAGAGTAATCTCTTTTTATTCATTGGCTATTATGTCTATATAGTTAAGTTAGGATTTTACATTTGTGTACATTAGTTATCATCTACATTATGTCTGCATAATTTCAGTCTATTATTGTGTATGTTTTTAAGGTTATTTCTGATTTTTATTGTGGAATTTACTCCGTTTTGGTCTACTATTTTAAATGGACCTTCGTATGGACTTTCTGATTTTTTTCTAGTTCCTTTTCTTAAGTAAACATAATCATGTACTTTGAAATTTGAGGGTTCTACATTTCTCTTCTGTTGAGACTTTCTTTTTATTTTTGATACGTTCAGTGATTCTTTTACTCTATCATGAGCTCTTTGTAATCTGTGTTTTAATTCATTAGCATAATTATCTATGTCATAGATCATTTGTTCATTATTTATTGTTTCTGCTGGTAAGGTTGTTATTTTTCCATAGACCAATTCAAATGGTGTGTAGTTTGTATGTGTGTGCGGTGTGGTATTATAGTAAAATATATAGTATGGTATCCACATATCCCAATTATCATTCTCTATGAAAGACAAGAGATATTCATTTAATACTCTGTGGTTTCTTTCTAGAGATCCAAGTGTTTCATGATGATAAGGTGTTGAAGTTATGTGGTTCATATTAAATATTTTGCATATACTCTTAAATAATTCATTACAAAATTCTGTACCTTTATCAGTTTTAATCGTTTTGAAGCATCCGTATTTTAGTATGAATTTTTCTACTAGTGCTCGTGCTACTATTTCTGCTTCTTTGGTTTCAATTGGAATCGCTTCAACGAATTTTGTGAGTTCACACTGAACTGTTAATATGTATCTGTAAACATTGGATATTCGTAATGGTCCTACTGTATCTATTGAAATAGTCTCGAAACTACTGTTTGGCGTATTTGTGATTACAAATGGTTCTTTGGTATGTTTTATTATTTTATTTCGTGCGCAAGTTTCACAGTTTTTCACATATTCTTTTATTGTTTTTCTCATATTTTTCCAAATGAATTTTTGTTTTATCTTTGCAATGCATCTTTTTATTCCAGCATGTCCTCCATACGGTGAGGAATGGTGTTGTTCAATAATCTCTTTTATTTCTTTCGGATCCGTTAATCTTTTTGGAGAGGTATATAATAATAATCTTAGTGGTATTGCCATATTATTTAAAAAAATATTTATATACTGCAGTTCATTGAACTTTTTCTTAAATCTGTTTGAATCTATATATTTAAATATTCTATCATTATTAGATATTGCTAGCTCATATATTTTATTCTTCTTCATCTTGAGTAACAGTTTCTCCAGGACTAAATCTAAATTTGTCCCTAGATTATCGCTGCACTGTATCGATACTTCATCTTCTTTTATTATTATTTTTGGCAATTTGTTTGAGCGCATATTTTCATTACTTTCATTTATATGAAATTTAATTTTTTTTACATTTGTAACATCTAAGATAGACGTACAATCCCATGCATAAAGTTGGGCAAACCTATCATTGGATATCTCTGTATTCTCTTCAGGGTTAATTTCTTTTGCTTTCTTTAGCATTCCTCTCGTGATTACATTTATATTTTTTGGGATCATTTCTTTTAAAAGGTTTGAATTTAATTTTATTCGAGATAGAGCATCTGCATTTGTATTCATTCTACCTTGTTTATATATGATGTCAAAGTCGTAATCCATTAGATCAAGTCTGATTCTGGTTAATTTGGATGATGGATTCTTGTGAGTGAATAAGCTAACCAAAGGTCTGTGATCAGTTACTACCATAAATTTTCTACCGTATAAGTATGGTCTGAAATAATTTATTCCCCAGTGGATTCCTAAAAGTTCTTTTTCAATTATTGCTTTGTTTACTTCATGTTTGTTGAGAGTTCGACTCGCATAGCAAATTGGTCTATCTTCACCAATTGTTCCTTGAGAAAGAACCGCGCCTAAGGCTTGATCTGAGGCGTCAGTGGTTAAGATGAATGGTTGTTCAAAATCAGGATATTTGAGAATTGGTGGATTGATTAATTTGTTTTTAAGATTTTCGAATGAGTTGTTACATTCTTCTGACCACTCAAAAAGTTTGTTCTTTTTAAGAAGGGAATTCAGAGGTTTTGCTATTTTTGCGAAATTTGGTATAAAGCGTCTATAATAATTGCAAAATGCGATGAATCTTCTGACTTCGTCAGCATTTTTAGGAATAGGGTAATTTTGAATAGCGTGATGCTTATTAGGATCAGTTTTTATACCTTTTGCTGTTATTTGATGACCGAGGTATATTACTTCTCTTTTTAGAAAATTGCATTTACTGGGATTAAGTTTTAGATTATATTTTTGAAGTCTTTGAAAATTTTTTTCGAGATTTTTGTTATGATGTTGAAGACTACATCCAAAAACAATAATGTCATCAACATATATAAAAGCATTAGATTCTAGACCACTGAGTGCTATAGATAACATTCTTTGGAAGCTGTTTGTTGAAATCTTCAAGCCGAATGGCAAACGTTTAAAGTGAAAGTGTCCTCGATTTGTCGAGAATGCTGTTAAATGTCTTGAATTTGGATTGATTTCAATTTGGTGAAATGAGCTTGTCATGTCTAGAGTTGAGAAATATTTCGCTCGACCTAGGTGGTCTAAGACATCTTCAAGTCTAGTTAATGGGAATTTATCATCAACAATTTTTTTGTTGAGCTGTCTAAAATCGACTACAAGTCTCCATTTTTTGGTATCATCCGTACTTTTTTTTGGTACTATCAATAAAGGTGAATTATATGGACTAGTTGACTTTTCTATTATATTATCCTTAAGCATATCTTGAACTTGATCATTTATTTCTTGTAACTGTGAATGCGGTAAACGGTAATTTTTGACATAAACCGGACTATTTTCAATGCAAGCTATATCTTGTTTGTAAAAGTTATTTGCTGTTAATTTTTCATTAGGCAAATGAAATATACCTTGGTATTTTTCACACAAGTGTAGTATTGAATTTTTAGCTTCTGTATCTAGACCTTCTATTTTTAATTCGTTTTTTAATTTTGCAAATCTGTTGCTAGAGTCTTTAAATGTTGTATTAAGCGGATTTAATACATAGTAGTTTTTTAATGGTTGAATTTCAGGCGAGAAATTTTCTAAATTAACTTTCAAATCTGTCGTATTTAAGATCTTTATGTGGGCGATGCCTTGAGCTGGGACTATTGTATTGGCAATGAATACTCCTTTGCAAATTTCTTGGTTATAAATTACACTGTCTTCCTTGATGTTCAGATGTACTGCCTTTATTACTTCGCATCTTGGAGGAATAGTGATATAGTTGTTAAAATTGCTTCTTATCGGTATTACTATTTCTTCATTCTGCGTATGTATGGCGAGTGTAAATGTCTCATAATCAATTTTGCATACGTATTTCATTAAAAAATCTCTGCCAATTATACCATGAGTCAATAATGGTAAGTTATTGTCTACCATGTGAAATTTGTGACTAAGATTAAAGTTTTCATACATTAGTTTCATGACTGTTGTTCCAAAAGATAATGTTTCAATGTTTGTTATGCCTGTAATTTTGCACGTTTTATCTTCATCTAAATAATAATCATTTAAATTATTTAATTTGCAGATAGATATGTCTGCACCTGTATCAATTAGAAAATTAATGTTTTTACCAGTCAATTTGTCTTTTAATGTTACAAAATTTGTTACATTATTGTTTAGTTGAAGAATTCGCGTATTTATATGTTTTTTTATTCTGATGCAGTACCTGGGCTGCTGTTGTTTGCTGTGTCTTGGATAAAATTTACTGTACGTTGCCTATTGTGTTGTGAGTGGTTTATTTTGTTGTTGTTCGAGCGTGTATAGTTACTGTGTTTTTGAAAATTTTTATTGGTGTTAAAATTTGAATTATTTCTTTGTGTATTATAGTTTCTGTTATTTGAAAATTTTCTTTGTGTTTGTTCACTGTTACTTTGATTGTATCTGTTCTGTGTAAAATTGTTATAGTTACTATTGTTTGGAAATGATCTATAATTTCTATTAAAGAATCTTTGCTTGCTTTGAAATTGTTTAGTATATGAATATATCTGCGGTTCTAGAGGTTTCTCAATTTGTGAACCTAGTGCAGCTGCTTCAGAGAATTTCGTGCATTGCGCTGCAAAAATTGTTGGTTTGAGATTTTCATTTAAACCATTTTGAAAAATATTAAGGGCCAGTTTATCATTTAATTTGGTTACCGGTTCTCTATTAACTTCACCCACTTCTTGAATTTGTAGGTTATTCAAGTCATTTATTAGATTTAACACTTTGTCCGTAAATACTTTGATTCCTGAATTTCTTTGCTTTAGTTCTGCGAGTTGTGAATAAATTTTTTGTGGTGTGTTACCTGATTTAAAACTTGCTTTCAGTGTTGTCCTTAACTCTTTCACTGATATTGGTGTTGCCGCTGTGACCATTCTATTCTTTGCTTTGTGGGACATTCTTGCGTTCCAAACGAAATCTATTAACTCTTTCTTGGAGTCATCTTTTAATGTTTTATCATATAATTCTATGATTGTTAGGAAATTATCTAATTCCTTGTATTCTCCAGCAAATTCTGGGATTATTTTTAATGCTGTCACTATATCAAATGCAGCCATTTTTATTCTATTGTTGTCTTCTGTAGGTTCACAACAAGAATCTGAATCGTAGTCTAATCTTGTCTCGTTGTAGCTTTCCTCAATTTTCAAATTTATATAATGTTTTGCTTTCTGGTATATACCATTGAATCTTTGTATTGAACTCTCTAAATCTTTACTCGAATATTGTACTTTTAATCGATTTGCTATAGATTCGAATTCCTTATGAATTTCCTTTAATCTAGTAGACTTGTTTAGGAGATTTTGAGCCGAAAATTTCGTTGGGGGTTTTTAGTGAAAGTTTGGTGTAGTTTTTCTACTTTCTTGATTAATTTCTCGCAATCTTCCATCAAAATTTAAAATTCATCGTAAGACATGGTTTATATTTTCTTTATATATTCATAAATTTTTTTTTTGTATTTATATATTTTTACTCTACACTTTAAATAATGTTAAGTAGATATCATAATTTATTAATCAAATCCTCTATAAAAAAAATCTATTTAAAATATAATTTCATTGAATATTTGTTTAAGTTATACAACGTATTCGTAAGTACTTTGAACAATTAATAATTATAATAAAAATTTTTTTTAAACTTTTACTCTTTTGGCTGCTGCAGTTGTTTAACCTTCTTTCTTTGCTCGTTCTTCAGCTGTTTAGCTTTCTGTAGTAATTTCTTCTTCAATTTCTTGTCCGTTGTTATAGGAATGATGCGATGAATTTCGCCTAACTGCTGCCTTAGTTTAACTGCCTTCCCTCCTCTTGACCTCTTCGTCAGCTTGCTCTGCAACCTGTTTAATGAAATTGGCTGCGGACCTGCTTGCGGGTTGGCTTGTATTTCCTTATGTAGAGCATATGCCTTCTGCCTATACTCCTCCAATGTAATCTTTTTGTATTTGGCCGTATTTGTACGCTCATATGTCACGGTCGCCATGTTATATTTTTATTTTTATTGTATTTCAATTGTATGTTCAAGCTCAAGTCTAGGCTTAATTTGCCGCTTTAGTCTTTAAGCTTTAAAGGTAAGCAAGGCAAGGCTATATGCCGCTTTATTGCCTTTGCTTAGGTCGGTTGATCAGGCTGAAGATTGCCGCTTTATGATCAATAGGCTTTTAAGCCGAATTGTGAGAAATGAATATACTCCAATGCAGTGATAATCAAGTCTGAGTTCTTTATTCTTTTCTTCGTCTTTTGTATAATTGGTTTACATAGGTTCTTATGGAAAATCATTCCATAAGCAAGAAATGGCAATTTCAGAAATGAATTGTCCAATAAGCAAATTCATTGCTTTCTTACTTATTGAATGACCTTTTACAATAATAATTCACATCAATTGTTACGACACACATTTTTGTCACCTACTTGACTTACTTGTAAATGGTATCAAATTGCTGATTCTTAAGATTGTAATTTCTTTTGATAAATTGGAAGTAAATTGTATTTCTGTTAATTTTTGTTTTGCAATATGAGATATACTTGTTTACTAGCATGATATGGCGCTTGCACAATAATGTATGTGCGTACAATGATGTGCTCATATCATGCCATTAAGCATTGTGCATTATTATTATTCATGCTATGTATGTACGTTTGTATATACGTGCATATAATGTTACAAGGTGATTAATTATCTTTTATTAGCGAGATGCGCTTTTCTTTTTGTATGATTATTTTTAGATATTATTATTACATGTATTACATGTGTATACTACACTTAGTACAAATACAACAGCGGCATACTCTGCCATAGGAAGAACTCTGGCATATTCTGCCATTTAAATAGTACTAAAGGATATCATCATAACAGCGGCTTCTTAGTCATCGAAAGTAAATTCGGCAGCCTTCTGCTTTTTCAATATATTCTTGGTACAAATCATAACGAATAAATAATCATAGATAGATCATTGTGTGACATCAAAGAAATTTTATTACAACACATTCACAACCCCTTTGACATTGATATCAGATGAAAGGGTTTGACGAGTAAAAATTTATAAATAAAATGGGTGAACAGTTTTTTAAGACAAAGGAATTAATTTTACATAAGTTGATATACTAAAAGCTAGAAAGTAATATGGGTGACAAATGTGGGGCTTACAGAGATATTGGTACTTGTAAGAAATCGTACAGAACCAAGAAGAGTGACGTCCTTTAGAATCGAAAGTCCAGATTCACCACATTGTGTCACTGTGTCAGTGGAATAAGTAAGTAATCAGGGCGTTGATCAGAGTTAATACTTTGACAGGTCCTAAATTATTCCAATTTCCAGGTTTGTTTTGGTTCCGATTTTAGTATTTTTGTATTGCCAATTAATTTGCAGTGTGCTGTTGTAGTGGCTCCTGTATTTTAATTTATAGGAAAAGTCAATTTTTTTGAAATTGGAATGCTTTTTTTTTTTTTTTTATTATTATTTATTTAAGATGTAAAAAACAATTCAAAATTTACAATCGTATAATAAGTATTTATGTAATAGGGGGAAAAAATTGGACACATAAAAAACCAAGTTAATCTAAGAACTAAAACTAAAAATAAGAGAACAGAGTACGTGAACCCAAGTATAACAAGAGTAAACAAAACAAAAATAACAAAGATACTTGATCCATTATTTGAAAAAGAAAGAGAAAATGTTGATAGGAAAAGTAAGAAAATTAAATAGATCTATGAGATAAGCAAAAAGATAAATAAGGTAAATATGCATACATAAAATCTAAAATCAAATCTAGAACAATGACTAGGTGAAGTGAGTCTGATAAGAAATAAGCAGTCTCCTGAAAGTGCCGAATGAGCTCACCCTCTGCAGACTGTTGGGCAAAGCGTTCCAGATTCGAATGGCCTGAACAACGTAAGATCCTTCGAACACAGTGGTGTAAAATTTGGGCAGTCGAAATTTATATCCGCTACTTGTATTTAAAGGCTGAATCATAATGTACAAATAAGAAGGCTGTGAAGAAAAAGCTAGTTTGTACAGAAACATTAATATTCGTCGCCCAAAGTAAGTCTTCAGCGAGCACCCTAGCAACGAAAAACCAAGATGAGAGATATGATCATACTTTCGTAGTCCAAAGATAAACCTAATACAGTCATTAAGTGCTACATGCAATTTCCTAAAACATCGAGAATCAAACTTATGAAATACAAGACAACCTAACGTAGCTTGGGAGAAAGAATTCTAGCAGAGAGCCAAAGACGACGCAAGGTGGAGTAGATTTTAGATAGAGGTAAATTGACATGGTCGCAACTTTTCATGGTAGAATTTAAAATAACGCCCAAATTACGGATTCTTGATTCATATGGGATAGATAAGTCATTTATTTTGATATGTGGTAACGACAAAGTTTCAAGTGGACCATGAGAGATAGCAATACATTGCGACTTGGCAGGGTTAAGATTGAGATTGTTATTTAAAGCCTATTTACATATTTCACTCAAGTCATACTTAATTAACGCGGGCAACACAGTTTCAATGAGTCCGATAGGACGAGATAGATAAATTTGCACATCATCTGCATACATGTGCATGTTAGCATCACGGATCACAGGAGGTAAGTCGTTAATGTACGGACTAAAACACACTGGACCTAGGATAGATCCCTGTGGAACTCCACAGGTGAGATAAAGGAGGTCAGAATAACTTTTTAAGCTCTCTGTGTAAGAAAACTCTTTATTAAGTTAACAACACTATACGAGAAATTATAACGGCTGGATATTTAATTTAGAAACTTGCTGTGAGAAACACTATCGAATACTTTAGAAAAGTCCACAAGTAACAATATAGCTATCTCTCGCTTGTCGAGTGAAGAGCGAATGTCGGAAGACACTTTTAGGAGAGCCGTTTCACAGCTATATCCAGGCCGAAAGCCTGACTGGAGATTGCTCAAAATTTCATTTTCACGTAAGTGCTTCTGGGTTTGACAACATAAAAGTTTTTCAAATACGAAAGAAAACACAACAAGCTAATAGGTCTGAAGTCGGAGTGGGATACCGCAGGAGGCTTTTTTTATATTAGGAGCACGTTAGCAATTTTCCATACAGTGGGAAATATGGACTTATTAATACAAGTGTTAAAAAGATGTAGTAGTGGACTGATAATGCACGAAGCAATTAATTTGATAAATTTTGGTGACATACCATCAGAGCCAATAGCCTCCGATTTAATGGAATAAATGCTTCGATGCAATCAACCCCACGAAAACAGAATCCAGGGGAAAACTCTGGAGCTAGAGGCAAGGTTTCAGGTGCTAGTATGTCACCACGAAGTAGAGGGCTTTCAACCAATTATGAATTAAGCTCATTCGCATTGATGTGAATTTCAGATTTGTCTTTGCCATAAACATTGGCACTAGGAAGATTGTGCCATACAGTTTTAGTGGGTACACTCAGATCAACCTTATTCTTGTAGTATGCCCGCTTAAGATTACGAATTTTTAAAATTATTTTATTTCGTAACGTAGTGTATGCAATGCGACTAGTCTTCTAAGGTAAAGGAAGACGTTTATCATGTAAATATGCGATTGAATTGATAAATTTTATTTGGTCATCTACAGAACATAGACCGTATACATGGTTCAACGATATTGATTCACAGTCAATTAATAGAGAATCCAAATCTATGCTGTTAAAGTTTCTAAAGTAACTATATTTGGGAATAACATTTACACGGAGTTTTACATCACATGAATATAATATCGTGGTCAAAAATGCTGAGACATAATTGATTAAAGAAGAGCACCGAACGAGGGTTGCTAATTAAAAAAAGATCCCAGAGAGACGGGTTGGTAGTAATAAAATACGTTGGTGACGAATTTATTGCTGTTAAATACGCGAACTGTATCTGAGGCAAAATAAGATCAGTATGAGTACAAACTTTTAAAATATTGACATTGAAATCACCAGCAATAACCACATTACAATAACGTTGACTGTTTGACGCGACGGTATTAAAGATTAAATGTGAGGCATCGATGCAAAATGAACTAGGAGGGTAATAAACAGTACACAAAACACATTTTTCGACACCAGTGTCAATTTCTACACACTACAACTCGACTGTAACTCCAGAAGAGCTACAAAAAATAACCTTGCATTTGAGATCCTGCTTGGCATATATTGCAGCTCCCCCACCAGAGCTCCATAGAAATAAGCGATGACGGGATATCATCTCGCAGCCAGGATTCGCTAACCAAAATAGTATGCAATTTACGACAACGAAAAACTCCTCTGAGCTCATCAATTTTACCACGTATACTACGCTCATTAAGATGGCAGATATTCAAACCTTCAGATTGGTTGAAAAATACGTTCAACATAGATTTCACATTGCTCGGAGCCAACAAACCACGACTCACAGATATATGTCACCTAACAGAAGGAGAGATACACTCAGCACAAACAGGGAGACCGCATCACCTAAATAAGGTCCATAACGCAACCATATAAAAATATTAGATATGCATATTTCAAACAGAAGAAAAAAACTAAGATACGTGCTGAAAGTATAAGATGTAAATATTGTGTAAGAAAAAGCTTGAAAGTAACTTATATCTTAACAGAAGTCTAAATCCACAGAAAATAAAAATAAAAATAAAAAAAAAATTATTTCGAGTTCAAATAAACTAAAAGTAACAACAAAAAACAAAATTTGCAAAATATTGACAAACGACTTCACAGCACATATCTATCAGCTCCCTTTAATTTATATTGACTGGGGACTGGGCTTGCTGAGGAGAAACCAACTCAATCGGAGAGTTTTATAGCTTTTATCTTTGGAAAGGCAGACATAAACAGCTTCTGCTCAGCGATGCAGGAAAAGCGAGAAATTATTGGAGTATAAGTGCCGGGAGACTTAGGTTTGATGCGGAAAGCTGACAAAGGGTGCTCGATCACAGCGGTGATATTCTTGATGACACTGAGTGCACTCTCTTTATTTCGCTAACAATTGCATCGCTCAGACGCTGAGTCTGCAGAATATTATTTATTTGGGACTTTAGCGTGTTGTTACCTTGTTGCTGTCTAGACAACAAACTCGTCGTAGGCAGAAATTTTGTTGTTAATTGTACTGATAGCAGTTTCAATTTTTAATGTAATGCGGGACACAGTTTGTTGCATGAGGCTGTTGATCTTGCCTAAGAGACGAGATTCCAGCGATTCCAATAATTTCTCCATGCCAGAATCAGGAGATCCAAGGTCATCAGCTAATAATTTGGTTAGGCTTCTCGTAAAAACTTTGTTGCTATCATCTGTGTTAGACGTAGATGGGGTTTTCTCTTTTTTATTGTTCCTGCCTGTCATACTGAGAAACCAAAAACTTAAGAGCGTCTCACAGAACCACACAAAAAAAAACAATCCAAAAACACCCTTCAAGTAACAAAAAAGCGGGAGCGACTCACAAATACCAAAGCAAGTCACCGCTTTACGATCACTCGTTAACCGACACAATATTTGAATTAAATTTAGGAAATTATTGATAATAATTCCTCAAATTAAAACCACCTAAATTAATCGACACGATTGCTAAAGAAAACTCTTCCCGGGGGATCCACAATCAGTGAAACTGCGAGGATGTATCACTTAGAATCAAAACTGAAATAAACCGGGAGCCGATGAAAATACACGTCTACTCTCTAGCGAACATTGAAATAATCTATTAGACGTTAATTTGTTGCTATTTGCATAAAAGAAATTGAACCACCATTTCTTGGTGTGTATTTTGCATTGGTTTTCATTAAATTGAAAGCTTTTTTATTTACTTATTAATAGCTTTCAGTCTTTGTTGAGAACTTTTACCTATTGTTTAGCTGTTGGTGGTTATGTTCCGTTATTTTCTAGGGCCATCATGGCAACATGCATTTCTTACCGTAAAAACGCATTTTTTGTATGGCAGTCCTACGAAGACGTTGCCAGATTTATTTATTTTTATTTACTTTTTTAAAAAAAAATGCGCATGTACAAAATTTCAGCCCTATAGGTGAATACGTTCACGAGTTATCGTGAGGTCAGACATACAAACTCAGACGGGGATGAAAAAATCAAAACAGATTTTAATATTAAGCATGGGGGTCCAACCCATTTTGAGCTACCACCATTATTTCTGTGCTTTACAAATGAAACAAACAAATATGTATACTTTATGATTTCATCAAGGGTATAAAGAAATAAAACGTATAATACTTTTTCTCATAAGTTGAACTAAGAAATAATAAAAGAAGCAAATTGTTAATATATTTTATTTATTTTTCCCCGTGCGGAAATCGAAATCGGGAGGGAAAATCTTCTCTCTTGTTAGCTCAGTGGTAAGAGCAGTCGTCCGGCAAGCGGAAGGTCCCAGCTTCAAAATCCGGACGTGGCGGTTGTTTTTTTTTTGTTGTATTTATGATTTCATGTAGAATCGTTAAGAATAAAAGTTCTTAGAATTCTTTTATTACCCATCTTTGACCGACCGCCGACCGATTTCCGTGCGGGAAAAATAAATATAAATGAATTTATAATTTATTTGTGCGCTTTCATCCATACTGGTTAATACCAGCAGAAAGCAAAGGTGGCTTACCCTGGGTTACACGTAATAATACAGTTTGCATGTAAGCTGCACTGCCATACTTATTTCACGTGTAGCCTCTACTGCCATGCTGGCAGCTCAGCTTTCAGTGAACTTCCATCATGCAAAATCATGGCAGCTGAGGTGATAGTAATTTGATATTATACAGTTTTCTAAATGGCGGAAAAAATTATTTGAGGGCGGAACTTTTTAAATTAATAAATTTATACCGGGAAAATTAAAATTTTCTGGGATAATTTGCATTACATCATTTACCAACACCTTCCCCTTCCCTTTTTCTTCTTTTTTTTTCGATACTGCTAAATCCATTATTGATAAAATTACCGACATACACAAGACTTTACGTCTGAATGAAATGAACTTGCATGCAAGATTATAGGACATCAAGCGAACTGCCTTCTGTTGTCAACTTTAAAATCGCATTGGAAGGGAGACTTGCATAAAAGCTGCACTTTTAGGTGTAACCCCCGAGTTAGTAGGCTAGTTACAATTAAGAAATATAAGAGAAAAAAAAATGATCTGTCTCATTAACTCAATGGTAAGAGCAGTCGGCCGGCAAGCGGAAGGTCTCGGCTTCAAACCCTGGACGAGGAGGCTGGTTTTTCCGCTTGTATTTATAACTTGATTTAGAATGGTTAAAAATAAAAATTCTTGAGATATTTTACCTATCCTTTTCCTTTTTATTATCCAACTAGCAGCACAGATGCAAAAAACGGATCCCGGATCGCTTGCAGAGTTTCCGAGATAAGCCTTGTTTTTGTAAGTTGATGCCAAAATTCCGTATAAGAAGTGCTCTGTGAATGACGTCATAACTACGTGGTCATATATGGTATATAGTACGAATTGAAATTTTTGTAAGGCAACCCTACTAAGGAGTTGTCCGATTGGTCATATTTCCGACATTAAATTTACCTTTTTCTAAAAGGGCCCGTGTACAAAATTTTAGCTATCTACGTCGATGCGTGAGGCATGGTATTGCAACACCACGAAAGGGTCGCCCGATTTGCTCCACTTTTGGCCCCGTGTTTGCAATTTTTATGAAAACTGTGTTCTCGAACGTCCAGGTACCAGGATCAACTGATACCATATGCCCCCTGCTTTCCGGTGCTCTGAGAATATTGGTGGCCCCAACAAATAATGTTGCCGTCCTGCTCCTCCAACTGATAAAATAGATTCCCTGCTTGCCATATCCGATGTTCTCGATCATTTAAGAGCTAGGACCAACCGACTCCATAAACTCCCTGCTTGTTATAGCGATCTCATCCAACCACCTATCTACAAGTCATGTCTAACCACCTTTCTTCGATTATACCCTCAAGAAAGCTGATCAACAGGAGGCCGTCAGCCATCAACAAACTGATTATTCGCTCCAAATACATAGAAGACAGTTGCTCAACATGAGGCTACCAGGAATCAAGAAGACGATTAAAGCATTACATAAATTCATTTATTTTTATTATTATTATTTATACATATATATTTTTTTGTTCATAAAATTGATGGAATATGTCTGTGGATGGTCCTGGGTACAGGTAATTTCATATCTTATATATAAGCCACTTTGGTATAGTCTGATATTAATCGGATTTATTTTGGTGTTTCAGGCGGAGCTGAGCGCAAAACTTTATTTGATTCGCTGATACTACAATAAACCTAATTTGCAACAAATAAAAATTCTTTTATTTTTATTTTATTTAGAATTTAAAACAAGTCTACAGGTCAGCACTCAAAATCTGCAGGAGGACTCCATTATGATTTGAAAATTGGCAAAACTACCTTATTACCATTAAAATGAAGTTTAAGTTCAAGTGAAGTTTAAAATCATTTTCACTCCTTTTGAGTAGCAAGTTAGAACCAAATAAAAAAATTTATATATGTATTGCGTAAAACAAATTCTGTTAATATCTTGCATATATTTGCCACATTTGGCAGTTGTAGGCCATAACGTTAATGAAAGCAACAAAGTCCGAGTTGTTGAAATCTGTATGGTATAAAACATAGTTTCCACATCTATTTGTAAATTGTAACTGCTTGTATTTATCTTCTAGTCGAAGGCAGTGCTCAAGGTAGCATAGAACAAGAAGTGGAGTTTTAACCTTCCTCTAACACAATGCTCAGCTGGAAAGAATAAGTTTTACTAATTCTAGAAATTATTGTGTAAAAGACATGGTCCACGTAATCCTATAGAAAATTAAAATAATAGCCAAAAGAATAAAAAACATCAGAGATAAATTTAAAAAAAAACTAATTGGGTGGGTTCCTCTTGTCATATGGAAATAAACGAACCAAAAATCTCGCAATTTCGTTATACTTTATTCAAATAATTATCAACATTCTTTATAAAAATTCGACCTAACCCCTGACTTTTTTTCGCACACAGGTGACGGATCTCTTTGAAATTTAACACCAAATTCGTAATACTGTAATAGTCTCGCACTAAGCTAATCTACACACGGAAGCAAATCTGACCTTGCGAATATGTAATAACTCACTTCCAGCATTACAGCCACTATTTGTAGACAATAAATAAAACTAAGTATTCAATGGCAAAAATGAGTTACATAGCAATTATTCATTGCGTCATCGGAGACCGCCAGCTGTAACGCTTTTTGCCAACAACATTTAAAAGCCGCTCCTTACTCTACGAATTGATGTATCAAGACATTATTCATTA
The DNA here is from genome assembly GCA_963924295.1 of Dioctria rufipes. Classification (NCBI taxonomy): domain Eukaryota; kingdom Metazoa; phylum Arthropoda; class Insecta; order Diptera; family Asilidae; genus Dioctria; species Dioctria rufipes. The sequence continues at coordinate 78,398,991 of OZ002740.1, read as the reverse complement.
CGTCATCACTATCTGTTAACTGTGCGAAAATGAGATGCTGGGATTACTCATTGCGCAATTATCTCAACAGCTGTCGATTGCTTCCGATTCTGCTAGCAGGGAGCCCGGGCCGCGACTGGTTATATTAAATAGCCTACTTCCTATCACAGCACACACAAGAGATGTCGGCGGTATAAATAAAAAAAATATTGGAACAGCTTAGGATGCAGAAAAGATTGGGATTTGAATTGGAAAGTGAGGTCGAAAAAAGGGTAGGTGTAAGGTCAACACAGACCTACTTGTTATGTTGGGAGGACTTAGTGTTAGAAGTCCCATTTCTTGGATAGTGATATCCCGTGACAACCTTGGCCAATATTATTCGAATCTCCCATGTAATGGTGCTATGTAGTTTTCAAATTTCAATTTCACAATTTCTCCGTTCGCATCACGTCGACTTTATTTTATGTACACAGTGCAATTTGGTCAAAGTTGAATGAATATACGAAATTAAAAACTACCATTCTTTTGTAATCACATTTTGGCTAATTCTATTTTATTCCACACGGCTTGAACCGTAAAAAGTGAGTGCATTTGTTTACATGTTTCGCAGCATGCTTATCACGGGTCAAGCCAGTTGCATCACATCAAAGGATGGGTTATGCACATAAGTGCAAACAAGTAATTTTGTTTAACATGCTCCTATTCATGGGAATGTGTACATACCATAATGTGCCTATAATAATTAAGTTTAGAATAGCAAATTAACTTGTGTATAAAAAAGCTAGCAATACATCATTATAGATCAATTATCAATTCTAAATTGTAAATGGTGATTTAAGTTTTGAATATTCATTAATCTGTTACATATAGAGAACTACTCGCTGTCTTTTCATTCACTTCTACTAATTTTTATGGAGAATAGAAGAATTCTAAGAACTTTTATTTTTAACGATGCTCAATGAAATCATAAATAGAAGATGGAAAAAAACCGCCTCTTCCGGGGTTTGAAACTGGGACCTTCCGCTTGCCGGGGGACTGCTCTTACCACTCTTGCACTCATTCATTTGTAACTAGCCTACTAAGCCACGTTTGCTGTCAGCTGGAATTAACCAGTAACGATAAAAGCGCACAAATAAATTGTAAATTCGATTTTATTTATTTTTTCCCAGAAATTGAGCCAACACTTGTTAGAAACAGTTCCTCTTGTATTTGTTATTTATTTAGAATTGGTAAAAATAAAAGTTCTTAAAATTCTTCTATTCTCCATCTTTGATCAATTCTAACAAGTGTGGGTTCGATTCCCGTCCGGGAAAAATAAATGCCAAACTTTAGTTACTTCCAAAGTATAACAGGGGTCTGCTTTTTATAAAGCTTCCCCACTGGAGATCTGCCTTGTGACTGCCTACACTATACACAAAGGGGATCTGCCTTGTGGCTGCCTCCACTATACATAAAGGAGATCTGCCTGGACCACCTCCCCGTATTAATTTATTATTATAATTCACTTTCTTAGCATACACACTTTAAAAATCGAAAAGAAAGGAATTCTTTCAGTGAAATTATAATTTTTCTTATAGCATGCCGCCAGCCATTTCTTAACATAACTCAAACTAGGCATACCACATATTCCATCCTCACCAAATTTCCTATTTCCGTGTTCACAGGCTGGTAAATGTCTTTCGGAATGCTACGAAAGTTAAGGTAACGCTACATAGAGGTAGCGAGCAGGTTCGTCTAAGGTTGAATACAGCCAAACTCGTCCAGGAGATATGTTTAGGAAAGCTATAAATATTATGCATATAGCTATGTCTGTAATTACCGGCAAATCTTTCCTTTCGGTTCTTGACCAAATTACTCACTCGATACTCGAAACGGAGCCATGCCTTCGATAGTTTGATTGCTTTCATTATCACTCCTAATTTGCAAAACTTACGTTTCTGAAATGTCAAAACTATTGTTAAATGATTCGCATGTAAATTATGAACTTAATTTAAATAATTTAAATACTTTGCATGTAAATTATAAATAGATATATATAATCGAAGTGGGTGGCAAAAATGTTTAAAGGCTAAGTTTCGTTTGTTACTAAGATTACGCTTTATACCTATTTTCATCTGTCAACGACTTTCAGACAAAAACATTTCGAAAATTATACCAAACAGCGCCCAGAAATATTCATAAAAGAGCTCTTCAAACATGGAACAACATTTTATTTTCAATGGGTGAGTTCTCTAGATAAAGGTGCAGAGAATAATACTTATATTGGATGCTTTGCATCCCCGTTGAATGATATATACATATATAGGTAATGGATATTTAGCTATCCCAAAACTTTTATAGAGATAACTACCTCATCCAGGAAATCCTTGTATTGCGAAATACTTTTCCGGGCATTATACCAATTCATCCCAAATCTGCTCGTATTTAAATAATCCCTGATCGCTATGAACTATATACATATATACCTATGTATATAGTGTATGTATATTTTAGCAGAGATTTGTAGAGGCTTCCGAAAATTTTCATTAATCACGTGTCCAATTTGCTGGTAGCATTTTCATCCAAGCTGTAAAGCAATGTTCCAAACAGTGACCCAAATCTCTTCCCTATTGGATTTTGAGTTATTTGCTAAAATCGTTTCGTTTGCTCTAAACGTAAACCTGCGAGCTCGTTATCCATCAGGTAACCGTTCTACTAATTGAAATTTTCGTAGGTACTTTGCGTTCGGTTGATTTACGTAAACAGATTACAATATTTATAAGGCAGATGAAGCTGATGAAGAATGTTGTGAATTTTGCATTTGGTTTGCTTGCATGGGTCAGAGGCTTCCCACATCATGGTAATTCATTACAAGCTTACATGTAGGTTTGTTTTCTTTTTAATAATCTATAAAGAAGTGAATCCGATTAATTATTGGCAATTACGTACCAGACTTCAAAACTGATTTATTATCAATGAAGCGTTTTGCTTGCAAAATAGCATTTACGGAGAACGCAAGTTTGTTTAACTGCGAAAAGGAGAGCAGTTGACATTATTTCCTTGCATTTCATTCAGTAAGAACTCACATAACATAAGTGTATTGCGACTGACTTTTTGTAACTTACATTTTTCCCAGTAAACCTACTAAATATATACGCAATCTGTTATTTTAGGTGGAATCTCAATCATAATGGGACATACGAAAAATTTAAAATTATTATTTTGTGCTTAGGAAAACACATCTACCTATATCTATGGAAACATGCCGAAATGATATTATTGTGGATGTTGGTGCTTATTATTATGAACTATCTTCTGACACACAAAATAACTATTACAACGCCATTAATAATTTTTGTGACAGTCAACTTTTAATTAGTACTCAGTGAAATAAATCATCAAGTGGACATCCGCCGATTGGCATGCATATTGGAAGATGACAGAACACACTTGCGTTATATACCTAATAAAGTTTAAAATGATAATTATAATTCATAGTTACCATAATTATCATTCACACATATGTATAAGCTAATCATGCTTAAAACATGATTGAGTTGAAATTTCCAGCAGCAATTTATTCAAATTCCTTTTCTGAAAATAGTTAAACACAATTTCTCACAAAAGTTATAAATTTCAACCCAACTCGTTTCAATATTAAAATCGCCATGACAAAATTTGCTCTCACAAAAATTTGTAAACAAAAAATAAAAAAAAAGCACTACCACAAATCTTACCTTTGGTATGATTTGCCAAAACACAATATGTATGTAAGTATGTATGAAGACTGAAACGATCGAGTCCTCAGCGAAAAAACATGCTCAAACATATCCAGCCAGATTCATTTTCTCAGGGTAGCAAATGCTAATGAAGCATTTTCCTACCCTAAACGAGAAGGCTTGAGAGTGAAAATTAAAAATTGTAAAGAAGTTGACTTACAATCGCAGATGCAATCGGCTCGTAAAAAGTAATTTCCACGGTTGCAGAGTATCTAAAGTGGTTTTAAAATAAAAGACTTCTGTGGAAAGTAGTCTAAAAGGTTAGAAAGAAAAATTGTAGAATTCTAAGGCAATAAGTAAGCAAAAGTCTTGTGAAGAAAGTAGTTGAGAAAAAATATTGTGAACAAAAATTCTTAAAAAGACAAGTAAAAAAGCTAGAATTGGTCTAAGACCAATTCTTATGATACCCTAGATGAATGTCCGTATAAAATTTCGTATGATTACCGCTCTATACAAGTATGATTTTTGATGTGGTTTTTTGCATATACATATATCTAGAACGTTTCGTCGGACAGAAAAAATGATTATAACCAATTTTATAGGATTTCGTATTCTGAAGAAGTTTTTAGTACAATAAAAATGTCTACGACTGATCATTTTCACAGGATAGGTAAAAATCCAAAATTTTTATATGGCAGCACCAAGAAGGGGTTGCCCGCCGTAGTCAATTTTTGAAATTTTATTTGCTATTGCTATTAAAAACACCACGCACCAAATTTCAGCTCACGATGTCGAAGCGTGCTCAGACAGTGTACAAATAAGTAGTGGAAACCGTAATTTTTGTATGGCAACCCACGAAAGAGTTGCCCGATTTATCTCATTTTCGAACTTAATTTTATTTTTTGTTTTATAGTCCGTATACAAAATTACAGCTACCTAAGTCAACGCGTTCTCGAGTTATCGTGCGCACGGACAAACGTACGGACAGACGGATGGAAACGCAAAAATCACAATAGCTTTTAATATTATGCGTAGGTGTCCAATCCACTTTGCTCTACCATCATTATTGCTGTGCGTTACAAATGGAATGACAAACTTAGTATACCCTATGAATTTCATGTAGGGTATAAAAAGCTGTGGTGTTGAGAGGATTTTGGTTTTAAATAAGAAAGCATAAGTGCCAAAAGAAGTTGTTGTATGGTGCGAAATCTGCTTTGACCCACGAAAACGGAATACTGTCATAAAACCGTTGTATTAAATAGGTAAGAGAGTTGTAGAACAACTTAAAAATATAATACTTCGAATCATGTGGGAATACTCTTTGCAAGGAATAGAAATATTACCTACCAATGAACCTGCTTTTTCAGACAGTAGATGAAATCTAACGGGTATACTAAGTTTGTCATTCCGTTTGTAACACCTCGAAATAATGATGGTAGAACAAAATGGATTGGACACCCACGCATAATATTAAAAGTTATTTTGATTTTTGCATGTCCGTCCGTCCGTCTGTCTGTCCATCCGTGCGCACGAGAACTCGAGACCGCAAAGCTGAAATTTTGTACACGGATTTAATAAAATATTAAAATTAAGTTCGAAAATGAGACAAATCGGGCAACTCCTTCCTGGGGTTGCCATACAAAAATTTCGTATTCTATATATTTGGACACTGCCTAAGAACGCGTCAACATGGAGAGCTGAAGTTTGGTACATGGTGCTTTATAGCAATAGAAAATGAAATTTTAAAAATGGACTAAATCGGGTAACCCCGTCTTGGTATTTCCATATAAAAATTTAGATTTTTTACATATACTGTGAAAACGATCAGTCCTAGACATTTTTGATGTACTAAAAATTTCTTCAGAATACGAATTCCTATAGAATTGCTTACAATCATTTCTTCTGTCCGACGAACCGTTTTAGAAATGTATGCGAAAAACTACTTCAAAAATCAACCTGGCATAGATCGGTGAACATATTATTTTATACGGGAATTCATCTAGGTTATCATAAGAATTGGACTAATTCTAGCTTTTATCGTTGTTAGTTTCATCTGCCGTTCTTGATAGTATTCCTAGATAAAACTCGTCCATACACAACAGAACTATTTATGGGCTTCTTGATTTGAGCTGCAAAGCATTAGGGACGAAAACACGAAACAATTGTCTAGTTGTACAATTTATTTCATTTTATTGTTTACCTTTCCTTTAATTTTTAGTCTTTTTCGATAAAATAAGTAAGAAGTATATATATGGCACGAATCCAGACAAAATCCATATAGATATCTGCCCTGTATTATTTATTGTACTGTTCGCTGCTGTTAAAAGATTATTATAAATGCGAACTTAAACCTGAAGAATAATCAGTAAAGCCATCCGGTTATCGACTGAACTTAACGTAACCCTAAGATGAACAGAGCTGGGTCATGCTGAAGTATATATACGATGCAGTCTGCAAAAATGCTTACTTCTCGAATAAGTTAATACATTCTCAGATGACCATTTCAATGATTAATTTAATAGCAAAAAACATATGTCTTACTTGATACAATTTAAATCTTTTATGAAAATTTTCAATATTCTGAAACACCACTTTAATTAATAGGCTTATCGCAGCCAGAGGTTAAAAATTCCTCAACATTATCAATACGAAGTTTAAACTTTGCTCGTCAAAGTGGATAACTACGTGTAAGGTATAACGAAACGAAATTTCTCAAAAATTTGGGATTTTATAAATCAAAGATCACTTTTATAATATTAACGTCTATGCAAATAAAGGTCTACCACATAAAGGATTGAAATGGATTCACATTTCTTTGATATGGTTCCTTAATAATTTTCATTGTGATTAAATTTTGCCTGTATGCATGTATATGTAGTATATTCACTTGATGTCTCAGCACTTCTTAACATGTAGGCAGACAGTGTAATAGTTTTAGCTTAATGACTTTTTACAAGAAGTATCTGAAATTTTTACTCATTTCATGAAGTGGGACATGCCTTTACGCTGATAGTGTAATACCAACCGATATAGCCGCTTATGAGCCGGTGTGTGTGCCTGTGTGCGAGTCGAGTGTGTGTCTGTGTATGCTGAGCACCGACATGGGATACGCATTCTTGCAAACATCGTACAATATACGACTACCTGAAAAATGCTATTTCATAAGCTTTTTATGGCATGGCACACGATTACTTTGAAAATGGCTACGATTGGAAAAAAAAATACTTATTTTAAGAGCGCAGAGGGAGACTTGGTCAGCTTGAAAGACATGAAAATCAGTAGTTTTAAATTTTACATGTACGGTTTTTTTGTTTTTACATCGAACTTCTAATTTTGTCAAGCCCAAGTGATAGTCCTTAATAAATTTATTCAAGTATGCTTTAAGAACTTTTCGAAAAGCTTTAAATGTCGGTTGGGTATTACGCAGAATGGCTTTTAAGGTTACTCAAAGTAATCAACAGGTATTACGCTCTGCTCTCTACAATTTCGTCATGCAAAAGTTGGATAATATGCATTCCAAAATTAAAAATAACTAAAACTATTAAATTTTGGAACAAAATCGTTGCTGTGAACCAGCGATCCAACTTGGTTTTTCAAATATAACATAATATCATCACTAAAAATGTGATCGCGTTTCACTAATTAGTTTTTAATTCGAACAAATTCGTCACGACAGAAATACTGCGGCTAAAAATTGAAGACATGCCTGTTGTATATTAATAGCGCTGAATGCATTCATAATGTACTACCATAGACAAATTAATAACATACAAAGACTGGACACGTAGAACAAAAATATGCAACGCTTTTCTAGAATATAAAATTAACGATGCCTCGATAAGTCCACTGACAACTTTTTTCTGAAGAAATCGCTTGCGTCATATTTCTACAATCTCTGCACGAGAAGGCGTATCTGGTTATGAGTCCTTAATGTCCACATTGAGATCGACAGTGATGTGGATAACATTACCGATAGGTTTTGCAAATCAAACTGAAAATTAGATTTTGTGATATAAAAATTAAAAGCGACTTCTTCCGACTTTTTCTTCCTCCTCGAACATTTTAGTTGTGATCCCCTAGGCTGCAGGTCTGGATACGCACCTGAGAAAGACTTGAGCAGTTATTTGAGGTAAAGTCAATCTCGGATAAGAAAATGGTTGCAATTTTCATCAGCTGAAACTTATAAAATTATAAAGTCGCTGGTAGATATAATAAACAAACAAAAAAATTTGCACCAAGGAATAATATTGTGGCAGAAATATTCAAATTTTATAATAGAGCTCAAAGGGAGTTTGAAACGATAGCAGAATACTTAGTTGAACTTAAATTGGAATTTTTAGATGATGCGCTACGTGATAGACGGTTATGTGAGATAAAATACAATCCAGGTTATTAAGCGAAGAGAAATCTTTTGCAGAAACGGAGAGAACAACCTTATCTATGAGTTAGTTGAAACAAATTTGGGTGTAATAAAATCATCTATCAAAAATACAAACTGGTTAAAGACACAGCCAGACAAGAGTCAGTCAAAATTCTGAGACCAACAACGGAGTAGGGAACGTCACTAAATAAACCGGAAGACACCTAAAATTTGTACAATTTTTTAAGTGTAAGAAATGGGGCAATCATATCGCTGCAGAATGTCGAAGTGCTGATGCTCAACGCAGACGAGCAAGTCGAAAGAATAGTTCAGGAAAAGTATATAGTGTAGATTGTCAGGATTACAAATTATTGTGAAATTTGAAGTTAAGAAATTTAAGTAGCCCTAGTTACACAAATTCTTTGTATATAAAGAATATAAGTATGTTTTTTCGGAAATTGAATTTAAAATGGAAATTGATTTTGGTGCTTGCATGTCATTTCTCCATTTTTCTGATTTTTTAAAATATTTTACAGATTTTAAAATGGATAAATTTGAAAAAAAAAACATTACATGTGGTTACAGGTGATGAAGTAAGTGTGATGGGCTTTATAGAGGTTGTTATAAAGGTGTCTGTTCTGCGAGTAGCAGACAAATATACAGGGTTAAAATTAGTAATTAATAAGGCCAAGAAATAAGTTGGTCCCCTAATATTAAGAGATTGGTTAGATCGCATTGTTCCGAGATGGAGAATCCATTTCGTGAACTCTATATCAATTTCAGATGGAAATTTAGTTATGCATAAAAGTTTGCTGGAGGAATTTCGTACAGTTTTTGATGAAAACTATAAGCAGCCTATGAAACATTTCGTAGTAGATATTGTTTTGGAATCTGGGGCAATACCAATTTTCCACAAAGCATATACGGTACTCTATGGACTCCGAAAAGAAATGGAATTAGAAATAGATAGATTAGAAGAATTAGGAATATTTAAACCTGTTCAATATAGTTGTTGAGCCTCACCTGTAGTAGCTGTACTGAAAAAGGATGGCAATATACGGCTGTGTGGCGATTGCAAAGTGACCCTAAATAAATATACGTGCATTGACCATTACCCTTTCCAAGGTTTGATGATTTACTTGTGGGGTTACATGGATGCAAATACTTTTGCCTCTTAGACTAATCTGGTGCATACCAACAGCTGGCTGTTTCAGCAGATTATAGGGATCTACTTACAATTATAACTCACAAAGGTTTGTTCCAATTTACACGATTGGTATTTGGCTTGAATTTAGCACCCTCATTATTTCAAAGGGTTATGGACAGCATATTAGCGGGGTTAAAGTCTTTGCAAATGTTACATTGATGACATTTTAATATGTGGAAGGTCATATCAAGATTGTTTGAATAACCTTAGACTGGTCCTCGAGCGACTAAATCAATACAACGTGAATGTTAAACTCAGTAAATGTGAATTTTGTAGGACAAAGATAAAGTACTTAGAACAGGAACTTTCGCAGGATGGTATTAGGCCATTGATCGATGAGGTAGATGCAATCACAGAAGCACCGTCAGCCAAAGATAGGTCTCAATTAAAATCATATCTAGGTATGCTAAATTATTATGGTATATACGGATCACCAACCTTTACGTGAAATATTTAGGGATAAGAAGAATGAGTGTACCGTGGCTACAGCTCGCATACAGAGATGGGCCATTTTTTTTATCCACGTTTAAACTAAAAATCGTATATAGGAATGGTATATGGATGTCATTAATTTTTTTAATTCTACATGGAATATATCGGTTTGTGAAAAGAAATTTCAGTGGAAACTAAAAGGGATGTTATTTTAAAAGAAATATATAAGTATACGTTGATCGATTGGCCTAAGTTCGGCGTTTAGAATAAGGCTCTATTGCCGTGTTATAGGAAAAGGCACGAGTTTTTAATAGAGGACGAGTGTATTGTAGGTATTTCAATTTACTTTATAATTTATTCAGTTAACCTAGCCGTACTTTAAAATGTACTATTATAAGATTTTCAATCTTGTGTACAAATTCATAATAAATGATTGATTGATTGATTGATTGAGTTACTGGGTATGCAAATCGTGCTGTGATCCCGGAAGCAATAAAGGAAAATATTTTACGAATGCTACACGATGGACATGAGGGAATAGTAAGAATGAAGCCTATTGCTCAAGCTTTTCTATTGTGCTGTAATATTGATATAGGTATTAAAGATTTTTGCAAGACCTGTGAAATATGTCAATTAACAACAAATAGAGTAGAAAAAAAAACATTAATCCATGGCCTGCAATATGAACGAGTGCACGTTGATTTTTTTATGTCAATGCGAAAATTTTTTTGGTTATAAATGATTCGTTTTCAAAATACTTAGATGTTCTATGGGTCCGAGTTAACAAGACTTCCACGACCATAGATGCACTTGAACGTAATTTTGTCACTTTTGGTTTACGAAAAACATTAGTATCGGGCAATAGTCCACATTTTCAATTCGAGAATTTTTAAGTGCAAACAATATATTGTTTTTAACGTCACCACCTCGTCACCCTGAATCTGATGGTCTTGCAGAACGATCTGTTGAAACATAAAAGGCATATTTAAATTTTTTTATTATATAAACCAAATAATCATATCTCAATCGAAGGGAAACTTCAGAAGTTTTTCTTTAGATATAGAAATACTCCTTATACGGTAACAGGTAAAACTCCAAGTAGCTTGTTATTTAGTTATACCCAACGCTCGAACATCACATTGATTAACCCACAACTTCATCCGGTTCACACAGCAGAAATATCGACAACTGATAACACAAAAGTGAGGAGCAAACAAACAAGGATCAATGTAAGGAAAATATAGAAAATGATATATATAGAAATAAAGCGATAGTCAAACCAAAACAATATAGTCAGAATGAACAGATTTTATATTGTATAGAAGGCAAAAAAATTAAATGGGACCCAGGTAAAGTAATAAAAATATTATACCCAACCGTATATATTATTCAGCTAGTTAATGGTGCTAAAAGGAAGGCTCATATGGATCAGTTAAAAATACATGTTGTAAGAAAGGTTGCTTTTGCTCATGAGGGGAGAAACAGTGAAGATGCGAACGTACAAAAGAAACTCAAAAACGACAAGGATGATTTGGAGAGTAATGAAATTATGAAGAAGAAATGTACTCTAGTATCAATGAACACAGTAGCGAAGATGTCTTTGACTCATCCGAAGAGCAAAAGGCAGAACGTAGAATTAAGGGATTATTTGGAAAAACGTGTATATATCAATATCAAATATAAGAAATATATTAACAATTTATAAATATATGAATTACATTACTACGTACATAAGTATGTACGACTAGTTTAAAGAATTAACTGGGATTTGTTAACGGCATGAATTCTTTCTAATAGCAAAAAAATTAGGAACTATCTATATATAAATGAATTTAATAGGATTCTTAAAAATGGAGGACAATGTTGTATATTAATAGCGCTGGATGCATTCATTATGTTCTACTATGTTGAAAAGTATTCTAGTACTACAACTCTTTAGGTACAAGTTTATATTACAAACAAATGGACAGTCATGTTTTAGCCTTGACAATGCTGACTACCGGTGTTTGTCTCAAAATGGAGTTATTTCACTGATGTTTGTTGCTCTGTCGGAGATGAAGCCAAAATTGAACTCGTTCAATTTGCCTTTCTCATGAGCTTTGAGCAGCTCGAAAAATGCGCTTTGCTCATTCATGAAAGAGAGCTGGCCATTCCACACTAGTATTCCTGATGCAGTATTCGAACAGGTTTTCTGGGGCAGAGGTGAGAAGAAGCAAAGATATATCACTTCAAAGCGTAGAGATATTTTTTTGCTTTTTCTCACCTCTTCCTTAGAAAACCGGTATGCATTCTGCATCAACTATACTCGTGTACGATGGCCAAAGTGGACTATAATATTGTTGATTTTCTTGCACCGATGAATAACTATTTTTTGTTTAATCCAGATGGCACCTATATCTGGAGACAATGAATGCCCGATTACGCCTTTGGGCCATCCCACACTAGTATTTCTGCTCAGAGCTCGCAATCGGAGACTTGGATCCATTGAATAATGTTTTTGTGTTAATAGGGTTGGGACGGAAACTGTGTTTGGTTGCAGCTTTCCTATTTCCAAAGCGTCTTGAATCAGCTGATCTAAGTCGTTCTCTACCGGCGTAAGGAGGTACTTATATAGGTGTGGATTTTTCACTCCACTTTTGAGGGCAATCTTGGCGAAATCCGCCAAATCCGTCTCTACAGCTCGGGCTGGCGTCGCTCCGTACTTCAGTACCGCTGCCTCGTTGCAAAGCATCAGCAACTGCTTCACTCTTGCAGCGAAGTCAGTGCGAGTTTCCAGCAGGATTTTTCGCATATTGATGAGCTTATTGACCAGTTCTTGGTTATATTCTGGTAGTAGATACGTTATATACAGGTGTTCTTCCATATCACTAAGAGGAGTAGGAACGTCCGACGCAAATAGCTAATAGGTATCGGCACGAAGCCTTGTGAGCATGATATGCAGGAAAGCTGCTTTGCATTTCTTAGTCAAAAAGTGTATGGCCTGTTTATAACTGGCAATGAATGTTTGTTAATCAAGACCTAATTGTGGCGCATTTTCCTCCGAAAGTAGAGGGATAAGTTGGGCCGTTAGCTTGACTACCTTAGTGTAGTCTACCTTCGTGATTACTTCTTTTTTGTCGGTTTGTGGGGTAGCCTACTAATATTTTGTGGTGCTGTGAGACTGGTATCTGGGCTAGAATCCGTGAGGGATGCTTCTAGTCAATCACAAAGAAAGGACTCGCGGGTGGTCTGGCCAGAAGCGTCACTACTTATATCGCTAACACTGCCCTCCCTTTCAGAACTTACAACTATACTGGCTGTGGTCTTATATAAGCTGAGTGCGCGCCCAACGAATTCAAAAAGCTCATATTTGAATCGCCCTGTATCTTTTTAAATTTCTATATTTGAGTAAGCCTTGTCTCTTTAAGCTGCCTGAGTCTATGATCAAGAGCATTGTAATGCGTCATAATGAGCTAATCGGAGTCCCGTACTTTCTCTAACAACTCATCTAAAAAATTATATAGACTTATTTTACTTTACTTGATAATGGGTACCAGCTAAAATTATTTCCGGTTGATCTTGTGATAGGCTGCCCTGGCTACCTGATTCTTGTAGGTTGACTTCTGGGGCGTTGCCCATACCTTCCGGGAGGTTTTGTGGAGTTTCACCTTGGGATTTTTCTGCACCGGATGAAGGTAAAGTGTCTGAGCTCGCACCTACCTCAGGTGTTGGTATAGAGTTTTGCTCTTGCATATATGTCCCGCGTTGTCTAAAGGAAAGGGTTCCAGCCTTCTTATGGTGCTCCCTTCTGGAATGTTTTTCCTAATAGAAAGGTTCCTGTGTTGTGACTCAGGTGCCTAAATCACAACCATAAGGTCCATGCACCAATATATTGCCCTATGCAATATACCGATGCATTACAAAGTTGACCCTGAAAATTAATTTAAATTTAAATTTCATTAAAAACTCATTCAAAATTTAAAATGCATTTAGAAATGCATTCCCATGTTATAACAAAATGCAATTTAGCATAAATTGCATTTTGTTATCAGACACACGTTCCACTCACACGGTATGCACACTTACCTACATACAGTGTCTTCTTACCTTTTTTCCGTATGTACTATGTACATACGTACATTACCTACTTAGTCCAATCTAATTGTATGTACATACATACATACAATTATCAGAATTATTCGCGCCCTCTTAAAATTATTATTTCAAGACGGGCGAACAAGTGCATATCGGATTACATCTTTGCATAGATGCATATAGCTTGCATCAAAACTTTTGTACATTTTCTCAAGTATGATTTTTAACGTCGTGAGAAAGCAATAAAATATAAAAAAGCTTTTGAAAGTGATCGTGGGTACCTGGGTGCAATTTGCCCAAACCTCGGGGAGTTTGCTTTTCAACCATCGTGCGATAAAGAACGAAAGTATATCGGGAGTTTAGAAAAAAGGAAACGGTTTTCATTGGAGATGAGCAAAAAGTTATTGTTAATAAAATCAGGAGTTTCAAAAATAAAAAATTAAATGAAAATAAGTGAAAGTTTAAACAATCAAAAACTAATTAAGCAAAATTGTTTCTAAATTAAGGAAACTGTTATATTTAAATAAAGGTGTAAAAAGTTCATTCAAAAGAAAAATAGAAAAAAGGAGTTTAATAAAGTTCGATTAAACAGAGAATATTATATTTGTTCTTTTGTTTTTTTTACATAAACCCTTACGCGCGCTCTCTCTCTTGGAGCACGGAGTGCGTACAACATTACATTTGGTGGCAGCGGTTATTTAAAATAATAAATCAGTGCAAATAAAATTTAAAAAAAATTTAAGAAAACGAAGAATTAAAATAATAATAAAAATCTACCACATAACAATTGCTGACAGCGGAACTTTTGGAACAAAACAGCGCCAATAAATAAATAAAAATCTTTTATTATAAAAGTGTAAAGATAATAAAGCCTATAAATCCAGTGCCTATAAAAATTAATTTAATAAAAAAAAAAAGCCCGGGTACTCTTTATATAGGGTACTTAGAGGAAAGATATATAAGTTTAGAGTGCCATAGTGCTCCAACGAGGGAATTTAGCGAGGCTTCATCCCTTCCTCAACGAGACGATTCCCAGAAGGAAGACTCCCAGAAATCGTCACCCAGGACGCGTGACGTACCATCATTATCTTCATCCTCAACAACATTCAGCGTCAACGCAACGAAATCATCAAAAAGAACAGCAACAACATGTTCACCTTTAATTTTAAATCTGGAAGAAGACGTCAGCCAAGACGCTCGGCAAATCATACCAACACCAACAACAACTTCATCGATAAAAATTATCAGGCCACACGACCAACACAACAATCATTGTTCTGCACAACAACGAAAAATTGATTAATTGGACTAAAATTGAGGTAGAAGTAGATAAGATTGAACCTTTTCTTTATTTATTTTATAACCATATATATATATTTACATAATACTTTCATTTTTCCATATTAAATTGTGCAAATATAATTATATTACTCAGTCATTTACGAAACATTACAATTAACAAATGCTAAAACATATTCAGTGATCAATAATAACAATAAGGTCCACTCTTCCTAGAAGCGACCTCTGCGGTAAGACCCCGTGAACTTGCTGGTCAGAGGACTTCGATTGAAATCAATAATCGATCACTTGCGATAGGACTTCGAGAGCCTACCGTTCAGGAAAAAGATATTGGTTGGAAGACTGATCTTAATTTGCTTTTTTTTCCCCTTTTTTTTTCATTTTCGAATACATTTTCCTTTCCTTTTCCCTTCTGCACATTTTTGAAATTCAAAAAATAAAAATTCTTTCATTCTACTTTTATCCCACATTTGAAAAAGAAAACCTACATACTTACATATATACAATTTCGTTTTCTTTTAATGATTTTCGTTATAACTGCAATCGAGCATTTTTATCTTTACATTCCATATATATATTTTTTTGTGTACATTTGTACAGTTATTTTGTGTCAAAACATTACCTTTTACCTCTTCTGATTCTTCCCAATTTTTACGCCCTATAAAACAACAGTGCAATACAATCAATCATGACTGACGAAAACAAATCTTTCGATGAGCTTTGCTTGTCACAAGTCTCAAAAACGGCAGAAATTAGACAAATTCTGTCCGATTATCATAGAGCCAATAAAGGCAAAAGGACTGCAGATTTTACTTCTGAAAAACTCCAAAACTTGGAAGAATTGTGGGCTTCATTTGAAAAAATTGAAACCCTGATTCAGGACTATGAAGATTTTGATGATTCTCATGACTATTTCAAACAGTCATGCTATGACAAGACTGAGAACTGGTATAATCTTACCAAGGTAACTCTATCTGATAGGCTGAAGTCCATATCAATCCACACAGAACGCACAAATAACCCATTTTATACTCCACCCCCTAAGACTTCGCAAAAAACACCTGCAGTTGACACCCAAGACAATACAGACAAAGATCAGTCAAATACAGTACGGTTCAGACTGCAGGATCATAGGCAAAAGTCTATATTACGAATTATACAATCGATCAATTTTAATTTATTATCAACTGCGACACAGACATATCTGACGCAAAAGATCAATTCATTACACAAATATTGGGATGATTTTGAGGCCACGCATAGTGAATGATTGGAGCATGACTATTTCAAAAATGATGTTTACGCCGAGGTAGAGGTCAAGAACAATTGGACTCTCGAATCCAAAACGTATCGAATAATACACATAACTTCACAGACCATCATCATAATGTCTCCTTTAGAGACCAATCTACCATCTTTCTATCAGAAGCTAGATCGTTAATTCCCAACTTTAATGGAAATCCCAAAGATCTTCACAGATTCATTTCAAGTTGTGATGATATCTACGCGACGGCATCGACGACGAACGAAAAGCACTCCCTCCTCAGTTTAATTAGGAGTAAACTATCCGCCGAAGCATATGGTGTATTCAGGTACAACCAAATATCAGATTGGCCTGAATTAAAACCTCTGTTGACTCAAACCTTCGAAGCAAAAATCTCTAGATCTTCCTTACAATCCCAATTGACCAACTCCAGACAAAGAAGAGAGGAAAGTGTAAAAGACTTTTTGCAGAGATTAAATACAACACTGTCCAAGCTAAATGAAGCAACACATTCCTATACAACGGACAAGGTGCTCCTACGGTCTTTGTTAAAAGATAATGAGTGTCAGACTGTGAGAGCAATTGAAGACGGGTTATCCAATCCACAATTACAGACCTTGGCTAAGGTACATTCCGATAAATCCTTCTCTGCACTAAAATCACATATTCTAGATCACTCATTACGTATGGAGCAGAAGCAACCCAACTTCCAAACATATAACAAGGTAAATCAAAATTCCTTTCAAAGTATAAATAGCAATCTTCGTTGCTTCAAATGTAATAGACTGGGGCATGCTGCATCAAGTTGCCCAGTCATACAACGCACCACGCAAAATTTCAATGCAGTTCCAAAGCTAAACCCCCAATTACAACGCTCTCCAGATTTTAATAAAATTAAATATCCATCACAATCTCCTTCATGTCGATATTGTCATCGGATGGGACATACAATCGAGGAATGCAGGACAAGAACTGCGAATAATAGTCGCTTTAACGACAGCCCAGGAAATCAAAATAATTTCCAAAAGGTGAAAAATACTCCACCAACAAACACGGCTGACAGACAGCCTCAAAATAGGAACTGGCAGCAACCAGTATTCCGAGAAAGTCAAACTCCACCGCCGAGATATAACACTGCCAATATCTCGGTTAGGTCACCATCTCCGAACAGGAAGAATAACAAAAGTCCATCGGCATCCAGGCAGGGAAACTGGAAGCAGCGGGGGGTCTCATTCGGCAACCCCTCGCACATACAAACTACTGCACAAGTCCACAGGAATCCCGAGACAATATCGACGGATAAGTAGGCAGCAAGAAATTAATTCAAATCCCCGTTCAAATAAATAAAATTTCACTAACGCTTTCCTTGCCTGTCGACATCTGTTCTGCTCCTAAGCTTACCTTTTTGATTGATACAGGAGCAGAGATCAGCTTAATAAAACTCCATCCACTGAAACCAGACAGTACCTGCTACAGAGATGCTGTGTGCAATATAAATACTTTGTTTACAGAGTCAACTTCTACAGAAGGACTCATCTTCGCGAAATTAACTCTGGAATCTGCGCAAAATAACTCCATCCTAGAGCACCCATTTCAAATAGTGGGAAATAACTCCATCCTCTCATACGATGGCCTGCTTGGTCATGACTTTTTATCTCGATACAATGCTAGTATCAATTACAAAAATAAATATATTTCTTTAGAAATAAATGATTCAAATGAATGTTATCCTTATGAAGAATATTACAATAACTATCCATACGTTTATTTGAAAAGCGAATACCCAGAAAAGAGGTCTCAAACAAAAAGCCTATTATATACGGAGATAACATTCTCCGATATTAATACTAATAAACATTTATCTCCATCTACAGCCGCACAAAAGGCTGCATCTAGTAAAATTCTATCTCCTTCATCAATAGATTCACAAAAAGTGAATTTCAAGATAAAATCAAAGAAGTCAGAGAATTTCAATAAAGTTTTATCTCCTTCAAATCCTATCGAGTCGGAATAGTCGATTACCTCCTTCCGAATTCCACAAAATTTGGAATCATATCTCCTTCCTACTAATCATCCGAAAGAATCGGATCAATTAAATAAAATTAAAATTCCGGCTCGACCAGAGTACATCATTGAAATTCCAACTTCTTCTATTCAAAATCAATCAGTATGTTTCAAGAAGGAAATAAGACCAGGTCTGTTTCTTGGAAATTCGATAGTCGAACCAGTCAACGGTATGGCAAAAGTCCTAATCCTCAACACAAATGAGGAGGACGCCGATCTGGCACCTTACGAGGTGAACCCAGTTTACCAAGACTTGGACGACTTTGTGGTCATCTCTACAGACTCTGAAAGAGATCCAATTAAGGGCAGAATAATTAAGCTGCAAAACCTTATAAAATTGGATCACTGTAATTCAGAGGAATCTGAGAGTGTTCGCAATATCTGTAGGGAATTCAACGATCTCTTCTTCACAGAAGGGGATTTCCTTTCATATACAGATGCGATTACCCACAAAATCGAGACACTCCAAGACAAACCGCCCATTTATACAAAGCCTTATAGACTTCCTGAAGCAAGCTGAGCTGAGATAAATAGGCAAATACAAGAAATGCTTGAGTCAGACAACATCAGACCTTCACATAGTCCCTGGAATTCTCCACTTCTCCTGGTTCCCAAAAAACCAGATGAGGACGGAAATAAAAGATGGCGAGTTGTGGTAGACTTTCGTCGTATTAACGACATCACTATTGGCGATGCGTACCCACTGCCTAATATCACTGATATATTAGACCAGTTGGGGAAGTCGAAATATTTTACCACACTCGACTTAGCCAGTGGATTTCACCAGATAAAAATGGACTCGAAGGACAGGAGAAAACTGCCTTTAGCACACCCTATGACCACTACGAATACAATCGTATGCCATTTGGTTTAAAAGGAGCCCCTGCTACTTTTCAACGAGCCATGAATAATGTCTTATCTGGCCTTCAAGGCATCTATTGCTTCGTATACTTGGACGATATTGTAGTCCATGGATACAATCTCAAAGACCATAATACAAGACTCACAGCAGTATTTAGCCGTCTTCGCAATTTCAACCTCAAACTTCAACCCGACAAGTGCCATTTCCTAAGAAAGGAAATTATGTATCTAGGGCACATAATTGCAGAAAATGGAGTCAAACCAGACCCAGCAAAAATCAAGTCAGTTCAGTCCTATCCCAGACCCAAGAAGGAGAAAGATATTAAAGCCTTCCTTGGTTTCGTCGGCTATTATCGCCGCTTCATTCCAAATTTTTCAAAGATAGCTAAACCACTTACAAATCTTTTAAAAAAAGATACGCCTTTCAAGTTCGACGCAATTTGCGATGAAGCGTTTTGCGAATTGAGAAATAAATTAATTTCAGCACCAATTCTATCTTATCCTGATTTCGGCAAAGAATTTTTCGTCACCTCCGATGCCAGTGATTACGCCATCGGAGCTGTTCTTTCACAAGTTGATGATCAAGGAGATCATCCAATCGCCTATGTGAGCCGAGTTGTCAATGGTGCAGAGACTCGTTACTCAACAATAGAAAAGGAGCTCTTAGCTATCGTTTTCGCAGTTGAGCAATTCAGATCATACGTTTATGGCAGACAGTTTACAATTATAACTGACCATAAACCATTAGTATGGCTCATGAATCTGAAAGATCACTCCTCAAGACTGATGAGATGGAGAATACGTCTTGAGGAATATGACTACAAAATAGTCCATAAATCAGGTAAACTCAGCACAAATACAGACGCTCTCAGTAGAGCTATTCCAGATAGTAGCGAATATTTCGCAGAACCTACCACCTGCGTAAATGTGGTAACAAGGAATCAAGCTAGAGCTCAGGCAAATCTGAACATTCCCGACACGAGTAAGATTACTCCAAACTCAGCTCCATCGTCATCAAACAATTCCTCAGTCATAATAACTGAGACTAATTTTCCTCTTTTACTGACTAAAAATGCGAATCCTAAATGTTTCATCTTGCCAATGCAAGATACAGAACTTGAAAGAGTGTTGGATTCGAAACTAAAATTTTCAGATAAATCTCCACTTTTAGAAACTGAACTGAACTTCTGCAAGAAAAAAGACTCATCAATAATTATATCAAAAACTAATTTACCTTGTCGATCCCAAAGAGATAGATCAGACCTCGAAAAGATTTTAAGTGAGATCTGCTCATACACAGAAGCAAATCAGTTAAAACAAATTAATATCTCCTTCCCTATATTAGATGCACAGAATCTAGTAATTATTAAAACCGTTTTTACCAAAATCTTCGCTACTAAACAAATAAACATAAAGCTCCATCAAGATTCCATGAAATATTTATCCGACATTAACGAGATCGAACAAGTTTTAAAAGATTTTCATTCATTACCGACGGGAGGCCATCAAGGCGTTTCCCGTACAATTAAAAGAATCAAAAAACAATTCTACTGGCCTGGCATATCAGACGACATCGTAAAGCATGTAAGGAAATGTAAACTTTGTCAGATGAACGAAGTATCCAGAAACCTTAAAATTCCAAAATCTCGAGCATTAGCTCCAAACCTTTCAAAAGAGTGTACCTAGATGTTGTAGGACCTCTCCCAATTTCTCATTCTGGAAACAAATACATCCTTACATTTCAAGACGACCTTTCAAAATTTTCTGAGGCTATTCCCATAGTCGACACCGAGTCTAAGACATTAGCGGAAGCCTTCACGACAACAATAGTTTGTCGACATGGTATTCCAGAAAGTATCCTCACAGATCAAGGTTCTAACCTCATAAGTGGCATGTTCGCCGAGGTATCTAAATTGCTGAGAATTAAAAGGCTCAAAACTACTCCATATCACCCTCAAACGAATGGTGCGTTGGAGGGAAGCCACAGAACCTTAGCAGAATATCTCCGATCTTATGTAGAAAAAGATCCACAAGACTGGGATACATGGATTCCTTATGCCATGTTTGTATATAATACAACCCCTCATTCGAGTACTAATTATACTCCTCGCGAACTCTTTTACGGATTCCCAGCCGAAATTCCAAACAATTTGAAATATTCTCCAACCGTTTGCTATAATTATGACAATTATGCAAACGAGTTAAAAGTGCGTCTACAACATAGCTTCAAAATAGCTAAAGACATAGCCATGGCAACCAAAGAAAGATCAAAATTGCAATATGACAAAAGCTCCGTCCAAAAATCTTTTATTGTAGGCGATAAAGTCCTCCTTAAGAGCAGAGTTCGAGAGAACAAATTCTCACCACTATGGTCAGGTCCGTATGAGGTAATGGAGATTAATTCCCCCGAAAATTCCACCATCAGAATCAATAATAAAAATAAAAGAGTACACAACAATGACTTAAAA
This sequence comes from Dioctria rufipes, assembly GCA_963924295.1. Taxonomy (NCBI): domain Eukaryota; kingdom Metazoa; phylum Arthropoda; class Insecta; order Diptera; family Asilidae; genus Dioctria; species Dioctria rufipes. The sequence continues at coordinate 78,377,285 of OZ002740.1, read as the reverse complement.
AATTTTCTCAAAGTAATATAAACAACTTCACCATCCTCTTCATTCCAAGCGAATAATACGATATCATCTTCCAGGTTTCCAAAATGGTGCATATAGCATTCATTTTAATTTGCATCCATTTCGTCTACGGCTCAGGGATAGAAGTCAATCAGCTAAATGCTACTGCAGGCATTTACTTGAAGAGATTGGCAGAGCCAATCTCTACACAAACGAGTGGAAGATAGTGACATTCTACGACCTGGCGAATTTTAAATCGGAATTCAACAACATTCAGTTCATAGCCCAACAAATTACAGCGACCTGCCTGAAACTGGACAAATACGCAGCCTTGAGCCACACTTGTAACGGTACGTTGTTACAAATTAATCTTATATTAGCAAACATAGAATATAAGAATATGTTACTTGTGACCCAAAATAGAAAACACAGAGCACTTTTTAATGCTATAGGCTCAATCTCTAAAGCTCTTTTCGGCACATTGAGCGAAGATGATGCCAAGATTTATGATGAGCAAATCCGTAATATCACCTTAAACCAAAACTCCCTCCTATCACTTATGAAAAGCCAAACTGCGATAATCGAAGCAACCACAAATATTTTCAACAAAACTAAAAGCGCAATTGAAAAGGAATTTCTGGTTATGCATAAAAAGTTAATATCAATTCAGATAGCTATATCATCAATGGAAAACAGAACGTTGGATAACAAAATATCAATTGAACTTGAATCCTTAATCTCGCTAGTCTCGTTAATGGTATTCAGGTACCAAAATACCCAGTCGGAATTAATAGATCTTTTAACAGATTCCAAGCATGGAAAATTCCATCCCACAATAGTATCACCGAAAAATATTGAAGATCTTTTATCAAAGATCAGGCAAGAATTACCAAATTCAATGATGCTTCCTATAAATTTCAGAGACAATATTTTATCACAAATTTACAAATTAAGTACAATTTCGGCAAATATTTTTAATAATAAAATAATTATTGAGCTCCGAATTCCACTTCCATTCAAGGAACCATACCAAATATTCAAAGCAATTCCGTTACCGACCCTCAAATCGAATCGTTCGTATATATCGAACCATCGAAGGAATACATATTAATAGACTACAATCGCGAGCATTTTGTTGAATTAACGCTTCAGGATATTCATAATTGCGCAACGTTGGACCATATGCATTTCTACTGCAAAATTTCATCCCCTATCCTAAACACAAATACAAGAACAAACCAATGTGAAGTGAATCTACTAAAGAAGGAACCTATTACACAAGAATGTAAAATTCTGATCTTGAGACAGGATTACTGTTGGACACAATTATCACAACAGAACGCTTGGCTTTTCTCCCTGAAAGGATCCCTCCACATAGGCATTATTTGTGAAGATTACATTAATTCACAAACCTTGCATGGAATAGGAACAATGAACATCAATCCCGGTTGTTATGTTCGCAGCAAGGAATTCATCCTGCACGGACATAACGTAAAAATGTCCAAATTCAATTCCCATTTTATCCCAACGATAAACATTTCCAATATAATATGGAATATGACGTCTTCTCCCATGGAAACGTTTATAAAAACAAATCCCTTAAATATTACGACAAACGCGGATCTAAAAAAAGTTCTAGAATCCATTCGTTCGCAAAAAGAGCAGGAATTAACTCCGCTCAATCCAATCAACAATCATCATATCCACCACTATACATTATCATATATGACGATTGCATTAGTCATCTCAATTCTATGTGCGCATTTGTACGTGAAATACAAACAAAAAATCTGTAAATCACGGAAAATACTTTCTCTAGATGAACTAGAAAATGTGCCTAGGCCTGCACCAAGAAAACTTAATTTCAAAATAACCCCAGCACCTAAAAGAAAACGACTGAACACGTTTAACCTACGGACGTTAACAAACAGACACCTTTTTCTAATTTCCACCATCCTAATAATCCACATCCAAATTGAAAAAAAACAACAACAAAAAAATCGCCTAATTACCTATAAATTAATTACTTAGCATTACGCTCAAAGTCCACTTCTTCCATTAAAAGGTAAATCAGAGGTAAATAAGCTAAATGCTAGTGCAGGCATTTAATTCGAAGAAATTGGCAATTTCTAGTCAGCGAATGAAAATCGTCACCTACTATGGCATGCAAAACTTCATGTTCAAATTTAAGAATATAAGTTTCATCGCCCAGAATATAACAGCAACCTACCCTTATTAGAAATTGGACAGACATTAAGCTATGTCACACACTTACAAAGGCGGTATGTAATATACATATAGCATTTGCGCTGCAGACTCATTCTTCCAATCGATAACATAGCTCTGCACAACGTAAACAACTTTCTCTTTAACCCTCGTCCAAAATAAATACCATACAAAAATCATAAAACAATGCAAACGCAAAAAATTTTTTTTTTAAAAACTCACCATATCATTAATTTTATTGAATTTAAAAAAATAAAAGGAAACACTGAATCAAATTTAATACAAAAAAAAATATATCAAAAGGCGAAATGCAGCCGTGGGTACGCCAGAATGACTACCACTCTTCATCGGCATCTCGAGCTGGACCTCCCGCAGGATGTTCCATCATCGTAATCGGAGAATGCCCAGTTCTTCCAGGATCCGTTATTGGTAATGCGGGTAGATAAGATAATCCGGTCAGCACTAGAGATCCACCTGAAATAAAAGGATTTCATTTATTATTACTCCATTCAGACACAAAACAAAAAAGGGGAAATATCATACAAAAAAGGTAACTTACCAGCAACGGAAACAGACATATTGTAGTCGGACCACAGATGAAAATTCACGGAATGGTATCGGCCGACTTCTGCTGGAGCACCCCAAATCGTAGGGGTTGACCGGCCGGGACATCTAAAAACGAACCTAATCAGCCCCGCCAACCCGACCAAACTTGTTCCACAAATATGCCCGTAATCCACACCACGTATGGGGCCGGCACACGATATTCGGAGCGAGACACTAGCTGTTCAAAAAACATAGCTGCGACTGATACGTTTTCAATATGCCACAGAACCTATATAGCACAGAAACGCTGAAATGGCTTAAAACAATTAAAAGCAGATAACCTAACAAAAAATAAAAGAGACCCAATATGAAATAGTTAAATAATAAACACATACTAGGTAGCTACCAAGATAAATAACATCGCCCACACCCAACACCTACAAGCGAACATACCAAAACCCATAGCCCGGCAACAATAAATAAAATCGAGAAGCAAAACGCAACATACGCATAAAATTGCAGCTCATGAAAACGAAAGGGCACATAGGAAATCAAACGCATTGACGCATTTATGCTATATATATATATTTTTTTCCCCCTCTTTTCTCCTCTCTATTTTCCTAAAACAAATCTCAAGATCTCAAGGCCAACTCGGACTGCGTATTATCTCAGAACACTCTAAAAAAAAAAACAATAATAGATTTCTTAATTTTTCTTGCATTTTTTTTAACTCATTTAACGAGTGTGCAATTAACTGTACTTAAATAAAACAATGAAAGAAAAGTAGGTATGGAATTATAAAAAATTTTTTTTTTTTTTTTTAAATAAAGAAAGAAAGAAGGGTAACAGGAATAAGGGTAAATATGTGTTAATATTTTATTCTTTTTCCCCCTCCTTTCGCTAAATTATGTAAATGAAGAGTATATATACATATAGAAATAGTATAAATTAAATACGAAGGAGGAAATAATTATATATATATACGTATAATTAAAATTCTAGTATTATTGGTGTACTTTTATACTAGCTTAAAACCTATAATAATAATATAATGTAATTATGGAGACGTTTCTGTCAACTTTAAATATAGTAAAATATTTTTTTTTTTAAAAAAAAAAAAAAAAAAAAAACAAGGCAATATATGGTATGCCTTCCAATTATATATAACTACGCATTTAGATAAGTTTACTTATAAAATAACTGTCCGGAATCTCAATTAAAATTTATTACTATTGGAGAAAGAAAGTTTTCTTCTATAAAGAATAAAACTTTCTTTTCCCCAGGGGGGAGGGATGTTGTGACTCAGGTGCCTAAATCACAACCATAAGGTCCATGCACCAATATATTGCCCTATGCAATATACCGATGCATTACAAAGTTGACCCTGAAAATTAATTTAAATTTAAATTTCATTAAAAACTCATTCAAAATTTAAAATGCATTTAGAAATGCATTCCCATGTTATAACAAAATGCAATTTAGCATAAATTGCATTTTGTTATCAGACACACGTTCCACTCACACGGTATGCACACTTACCTACATACAGTGTCTTATTACCTTTTTTCCGTATGTACTATGTACATACGTACATTACCTACTTAGTCCAATCTAATTGTATGTACATACATACGTACAATTATCAGAATTATTCGCGCCCTTTTAAAATTATTATTTCAAGACGGGCGCACAAGTGCATATCGGATTACATCTTTGCATAGATGCATATAGCTTGCATCAAAACTTTTGTACATTTTCTCAAGTACGATTTTTAACGTCGTGAGAAAGCAATAAAATATAAAAAAGCTTTTGAAAGTGATCGTGGGTACCTGGGTGCAATTTGCCCAAACCTCGGGGAGTTTGCTTTTCAACCATCGTGCGATAAAGAACGAAAGTATATCGGGAGTTTAGAAAAAAGGGAACGGTTTTCATTGGAGATGAGCAAAAAGTTATTGTTAATAAAATCAGGAGTTTCAAAAATAAAAAATTAAATGAAAATAAGTGAAAGTTTAAACAATCAAAAACTAATTAAGCAAAATTGTTTCTAAATTAAGGAAACTGTTATATTTAAATAAAGGTGTAAAAAGCTCATTCAAAAGAAAAATAGAAAAAAGGTGTTTAGTAAAGTTCGATTAAACAGAGAATATTATTATTGTGTGTTTTTTTTTGTTTTTACATAAACCCTTACGCGCGCTCTCTCCCTTGGAGCACGGAGTGCGTACAACATTACACCTGCCGTCTTAGGTCCCTTGGTTGAATTTAAAGCGCGGCTTTTGCCGGCTTTGTGATGTTGTTGTACTTCTAGAACTGATATTTGGTGGGTTTTCGTTATCCTCCTTCTTGATTGCTGCCTGCAGAAGGGCTTAAAATTATGAGTCTAATTACTGGTGAAAACTGGCTCACACTTAATGGCGTGAACGCATCCTCACCAGGAGCAGAGGCGCCTATAGGTGCTATCTTCCCCGAGCGTTGAGGGTGACGTGGCCTTATAGTATACGACCTTGAATAGAACAAGCTTCCTTGATTCTACTGTCTCCGCCAATTGTTACATATCTACGCTCACGTTTAACTGCAATAATCCAACTTGACTCCTTCTTTTCTTTAAGTACGAGTAAAACTACTATTAGTTACTCTTGTTTTGAAACTTTTCATAATGATACAAATGTTGCTTTCGACTCTAAACTTAACTCCGATAAAGTAGTTATCATCTCTGAAGAGCAATATTTTACGCACACGTATAGTTAAGTTCGAAATCCTTAATTACATTTAATCACCGATATTTTTCTCTCATCCTTTGCCTAAGAATCTTCTTAGTGCCACGAGTTCTTATTATGCACTTTTTCTTGGGAATGAAAATGCCACTTCGTTTGGACATGTCCATACATTGAAAAAACTCTTTATCAAACAAAAAATCTTTAAAAAAGAAATTTCATTGCAAAAAGAGGGCGTTTCATATAAGCAGGAACCGTATAATCGTCAGTACGGCTTGGTTCCTGCCTGCCGTATACGCCAAAGCAAACATCCAAGATGACCTCATATATAGACTTAAAATAAATATAAATATAAAAAAAAAAAAAATAACCAACAAATACTAAGCTTTTTTTGTTTTTGCAATATCCAGTGAAGGGTTTTGTTGCCACATTTACGTTAGAGCTTGAAGTACAAGTAATTACACTTTTATAAACACAAGTTTTGTTAAAAATAATAAAACAAAACAAATTGATTAGAACATAGATGGCTCAAGAAAGATGTTGCATGGCATACTACAGCAGAGTATACAGATCGCGAAATGGTTAGTACATTCTGGAATGGACCATAGTATGTTTTGGAGCGTGCGAAAGCAAATATTTTTATAACAGCAGTTTTGTATACATTTGGTAAACTTCCTCAACACTTCATATACGAAAAACTATGAATCACTCGACGTATGCATCATTTCAAATGTTGTTCCGGAATGGACCATCCAGCCATATAAAATTTGTATAGGTTTTGGTACTACATGCAACAGCTAGTTCTTGTGCCATCTATACAAGAGGTCAATTTGTCATTTATCGGCAAATGTCAAGTTTACACATTATGTGAATAGTGGCACCGTCTCAGTTCGAAAATGTAAAGTATACAAGTCGTGGTGAGCTAAGCAAAGGTCAGAATAATAGCCAGCAACTAAGCGAAGTCAAAAGAACAGTAGACGGCAGCTAGCCTAGACTATATAAAAAGGGGACAATTCCGGCAAAAAATCACTTGTTACTCGGTATTTAACCAGTAAGGGTCTACTAGTAGGATATTCCAATAGGCTTTTTTGCACTGTTCCTCAAGTGTTGTCTGGCTATTCCCACAAATAAAATTCTGCGTATTGCAACGCAGGCAAAATATATCAACAGAAATTTTTTTGGGACATAACCAAAATGCTTTAAAAGAAAAGACATCAAACTGAAATTGACAACTAATTCGAGGTTTTGCAAACTAAAAGTGAAATTCTATTCGTCTTCTTTATAAAAGGATATTTATTTGGGATATCATCAAAAAACTTTTTTTTTAATAAATTGTTATACTGAAATTTTGAATATATTCAAGGTTTTGGGATATCATCAAGGTCAACAGGTAGCGCGGCCCGGGGGGGGGGGGGGCTGTCCTGACCATCCTCTAAAAACTAACGTAAAAAATATTTAATTAATTTAGTTATTTGAAAAAACATATATTTTTTTATATTTTGTTTTTCTTTATATTATATAAACCACAAAAAATTATACAAAATATTTTTATTCCAAAACTTAAAAAAAAATGTATTTCAATACATATTATTGAATTTGTATGGGTTTTTTTTTCAGAATTCGAGTTTGGGACCCCAACTTGGGTTATTCAAAACCCTCGAGAAAAACTTCCCAAGCAACGAAAGAGACTCCCTCACCACCACATTAGACCCATAATTTAGTCTTAAATCTGAACATTCTAAAATATGTGCAGCGTTTTTTTTTTCTTTTTATTAAGCCAAGCTCACGGGATACCCTGTGATGCAAAGCAAAGAAAGACAGAAAGAGGATAGGGAAGGGATTAGGGGATATTAGGAGAGTGGCGGAGGTGCCAATGAATGTCGCCCCTAAACTTCCGCAGACTGTATGCTGTAGGGAAAACCGAAGATGGTAAAGTAAATATACTAACAAAGTTTTTGTATATGTTACAACACGAAATTCGTCAAAACCCGATTTTACTAGGAAATCCTAGTTCTAGCAAAGCTCTCTCGGTAATTCTAGTTTTAACTAATATAACACAGTTAAATCTTAGAATTAACGTCATGCAGTTGATACTACAAGTATTAACTAAAGAAAATTTAGTTAATTCTGGTTGTGGATTAATTCTCGCGTAGCCACACATATCCGCGCGCGAACACGCGGCGTTTATGTTTTCGGGTAGTGTGTGCGTGTATGTGTCACTGATCGTGCGCAGCCCCCCTTAACCTATTGCGTATACATACTGTATGTATAAATAGCCACATCCTTAAGACACATCAAGGTTTCATGGTCAGATTTCAATTGTATTAAAAAAAAAAGGATTTAAATTTAAGGAAACGTGCTAGACAAGATTGTGTATAAAATAAAATTAATGAATTATAGGATTTCAACATTGCTTGCCGTAAACATCTCAGTCTAAGTTTACAATTCAAAATAAAGGTACCGTGAAGTAATACAATGCAAAGATTCTTAATACGCATTACTGGAAAATCTTTCTAGTGTTTGATATCAATACTTCTTTCCCCTTGAACTTTTTCATTTCGCAGCATAAAATATTGTGGTATATTATGGTCAAGGGATTTTGTTTTTTTATTTTTTTCCACCTTCTCCAATTTGTTGATCCCTCTAATAATTCAGTTAATAGAAGACAAAGTAGAACCAACGTTATTTTAATGACTGATTCCTGTAAAGGGATATTCGCAGTATTGACAGTTCAAATAGTGACATTTAACACAAATGAAACGATCTTCCCTATTCACAATCACCCATATATACAAATCCAATTTACAAACATCCTAAGAGATCGTTACAAGATACGATTTGATACCAAAGAAGCAGAAAAACGATTTTACGATCCAATTATAAAACAGCCTAAAAATTTTAGAATCAACGCGATACCTAGTATTCCTTCAAGCTCATTGGCGATTTGGCAAAAACTTGTCATATCGACTCACTCGAGCATCGCCGTAATGTTGGATGCATTTCGTTCCTTTATGCATGGTCAATGTTCTGATGAAATATCTAGTGTGCTCCTGCACGCAATACTCGCGCTACAAACCGCGTACATTCTTTTACCCTTAAAATTACCTTCGGCCGTACATTAAAATTCCGTGATGCTTTTTTATCCCAAAGAGTGCGATTGTGGAACAGTCTACCATCTTCTGTCTTTCCTCCGGCATACATTCTGCGAAAGTTTAAGAGTGGCATACATCAGCACCTCTGCCCCTCTCCTCACAATCCCTAATTCCTTTCCCTATCTCCTTCCTGCCATGCTGTGCTTTGCATCATAGGGTATCCCCTAAGCTTGTATTAATAATATATATAAAAAAAAAAACTAAATATGTAAGCATAACTCATAAGTATTACGCTACCAGTACCTGTTCACAGTCACACCTCACGTTCTAAATCCACGGAACAAGATTAGCAAGGTATGGCCGCAGAATATATACATACATATTAAGCATACGTGGCCTATTGTAATAGTCATAAATTGTTTGCTATTTTCTTTTACCTATACCTACAATTATAAATGAGTTCAAGGTGTATTTCAATAAAATCTTCTGAAAGAATTTTACTTCCTGAGACATAAAAATGTGTTAGGAGGCGGGAAAAATTTCATTAGGTTAACTTTGGTTGTTCTCAGAAATTTATTGGTGATTTTCGTGCTAGTGACGACATAAATGCTTCGCACGCTCCTCGAATAATCATCTAATTTGGAAGGCTGCTGGATATCATCCTTGTAAAGTTATAAAGCCTAATTTGAAACCTTCTCTGGCCGCTCTTTACTTCGGTTATTTATGAGTGCCTTCAACCTTTCGGAGGACTATTCTGCACGCAACACTCTTACCATGCCAAATTAAGAGCTGTTCTGGAGCTTTTCTTGCTATTATTGCTTTTGCTGCTGTTAGTTAACAAATTACCATCAGGTGTTTGTTTTAGATAATTGGAAAATTTTCGAAATGGAATCGCAATGAGTTTTTCACAGGCGATTGTTATGCTTTTGGTTTGGAGATAAGTTTTAATTTTAATTTTTAAACACGAAATCGCCATATTTTTTAGCTGTTTATGAACATTCTCATTCTCTTATCCCCTACCGTAGGGTAGATATGAAATGGAATGCGAAGTTCCTCATTAGCAAAGCAGTGCGCTCAGCAATTAAACTTTTTTGGGTATACATTGTACGCCAAATCAATTTTGGTAGTAGATTGAAAGTTTTGTTGCCATTTCTATTTTTTTATTTTTTTAATTAGCATTCCTCTTTTATTGGACTTAAAGTGCTATAAAAAAATCTATATACATTATTATCTGATCAGCGATTGTAATATCAAAAGTTCTTATTCGAAATAGTACTTCGCGAGCTCTCTCCATATTCTACAATTTGACATTTCTTACGTTTTTAATTGAATAGCACACGAACCGAAATAGCATGGGCGTGGAAGATATTGACATTTAAGTTTCCAACTGTAAATAATATTTCTTGAATTGTGAAAAAGGTTACAAACAACATTCTGAAATTAAAAAAACATTTACCTTTAAATTAATTCAACTGACAAAACTTCCCCTTCCTTCTCGTTTACGATTCAAAATCAGTTTTAATGAGAAAATCACTGAGTATCTCTGTCCGTTTGTCTGTTCATCTTTGTAACTGCTCGATAACTTGGGAAAGATTTAATTTACAAGCTGCAACAAAACGGTAAATACAGTAATTTCAAGAAAAAAATTAAGTGGATATATGAGAAAAATCGGGGAACTATTTTATACTGTTGCTATACAATTGTTTTTATTTCAATACCTTTTGGGACATTGTTTGCAAACCCTATCGGTATAAAAGCTAAAATTGACAAAATGTTATCGTAATAGGTCCAGATTTAATCGTGGATAGTTGCTATATCAAAACTGAAGAATGTTGGGAAATGATCAGTACCAAATGTTTATAATGTATTGAATAGTTCTTCGGAATGTAAAAACACATGAAATAGGTTCTATCCAGTCGCGGCTGTACCTTTGGGGCTAGTGGGTCTTAGCCCCATCAAATTTATTCTTCTAATCATTAAACGAAAAATAAAATTGTAGCACATATTATATTAATTATTCAAAACATGTACATAATGCATAACTTTACCCGAAATATTATTTTTGACACATAATAAAATATGTTCTTTACGCTCTCTCCGAAATATTTTTCAAATCTCCTCTGAACCTAACGCAGTTCGAGTGAATATATAATGTGTGACATTGTCAAAACTGTCTTTTTTTTTAAAAACATGCAACTAAAACAGGTGAAAGAAATAAGAGATTCACCAGAAATTAATCATTACTGGCCTAACCACACGATTCAATGAAATAGTATGTATACATTTTGGTTCGAGCCCATGATATATTTAGCCGAGATTAGTGAGTTATATTGAGGTTGGCTACGAGCTCTTCTTATGCTTCAGTGTCTACGACATGTGAGGACAGTTCATCGCCCAGTGCAATGTTCCGACAAATCAAAGTTGCAACTCATCAATGAAGATAGTCAAAACCCCCGGAAATGCTTCCCAAGCCATGAAACAGAAATTTATATGTGTGCGTTGGGAGTCCGTTTTCTAAAATGTTGTATATTGATACTTGTGGAAAACTTCCAAACATTGACCTTCCTAAAGGCTACACTTACTATAGAACTTACTTAATAAAGTAGTTCTGATTACAAAGTAACCTTACCATTTTACACTCATAACTATCTGAATATGTGCAGCCGGAGACCGAATCTGTAGGCAGATACATTCGATGTCATCAGCCCACGGCATGCCGTGATGACACAGCTACACAGCGCCATATACAATGATTACTCAGCTTTTTTCAGAGTTTTTGATTGCGGAATCGTTGTTATTTGGTTAAAATAATTTTTTTTTAAACAATTTTGTTAGGAAATGTATAAAAATTTTATTTCGGTTCGGAAGATAAGAAAGCAAGCTTAAGATTATCAGAACACCATTTTCTGTATGAATAGTAGTTTAGAGCGGAGGAGCTATTCAAATCAAACTTTTGTCCGTTTTACATAAGATCAGTACAAATACTTTAGAATGTTAGGACCCAGTTAGGGCTCTCATGTGGTAGTAGTGCTGTCTGTTTCATGGATTGTGAAGTATTCTAGAGGGTTTTGTGACAGTTCATCGCCAAGTGCAATGTTGCGACAAATCAAAGTTTAAACTAATCAATGAGGACAGTTCATTGCCCAGTGTGTAAGGCGTATCCCTGGAAGGCCTTACGAGTAATGTTAGGAGATATTGAATTAATGAATTAATACCATACAAAATATCTTAACGTAAATAAAAGCCTCAATCTGGGCGCATCCAATATTGCAAAAAATATTCATTCTTAATTTTGATATTTTATAATAAGAATCAGTTTGGGAATCGCAAGTAGGCTAAAAAAATCGATAAATTTAATAATATTTCAATAATTCAACCATAACTTAATAAATAAGCTGATAAATAAATTAATAGTAAAGGAAGATTTTAAATAACATAAGAGAAGAATGAACTAATAAATAAAACCCAAGAAGTCATAATGAAGGAGATGCCTCTCAGCTCCTAGCCTTAGCGATTTAATTTCCCACTATTTTTCTTGTGGATCTTATGAACAAGACCCCAAAATTGGACTAAAACATATGGGCCAGAAGAAGAGGACGTTCGTGTTTTTTTTTTGGTTTTTTTTTCTTGAGAGTGATTGGCTAAGAAGGCGGAGAAAAAGTCTCTTCCCGCATAAAAGAAAAAAACATATTTTGAATTTTGAATAATTCCAAGAGGTTGAAATAAACAGAGTTAACTCACCAAAGTTAAATTTGCACCAGGGAAGCGGCATTACTCGGCCAGGCAAACCCAACCCAGCGAGATACATAAAAGGTAACGCGGCAGCGTGGAGGAACAGATGCGTAAGTTAACCATCAGCTACAAAAAAAAATTTGAAATTGAATAATTTAAATAAAATATATATAAACGAAAATATTAGTAAACTAACTTATAAACAACAAATTAGAAATATCTAAAACCGTAAATACTAACCTCTATTTATAACTTTTGGTAGAAGGACGGCCGTACTTGGGCCTCCATAGGCGCTATTGTAAATATTCCCAATCAGTTTAATAAAATTTCATATTTCAAATTTAAAGGAATTATCTTGTTTTTACACAACATTTAAAAGAATTATTTTCTGAAAGTGTAAGCTAAAATCCCTAGACTTTTTAGCTTACATTTTCGGGGCTCGTCCGGGACTTCCAATTCGGAAATGTAAAATAAGCAATAAATTAAGTCATAATTAAAAAAACAATCTCAGTGTAATTCAGTCCACAGAACTGATTTGGTACAAGAAAACGAGAATTTATAAACTTCTGAACTTCCAGCGGCATAGCTACATTTGTTTATCGTCTTTATAAAAATTGCAAAAAAAAAGCATTTGAGATTATCCGAAATAAATTTCAATTGTTCAAGTGCTGAATCAGCCAAACAATCATGTCTGGTGGAACCGTCGCGTCGGTTGGTTAAAATTGTAAGTCAGTAGTGACAAGTAATTGAGTGCCTGCAAAATTAGTTCAATAATTAGCAGTGATTTGCAACAAATTTGTGGAGATTGCATTTATTATTTGCCAAGCAGATGGAATTTAGATAAAGCAGGAATTAATTTGTTTGGATTATAGTCAAACGCATAGTTCACGGGTATGTAGGTGCTAAGATTATTTTATACGGATAATTATTCTGGCACCCTATGTTTGTTGTTATGGTTATATGACTATAAACAAGATAGAAGTCCTAATTAACCAAATTTCGACGGCGAAAGTATAATTGAAAGTTGTACACAATTGGAGCCAAAATAAGTATGCCCAATTGTAAGGTTAAAGCTGAAGGTAATTCGTTATTTAGTACATACATATGCATATAGATTATAGATTTTTACCTTTTTATTGTTTTCATATGTGACATTTAAGTTGAAATTATGAGTGAACTGATTATCACTAATTGTGGTTATGTAGTTAGTTATCAGTGCCAGGAAATTGCATTATTGAAGCCAGAAATTTATCGTTCTTTTGATTATTCCTTTTAAAACTATTTACTAAACAGATCATATATAAAATCCTATGCTATCCGTCACAATTTAGTCTAGTCGATTCCCAGAAATAGTTACTTTGAAATCATTGCCAAAATAATGATCGGTGTTAAGCTTAATTCTAATTGAATTAAACCATATCAAATGAATCAAAATATCGGCTGAGTTTAGTTAAATTGTATTACCATAATTTTATATTACGGGCAATGCTGATTCGTTACAGTTAATTTAACCTATAAGTACATACTTATTATTTAGCTAATAGTGCACTCGTGTACTATGATGGATTTATTGCGCTTGTGCAGATAATTTTTATCAAAACAGTTAATTATTTTCTTCGCGCATGCTGAACATAAAAAAAAAATTTATTATTATGCTTTAAAATATATTTTCCGTGGTAGGTTTTCAATTTAATTTCGACTAATAGTGCAGGATAATTAGTATAGTACTATATGCATTGGTTGCTTGTGTTATTATTATAATTTATTTGAAAATTAAATTACTTTGAACCATGTCTTATGAACAGATAGCAGGACGCTGTGCTGATACAGATATAAAATTTGAAATGCGCTGCAGAAATTTATCACCCGAGTTATATACGATAGAGGGAAGACGCACCTGGTGGACTAAACAATTAAGAAAGGATGATGGTGTTGACCTCAATACCCTTTCGATTATGTCTTATTTGTTACTTTCTAAAGATCTGGAAGAGTGTAGTGATCTTTTAGAAGAATTCGAGACCGATACTTCTACAATGGGCAACGTATATTTTGAAGTCTTGGAAGTACGACTTAATCTTCTTTTAACCCGAATAGCAAGAATAGAGTCGGATTCAGAAGACAACAAGGTTCTCAAAGAATCTTTGACTTCGAAAGCAAAGAAGATTATTGTTAAGTTAGAAAAGGCGCAATGCCTGGCTTAGAACGCAAACTTCCCTCAGAAACCTACTGATACTTAAGATAAGCTGCAAACCCTAAAACTGGATGACACAATTCACCCTCGAAGCCCTCCCAACGCACATCCCCCCAAGGTATCACGCGATAGCTTTCAAACCGTCCAAGAAAATTTTAGACGATGATTCCCAAAAGAAAGCTTTTGTCTTTCTATATCGGCACCCATGCTATACAAATGCTTTTTACAAAAGGTTGCAGACTTTTCGCGATCAAGGCAAGTCAGCGAGTCCGAATTATTGAGAACCATATCCGATCAATTAGATGGATCCGCATTACGTTTATATCGCCGAAAGCGGGATACATTCGAAGGCTATCAAGATTTCCTGACACAATTTTTAAAGAGCTTCGAGCCTATATTTCATACCGATCAACTTTTAGAAGTCGATTACTTAACATAATTTCTTCATGGAAGATCAATTCTTCCGGTTGCCTAGAATTCCTAATGAGCGTGAGAGGGTAAGAATGATACGCAAGAACCTTCTGACAAATTAAATGGTTCATAGCTGATTCGAGGTCTTCAGCTGGTAATGTTTTTGATCCTCCCTTAAATAAAACAGCAATCTAAAATTTACCTATTTATTTGTTTAAATTATTTATTTATTTTGTTTAAAATATTTATTTATTTATATGTTCAGTTAACTTTTTTATTATACTTTTAATGTGTATTTTTTGTGAAATATGTTTCAATAACATGTTTTTAAAAAAAAAATGTCATCATATCAAGAACAAAGGTGAGAACACCAAATATTTTTAATTATACGTAATACTATCTTATACTCCAATGTAGCTAACTCCTGAAGAAGGGTACTTATCAAGACCCGAAACGTCGAGGAAATTATAAAAAAAAACATAAAACAAAAATCGGAGTTTTCCTTAAGAAATATCCCAAAACCTTACAAAATATATTAGATTCATTGCTATCCTAGATTTTCCAACGATTGACCGCCTTGAAGCATCATGCCAGAAGGTCGAAGTTAGTGAAATTCAGGCTCAAATTAACGGAAGTACGCATGAGCGGAAAGGTCTTGCACTTTCATCTACTTATCGCCCATATCATTCAACGAACTCTAGCTAGTGCAGTCCGACAGAATGTTAATTCGGAACAAATAACAAAGAATTAAGGTATGATTTATGATAATTTGAGGAAACCTTTTAATGTCAACTCTAATAATACAGGCCCTTCTCCACATATTCAATTTAATAGAGATTCGCAACAAGCTCCTAATTACAGTCACAATCGCTACACTTCTAATAATTCTTAAAATCCCCATTATTATGTCACACTCACCTATTGTTGGCCTCCTTCGCCTTGTAGTTATCTTACATCTAGCTATACTGGATGGAGGAGTCATCTGCATTTTGTTTGCCGGCTTCTGGAGCTCGCTTGCATCATATATGATTTGGCTCTGGGGCCCTGTAAAATGTTTATAACTTATTTGTGTGGACAGTGGAGTTATTGTTGCCTCTACATGGGTCTTACTGAGCGCACACGCATCTTGTATAGGGCTCTTGGGCCTCGTTAGTAACTTATATCTAGGTATTTTTGAGAAAAAAGCCTTGCTTGACTTTTGTTCTGTCTTGGGAAGCTCACTGATGTTTTCGTTACTCGCTTGCAATTTATTCGGCTTGAGAATGTGTTGTATATCATTGGCTTTTCCTATTGGGATGCCAGCGTATTCATGTATAGGTAGTAGTTGTATTAGTAAACTGTTGATAACTACTTGGAAGACTCCATCACCTATATCTTGTGATAGACAGAGCATTTCTTCCTTCACACACAGCGGGAGTGGGGGATCATTTGTGATCTAGCAGGAATGCATATTAGTTTCTCTAAGATGACCAGATGCTGCCTCGCTAGATTCTTGATCACTCAGATGGCCTTTTTCGCATTTGTTCTGCTCTTGTTGAACCTGGTAGCCAACATTACTCTTATGAGTTGCCTTGGAGACACTGCACTGACACCAAGTTAAACTGTTTAGGATCCATCTTTTCTGCGACTGATCTCACATCGACTGCTTTTCTAGAATAGAGCTTGACCGTTTTGCATGACAAGCGCACAGGAAACTCTTCGGGATTTGTTTCCGCACAATTGTTTTATAGGAAATCGTTTCCTAATAGGCCATCATCAGAAAGACCTGGCAGGTTTTATACCACCTGAAACTTGCACGGAATTTTATTTTTAAAATTGAAGTTGCCCTTAAAATTTCCAAAAGTGGTCTGTACAGCGCATGTCCCATTGGAATTAATTATATTGAGGTCTTTAATTGCTCTTTTCTTAATAATACTAACCTCGGGGCCGGTGTTCACTACAAGTTTTGTATGGCCGTTAAGGCTTATATTCAATGGAAGTTTAACTGTAGGGACACCAGATTCGGGCGCTTGGGGGGCCCTTCTGATTTTATTTGTGGGTTAATAGTCGAGCCGGGGAGTTTTGAGTCGACTGCATACCGTTTCCCTGACTCCGGGTTTCCCACTTCTTCTTTTGTCGGCAGTTTTCATCTGCATGTCCTCGGCGACAACAAAAGGTGAATTTGAGTCTTATATTAAAGACTTGTGGACTTTTCTTGTTGTTCTTGTGTAGATCTATTGCTCTTTGTCGTGACTGTGATGAAGTTGGGTTTTTCACATTGCATGACAACTGGTTAGGGTTTGGAGCTCGGGGTGATGAGAACATACGTGTTGATGGCATTTGGCACTATGGAGTTCTATGGAATGCTCTTACTCATAAATCTGGGTATACTGGAGCCACTGGAGAGTAGCTTATGCTAGACGACTCTGGAAGAATATAGAACTTTGCTGTAGTATCTCCATGTACAGGGCTTTTTGAATGAGTGACTCTAAATCACCTTCTCCCTGCGTGAGCAAATACTGACATAAATGGAGGTTAGTGACTCCACTTTTTAAAGCGTTTATGTCGAAATCCATCAGCTGTGTTTGCCTCAGCTCCATACTTCTGCGTCACTGCCTCGTAGCAAATCGTCAACAACTGTTTCAATCTTATAATGAAGACATTGAGAGGTTCTAACGGGTTTTGTCTGGTGGTGATTAATTTGTTCACTACCTCTTGCTATGTATCACGGGGAAGGTATCTTCCATATAAACGTTCCTGTACTTCAGTAAATGAAGCAGGGAAGTCTGAAGCGAATAATTGATAGGTGTCACCCCCGAGTCTTGTAGGAAGGACCTGAATAAAAACCACTTTTTCTTCATCACTTAGGTACTGCGCAGTTTGTTTCCCGCAGCTGATGAAAGTTTGTAGCTCTCATCCCAATTTCGCCCGAAGATAAGGGAACGAGTTGAGCTGTGAGTTCAGCTACCACCATTATGTATAGTCTATTGAGTGAATATTTGTATTTATGTGGACCAATTGGGCTTGTTTCTGCACTGCTTTTCGTAAAGGTATTCTCTAGCCAGCCAATCAGCAGGTGTTCTAGACTTGGCTCAGCCACTTCACCGTCACTAACACAACTACCACTGTCGGCACTTTCACTTGGCCTAACACTCTTATTCTTCTCTAGTTCTAAATTAACTGATCGCCGATATTCGGAAAACTGTTCTGTATTTTCTTTTAAGGTTTTTAACTTGGCGAATCTGGTCTCGCATACTGTTCTTAGTTTGTGATCTAATGCTTCACAATGGGTAATCGTCAGTTCATCCGACTTTCGCGCTCGCTCATACAATTTGTTTAAAAGCTTCTTTAAACCCGATTGTCTATTACGACCTGACAGCATGGCCGAGTTAATGAAATTGTCTTGACAAGAGCGACTCGTATTCGGAAATAATTAACTGAATAGAAATATGTCCATCAGCTGTCATAGTTCGTGCATGACATACTCGCTCGTAGCTGTCACAAAATCCATGATATTCAATTTTTGATTACCTAATCATCTGGCCAATTTTATTTGTTCGATGGCTTTTAAATCATTGGCGAACGTAAATCACTCTTGCAATATATTTTCTGGAAGGTCATTGTCCCAGTCTATTCCTAAAAGCCAGAGCTTTTGCATTAATATTTTTTCGCAAATTATAATAAGTCCGAGTGACCCTAAGGGGCCAAACAATTTCACTATAAGTGCGTTTAGTGTTTAGTTTATAACAGAAGGCGTCTTTCTTTGCATTCCAGCTAATCCCGAATAATGCCTTAGTAGTTGATTTTCCGTCAAACAGCACTATCGGTTCCTTCAGAGGCGACGAAACATACGCGCGGACTTCTAATTTACTTAAACAGGCGCTAATAAATAAACAGTCTTGACTATTTATGACCCATATGATGAGGAGGAATCTAATCTAAGTTGGGTTACGGTGCAATATTAGTGCAGAAAAGTTACGAAGATGGACATGTACTTCAGATTTATTATGTCAGCAGAAAGACCTCCGTCACGGCAGAAAAACTTTGCAGTTATGAATTAAAAGTCTTTGCAATAGTGACAGCTTTAAAAAAGTTTTGCGTGTACTTGATGGGAATAAGTTTTAAACTTGTTAGCAATTTCTCTGCTTTTAAGTTAAATTTAATATGCAGAAAAAATGATGTGCACCTAAGATATCTAGATGGTTCATGTTATTGGGAGAGTTCGACTAAGAAATCATACATAAGTCAGGTAAACCGATGCAATACGTTGACACTCTGAGTCAAAATCTGCTGCTCTTATCATTAACAAGGAGTGAAGTTTCCAGATAGTTAAATTACTGAAATATGGTGACTTTGAAAACTACAAAAACGGATAATGAAATATTGTTTAAATACATAGACGGTGCAAAACTGCTAGTAGTGTCGAAAAATATGCAAGCAGAATTCATCCGAAAATAGGTTTCCGTTACGCATTACCGAAGGAATCTATTCCATTGGAAACTTATCATTTGGACCACTGAGGTCCAATGTCGACAACGAAGAAGGGATACAAGGGCATACCATCGTTGATGTATTTTCTAAATTTGCTTAGGTATACCGCACCAAAGCAACTACAAGCATGGAAATACTAAAAATTTATAGGTGCAAAAGGCCATATTTGATAATCCAGAAACAATCACCAAGGAAAGAGGTCCGGCTTTTACATCACATGCATTCCGAGAATATTATGGATTATATATAATCATGTTTTTTTTTACAATATCTTGTATGTGATGACGGAATTTGGTTTAAAACTCAGACCTTGTTCAATATTGTTATCATTTTATTTCAAAAAATATACTTTAAATGCTACTAGTGCTAACACTTGAGCTTTACAACTTAATAACTATAAATACATTGTAATCAATTAAAAGCTAGCTAACCTTATTATAAATATCTGTGTGGTGGCGTTGTAATGCAGCAAATCGCTATCTGGCATCGTATCTGACGCTTCCTTGTGCTATATTATTTTGATCGTATGTAATCCGGATTACCGTTGTTTTCTCTGCTATCCTTGTTTCTCCTTTGTCTATTACAATACAGCTGTCTTTCTTATTTTTTCATACAAATCCTCAGGGCTTAAGGGGCTTCTCAAAATCACCAAGCCGTCCTTATTATTGAACACACCTTCACCTCACGAAGTTTCTTCTCATTTCTTGGTGCCCTTCTATTGGAAGTATAATTTTAATAAATTATAGGCTAATACTTCCTACCAATCCTCCTCTTTTGTCGTTCTTTTATCTAACTTTTCTTCGTCAACTCTCTTGGGTGAAGCTCGTTCCTGTCTCGGTTTTGAGCGAGTCTTTTATACAATTCTACAGATTGGTGCCCTTCTGTTGGAATTTAAAGCAATACTACTGTGTCGATACAACAGCATTTTTCTTCTGCCCCCATGGATTACTTGTCTTTTTCTTTGCATTCCGCTTAATCTTGCTTAATTTCGATGTGCTTAAAAGAACATCGGTGTGTACGCATGGATGAGTGTAATTTGCGATGACATTTCAGATTATTTACAGTTGTCAGAACGCCACGGACATGTTTTCATTAGGTGTGTCACGCTAATATTTTTAAACAATAAATGAAGGAAACCTGTTCAACCAAGCTTTGAATTCCACTGTTGATTTAATTAGTAAAATGGAACTACAATTTGACGCTTAAAATTAGAGCTTAAATTTGGTGTCGGTTATGAGCACGTGGATTCTCAAATTAAGTTGTAATTCTGCGTGACCGTTGTTTGGGGTAAGCATTTTATTATGCATCTACACAAATCCGCCTATATGAATACGCCATTAATAAATCTATTACAATGTTGTTTATATTGTCATTTCTGGATGTGTTGCATGCCGAGTTTTGTGATAATTCGTTTATTTTGGATATACGCACTAAAATTTAGCAATGTGATCAATTCTTTGGTTTGGTTCGCTGATTTATATACATATTTCATATTTTGACCTACTTTTTTCTACTATTAATCTCCCTTACTCTTGTTCCAAGGGTGATCGTATGTGCCTATGTGAGCATGGGGACCATCAGTAGTTCATATTAATCTCGCTTCTGCATTATCCCGGCATGTATGTGCCGAGGTTGTCAACAATCTTATAGTGGGAATTTCATTACTTTTCTTTTCAGGTACACCTCCTGCTGAGCGTGCAGGCTCTCTCAAGAATATCGTAACTGTCTAATGTGAAACGCCGGGGCCCGTTACATACAAAATATCTAACACGTCCTAAGTACCATGGGAGTACCGCGCGGTAACGGACAAGTGAAACGAATTCATCGAATGGTCATAACTATACTCATCAAATTATGTCTAAGTTGCAAGAAAGAATGGTATAAGAAAGCAAGCAAAATTAAAATGTGGTTTAACCGAAGTTACCAAAGAAGCGGAGCCACCTCCCTATTTGAACTACTCATGCGAATCAAAATGAAGTTACCAGAACATGGATCTTAAAAACGATGATAGAAGAAGAAGTGCTGTTTGACTTTATAGACAACCGTAATGAAACCCTCCAAACCGCCAGCAAGAAGAAAACAGAAAAAATGACAGCAAGATGCGTAAGAGACCCACAGACTATCAAATCGGCCATTTACTAGCCATACAATGGACCCAGTTGGGAAGTGGACTCAAAATTAATCCAAAATATCTAGGTCCATACCGTGTAATCAAAGCTAAACCAAACGAGAGATATGAAGTGCTAACACTACCTCCACGGCAGCAGATCACATGAAACCCTTTGTTATGTTCGGCTCAGACGATTAGTTAGCAGTCGAAAATATGTGGACGACAATCCTGAAAATCATGTCGATTGACTCTCAGAGTAACTCTACTGAAAAAGAAAATCAGATCCACTTTTGAATAAAATGCCTCCTTGTCGCCTAAGTTAAACTACGATTTATACAATACTCAACCTCAGTGAATTAACTGAAGTTACCTTAAAACTATTCAAAAATGAAATGACAAATGAATTTTATGAGAACGAAGAATAATATACTAATCTAAAATAAATCGCATTATAGTAATGGATTAAAGATGTAAGATGAAGAGCCTACAAAAGCATTCCATATCCAAAATTTCTACGATGCCCGTGTAGACGATGAAAGGTTAAACAAATCAAACAAAACAAAACGATAAACGTCAAGATGAAGAAGAAGATGAAGCAGATGTCAAAAAAGAATGCAAGGCAGACAAAAAGGAATGTGACGAAGAAGGCTGCGAAGAATACCAAAGTGAGAAATGCGAAAATGACGAAGAAGACCATAAAGTTTGCCAAAGAAGGCTGCTAACGACGAAACATGAGAAGACAACTGAGAAACTAAGGACAAAGATGCCCGAAAAAGATTACTAATGACAAAACATAAGAAGATCACCTAAAATTCCCGACGATTTAGACGCAAATTATCCAGAAGTCGCATCCTCAAGAGAACAATGCTTCTCTTCTTTTTTTTTAATATCTGGAGGAAAATATTAAAGCAGGACGGTCGAATATTTACAGTTAAATTATTATAGCGTAACACCCAAAGGTGAACTGAATTTAATATTTTGCAAGTTACATCGATAAATTAGTTTTATTATCAATTAAAAACTTTAATGAAGAAGTGCACATTATTGAAAAAACGATGCCATCCTCCAATGCAGAAGAGAAAGTTTCACTTCTTAGATTAGTTTTCTCTATCTGATTATATTCTTTCTTTGGCTCATTATTTTTAGTATGTATGCATGCATACAGTTACGGTAGTCCTTGAAAGTTACATACATATAGATGAAAATATTTCATTAAGAAGTTTCACTATACTGCCAGCAGCAATAGAAAATTAATCAAAACTTATGACAGTCTGATTATAATTGAATTTTACAATGAATAAAAACAAATAAAATAAGAAACAGTTTAAGTATAATTTTATCATGTCGTTCGTAGAGGATTTTTCCATTTTAAAAATTCCAGAAAGAGATTTGAAATCGTATAAATCAAAGGGACCTTTTATAGCAGACTGACTTTTATAAATATAAAAAAAAAATACTTTATTTTGTTTGATTTTTTGTCATTAGAGATACATTACTCTCAATAAAGGAAATTCATAAAAGTGGTACCCGATGTCCTTCGTGAATTCAAAGGTCTTTCGAAAAATCATTCAAAGGAGCATACATAAGAATGGATACTCATTTAAGCG
Source organism: Dioctria rufipes (assembly GCA_963924295.1). Lineage (NCBI taxonomy): Eukaryota > Metazoa > Arthropoda > Insecta > Diptera > Asilidae > Dioctria > Dioctria rufipes. The sequence continues at coordinate 78,354,192 of OZ002740.1, read as the reverse complement.
TGAAATAATTTGGGATGAATTTATTTTATCTTAATATTTTGAATTGATGTTATTTCTCCACTATTTGATAGGAAATGATATTGGTCCTTTCTGAAAAGGAAGTACTAAGTAGGTAAATATTTGGATGAACTTCTCTCCTTTTTGACCAATATCCATTACAATAATTTTATTTGTAAATTAATGGAAAGGACTAACTGTTTAAGACTGCGGAAAATAAATATTCGCTCCGAATATTTGATTAGATTCTTTCGTTCTTGGTAACAACTTGAGAAAATTCTATTGAAACAAAATGTGCTTTTTAAACCCTGCCTGTTATTTGATGGGATGTAAACGGTACATAAATCACTTTACGAGATATAATTGGCTGAAAATTAACAGGTTAGATATATAAAGAAAAATGCTATACTCAATGACTAAAACCGAACTGCCAGTTTTATTAAAATTGTTCCTCTTTATATTTACAATTCAATTAAAATAATTCTTGCTAATCTAACATTCCTTCTGTCGCAAGTCTTGCTTGAAAATTCGGAATTTGCTGACGGTGAGGAAATGCGCGTGTGTAATTAGCGAAGAATTCGCATATGGACCAATGAACTTAGTGCATATCCAACAAATTGATTTAATAAAATGTAATTACCTGTAGGTATGTGGTGACAATAAATTTGTTGGATATGCACGTACAGTGACCTTAAATTATTCTATTAGTAAGATTGGTCAGGATCCTATGCTTATTTTGGCGTTACTGCAATTAGCATATACAGTATACATTCAATACTTCTACTTGTTACGTTACCTTTTCCCTATACGTAACTCTCGGCCGTGCAGGCCAATTTCACAGATCAGTGAAGAAGGGTTTGTGTTTCTTCTAATTTATTTTGGGCACCACATGGTTTTCGATCTCTTTTCGAATTTCTTTTCCTGATAGGGAAAATGTATGAATGAATATACTTCGTCAGTTTTTTTTTTCTGCAAAACATGTTTCTACGAAACAAGGTATAACTGAGTGCACATGTACGTAGCTACTTCCAGAAGGGAAGGAAAAAATTAATCGAAATAAGCAAGTTCAATTATTAGGAGGTGAAGCCGAGCCAAATTAATAAGGTCACGAATCTATTTTTATATCTAGGTTACGATAAAATAATAAAAAAGGGGGACGTCACCAGAGTTTAATAGTGTCCTACGACGAATCCCACCTTACAGCTCAGATTCCGAAATTAAAAAAAAGAAGCAAAAGTGGACCACAAAACCCTGATAATTTTATCTTTGCCCACGATTGCTATCTAATCTTTTTGCCTCTGTAAGCTCGTCGACCGCCGGATGACCAAAAACAGCAAGATCGAGACTGTTCTTTTTGCTCATACCACTCTGTTCTTTTCTTTTCCCTCGCCTTTGTTTTTTACGTCCTCCAGCTGGACAAAGATTCGACATTATGTTGATAATGTTTCCCAATTCGGGTGCTTCGCCGATCCTGCCAGGGCGGTTCATTTGCAGGGTGTAAATAAAATGTTTTTGGTAGTAAGTCTCATTCATCTCTAAATGATGACATATATTTGCATTTCTGTTTGGCTTATTTATTATCAATCAGTGAATAAGAACTAGTACATGAGAATTTATTTCCAAAGAATTACTGAAACGAAACGTAGAAATGAAGAATAATTTGGCTCTGCTTATTCCAAAATAGCTAGAAAGAAATAACAATTACATGATCGATATTAAGTATGCTAAAAATCAAGTTCTCCTGTGATAAATATAAAAGTTACGAATATTGACCAAAAAACTTCAAAATCGGTCACTTCCTTATAGTACTTCTAAAGCTACTACTTGAACACAACTACTGGTCTTCTATCAATATATATTTAGGCTTAACTTAGCACTCTTAATGAAAATAGAAGGTCGGAACCACAAAAGAAGGGTTCAGCGTCCAACATTTTCCAATCTTCAAGTTCTCCGCTTAAAAATCTCTCAACGAAATGTAATATACTCTTACGATATAACTGGAAATTTTACCATCTTATGACAACTAAGCAGAAGTAATCATAATATAAGCAAATACGAATTTGTAGCTGATAATTATCCAAACGAGATGGAATGCTTGTGCTGTACATAGGTAATATGAAAAAATGTTTCTAGGCTTATAGACACAGAAAATTAGAAAACTACCAAAAGCTAAGGCTTTACATTTTTCACTTCATCTGGAATTGTGTAAGAGTTTCTAAGTCCTTTTTATGGAAATAGCATCTTTTTGCTTTTTAAAGCGAATTTAGTGTTACATTAACCAACGTAACAAATGTTAATACAAATATATTAAGCCGTACTAACCAAATTAGGTAACATTCTCTGCACTTTTATAAATTACCTCAAAAGAGATAGCACATTTCAGGTAGGATATAATAATATAATATAATCCTTCGGAAAAAACCGCCGGCTAATTAATTTTGGTATTATCCTTCGAATAAAATTAAGTTAATTAGAGAAGGGGCGCAAGAACATGCTTTAGTCTCAGACTCTGTAATGAGATTAAAACACCTGAAACACCTGTATACATTGTGTGCTATTTCGTTTCAGCTTTTAATATTTGTGCCGCAGTATTACTGCTAAGGGGATTAAGCTCGTCATATAACAATAAATATATGTAGTTCTGTTCCAAAATCAAAGAAACCAGGATAATTATGCAAACTTCTGTTTTCCACCACTTTCACCATGACAGCGCCGCGTTGTTCAAAGGAATTCTGGGCAAAGGCTTGTTGTATTGTATGCTATTATATTAGACTTAAAACACAGCATTATAGCACTATAAAATAATAAACGTTTAATACAATTAAAATTCAGTGTAATTCGCAATTCAAAATAATTCAAATCTACAACATTCATAACAAAAATGAAACAGGATGACCGTACTGTAAAATCAATGTAGTGCCATCCGAAATGTAATTTGCAAAGTAAATATTGTATTCGATTCGGTGTGATTTATCAAAATCGAAATACTCATCAATGAATGTAGCGAGATTGTCTATTTACCTCAATAACGGGGGCATTCCACTACAGCCCACAAGAAATCCCAAGGGGATTAATTCAAGCTATTTGTTATCGTTTTCATGACGTCTCTTTGTTGTTGATTTAACGCTATCTAAGCATCATTTAAGGTATGTCATAGGCATCTTGGCTAACATTGATTTTATAATCACTGATATCGTATATATTATCAGGCGTCAGACGAACATTATCTTTTTATGAATTTTCTCTATAGAAACCTGGAATTTCAGTGTACTAAATTTAAAGAAACCGAAATACACGCAATAAACTAAGCCATTTATGTCATAATGAGTGTTTCTGATTTTTCAGTTTACTGAATTTTTTCAGACTTCCAATTTTATTAAGGCATAGTCACTTATGAAAGCTGTTAGGAAGGCCGCCTACCAAAGATGCATATGCGTCATGCATGCACGACGCATTTGCATCATTCACTGAAAAAAGCATCACATATACTGTTAAGTGACACGCTTTTAATAATATTTTAATAAAATCTTTGGAAGATTATCGAAATGACGGTATTTGCAGATCTCTTTTTTAAATACCGATACAAAACAAAACGCATTGCTCACACTGAAATTAAAATGTTTTGTCTACACAATAAAGCACAATAAAAATTTCGACACAAATTCATGGAATTATAATCAGAACTCAAAATGGTATTAGAACCCATATATCGATTTTTTTCTAGGAACAGCAGCGTGTATTTCATAGGAGAGGTCGTGGCCGCTATATTCGTCGCCATTGTGTTTAAAGCCAGTATCGGCCATCCATACATTTTAGTATCTAGCGAACTTTCGGAGGTTGAAAACGAGATTTTAAACAGCTGAAATGAAAAACGACGCAGTTAGTAAATAAAATTTGTACAACTCGTGGAAAATTATTCAGAACAATATAATTGTACATTGAGTTCGCATTCCATGAAGGAAGAGACGGAAAACTGTGGATCCAAATAAGAAAAATTTTTAATGAAACGCGTAAGTTTATATTTGCTTTTTATTATTAAACGAGATATTTTACATTCAAATTTCGGTTTGTAGAAAATAATTGCCAAAATCTCCCATATTCCTTTAACACCCTTAGTGATTTGCCTATTTATAACAGGATTCGGTGATCTGTTGGCATTAATTTCCTGAATTTCTTCCGCTCTGGTCCCTCCTACGGACAATATTTTTTCTCTTTTACGAATAAAATTATGTAATACACATATACATTTCACATTACTATCCACAGAATCTTTTCAGATTTTTAAAATTTTAACGGGATTGCCAGTGACGTGCACAAGTTCAGAAGGTTTTGTGAAATTGTTCGACACGGAGATTTTCGTTTCAATGAAAACTTCTGCGCCACTGGATAATTTGAAATTCAGTAAGACTGTGTTATTCCATACTGAAACAGATTTCAGTTTGCTGAAATAACGGAAAATTTGATATCAGCCTTAAGCGTAGATTCATAAACATGCACAAACAATACACTATTCATAAACTCACTATTCATCTCTCAGACATATATATATCATACTGATGAGTTTTGTTCTATAGAATACAAGGAGCAATAAAACTCACTTTAAATCTGTAAAGTTGTTTATCAATTATTAATTTTCTGAAATAAAATCGAACACAATAGTTATTCTGAGCAACTGACACATAATAAACTGCGGTGATCCATATACTTGAAGCTTTTACATTGGGAAAATAATCTTGTCATTCGATGTTTTTTTACAATCTGGGGATGACCTACTCACTGTAACTCCATTAATATAAGTGAACTCTGAGATGCGACAGGCGCAATATTAATTATTGAATGATCTAGGAAGGTACTTAGAAGTTCATCTTTCTATCTCATTCACTATAAATGTTACAAGTGTTAAGTATTTTGCGTTATCTGTGAGATGAATGTTTATGAATCTAGGGTTAAGGTTACAATTATTCGACCAACTACAATTTTTTTTTTAATAACGGGGGATGAAGACAGGAATTCCTGCGTCTCATCTTGTCACAGCGACCTTTAAGATCTTTTGTGACATTACCCCTAAATGCAATAGGGCGCCCATTCGAAATTAAGGTTTTTGATGAAGCCTACAACATTCTTGGGACTATTTTACCGACATCCTCTAGCAGTGGAAATGCCTTTCTTAGATGTTATAGTCTTATGCGGCAAAGAGATTCACAGTCACACAGGACATGTTCAGCGTCTTCATCGTCTTCCATACAGAATCGACAGGTCTCATTATCGACCTTAACCATCTACTTAAGATGGTATCTGAGTGGAAAGTGCCCAGTAAGTAAGCCCGTTATGAGCCTTAGTTCCTATCTGCTGAATGTGGGGAATTATTTTGTCCTTTTTGCAAATACTTTATATATTTCTTCGCTTATCTTAGCCGCGGGGTATTTTCCCAGTGTTCCTTCTTAGTTCTGTCCTCCTAAATCCTGCTCTGAGCTGAGAGGTGACTCTTTGGGTGTCCAAAGACATGCTCAGAGCCATTAAACGGAGATTTGGATCCTTCCTTTGCAAGACGGTCGGGTCCGCAATCTCGGCTTTGTGATGTTATGTATATTTTTACTCCACGCGTATTCTTGTGGATTATTTCGCGAGCGAAGAGTTCTATGGAATGTATTTCTGTCGGAAAAATGATTGGTGAGGCCCCCAGTACCTTTGCGAGATGGCACCTTGGCCCATATATACCCACGCCTGCTTTGTCTTCCATTTTGGACCCATCCGTGTACCATTTAAGAGATCTTTTTTCAAAGGGTAAGTCCCCAGTATGCCACTGTTGACAGTCCCCCAAGATCACCTTAAATGGTGTTTCAAAATTATGGCGTTTCGTCATATCGTCTGAAATTTGGTTAGCCATCTGGTCTTCTATGACATCCTGGAGGACTTTCAGGTAGCCAACCACATTATTTGTACTTTGGAGGTCTTCCTTTGTAGCTTAATTGAACTAAGTATGGCCTGCTCCCTAGCATGCAAATGTATGTGTAGCAGGTCCAACATAGCCTCTAAGGCCGCAGTTGGGCAGGTACCCCTCGGTTGCTCCTAGACCACCAACCATAATAAACTGGGATCATGTTGTGCAAATAACTTTTTAGAAGAAAGTTGCAATAAAGTGGGAAAAGTGCTTAGCCTGTTACAGCGCAGAGACGAGTGCTGTGCGGTCCTGCCCGAGCAAACACACAACAAATCAACAATGAATGGTGGAAATTATAACTCTGCTTTAGAGCCTATGATTTTTTCTGATTTTATGCTCGTCTCGCCAAGTCCACTACACTCTAACTCACACTTAAACTAAATATCCAGAATTCAATAAACGCTAAGACTTAATTAATATAAAGCTGTATAGAATTAGTAGTAAAATTACATATTGGAAAAGATCTCAAAATATGATTCAAAATTTATATAAGAGGTTAAATTTAATATTTAATGAGTATAAAAGAGTAATTAGAATTAAATCGAAATTATGATGGAAAGAATTTTATGGATGCTATTCCGTAAGAATTCCGAATTTAATATAAATTTGTATTTTTAAGGAAAACGCCGAGTAGTACAATCCAGCTTTTATTTACAAATCATTATTCATTTGAATAGATGTGTATATTGCAACCAACTGAAAGCAAATCTTGCAAATCCACAGTATTGCCACATATTTTGGCTACGCTAGATAGTTTTTGAATATGTGGCCAAAATATTTCCAATCATTTTTATTTATTTTAATTTTCATCTCTGTAACTTAACTCATCCTTCATTGTGCGCCATAACCGGCAGCGATTTGAAAGTACCTTATATTTTTGGGCTCATTTAAACAGGGTGTCCCGTTAGTAGTGCAATATTCGAAGGCTACGGATAGGTCATGCTTAGACGAGCAAAAATTGTATGGGTGGGGGAGGGCAATCCTTACGGTTTCCGAGCTACCTGGACCCTTTAACTTCGGTAGGTTACACCCTATGATGATGATTTACACTTTCGTAAGTAGATAATCGTTGGCCTTTCCAATGGTGTATAGCCCCGCCACCTCTACGTTTTGAAGTTATAGCTCAACAAAATAATTTTTTTTTTTTTAATTTACTATTTTGATCAAAAAACACGTCATCAATACCAATGTTTCATATTGAATTTAAGAAGCCCAAAAGCTTAGCTTTAAAATGACTTACAAAACTCTGTACCTAAAAGGGACGTTTTCAACAGTTTTTGCACCTTTTCTTAAGCAAATCCTGCGAAAAAGTTCAATAAGTGCCAGATAGCCATTTTCGCTGGATATGTTTCAGAAAAAGTGCAAAAAATACAGAAAGGGTTACATTTGTGGTACAGAGTGAGTTTAAATCTAAGATTTTGGACTTCTTAAATCCAGTATGAAAAATTAACATTGATGACGGAGTTTTTGATAAAAATAGTTCTTAAATAAAAAAAAAATCGAGGTAGAATTCCGACTTTTTGATTTTGTTGAGCTATAACTACAAAACGGAAAGGAGTACGCGATAAATTTATAGATTGTTGGAAAGCTCCAAGGATTGTCTATTTAACAAAAATAATCATCATAGGGTGTAACGTTCAGAAGTTGGTGATCTATAAAACATACCCAAATATCTTTAAGTTCCGCTATCTCGGAAACTGTGAGGACTCCCACCCACAACCTACAATTTTTTGTTCGTCTAAATATGACCTATTCGTAGCGATCGGATATTACACCACTTAAGAGACACCCTGTATAATCAAAAATATTTAATGGGGGATATATGTATAGAACTATGTCGACCTTGGTTTATTCAATGTTTTGGCTTTAAATTTATTAGCATAGCTGCTCAAGTGGTGAAAGAGTGTTTCTTTTTTTGTATATAAAAATTGAAAAAAATATCCGATGAAGTTATGACAACTACAAACTAATTTTTTTCATATAGATTATGAACAATAAGTTTTTTTAAAGAGAAATTGCAGTTGATTGTTCTGTTCTGTTTTCTAAAACTACTTTTTTCACGTGTGGCTACACAAATTTCTTTAGGACTAGAAGAAAGAGCTAGGGCATTTTGTTGAACTAAGAGTCTTTAAGAACTTCAAGGCAAAAGTGTTGTAAAAGTTAGAAATTCTGAAACGTCACGTGTTGCTAAACTCAGCCTGAAGAATTTTTCTTTAAAGACAATCCAGCCGATACCATCGCACTTGATTATCTTGATTTATATATGTGTGCGTGAACGTGATTGATTTTGTTTATTTTTCTTACAAATTAATTATGTATTTTATTTATGAAGATGAAAAGTGCCATTTATATTAAATTACGAGAAATGTTTTATTTAATATGAACGAGATATGAAAAGGTATAACGTTTGCCACAAAAGCTTCGTTTCTTTTTGTCGTTTGACCCGTAATACAATCTGTTCGTCAGAACCAGAAGAACTGCTTTCGTCTAACAGAAGTGTTGTCATTTTGTCCATATTAGATTCATCCAAAATAACTTAATACAATTCAGAAATGTTAATATCTGGATCATTTTAAAAAAAATTAGAGATACGTAGTTGTCAAAACGATATGAGCTGCCAAGTGTTGTTAAACACAGTCTCAATCACATTCAGATGGTACAGTTGACAGCTTCCTGATATGCAGCAAAATTCTTAGTTTTACAACACGCCCCTATATGCTAGAAACATTTCGAGTGGCAACACTGATACGTAACAGCTCTTATTTCCTAGCTTCTAGTTGAAATAAGTTTTCTTGTATTGTTTATGTAAAAAATTGTGATAACTGTGTTCCGAATGTAGTTGGGTAAAGGCAGCTTTCGTTGTCAATATAATATGTGGGTATCTACATATGTACGACTCTGTTATGGAGATAATGACTACATAAGTGTTCCAAAATTTCTCTAGAGAATGACGGCATTTAACAAATCATTCCCTTCTATGTCCTTATATTATTGAATATTAAATTATCATGTATTGTCCCACATTAAGTAATATATACATATGTATGCATGTGCTATACGTATGACACTATAAATGATAATACAGGTTCAGTTTAGTATGGCTTTTCAATAGGAATCTGTGCGCAACCTGAAATTCCTAGTAGACATTTTACTTAATATTTATGGCAGTCATTGAACAGGACTCATTAGGGACATTTCAAACAGTAAATTAATTGTGTAACTTTGTATACAGAATTGAAAGACTATAAAACACGTGAATACAACAATCTGGCACATTGCGCAGGTAATGTATGTAAAGATAATTAAATAAACAAATTTAAATTATATTAGCCAAAGTGTATATAACGCGTTAATTTGAACAATGCAAAGCAGGCTTTGCACTATGGTCTACAAGAAAACATTGTACAAGAAAATTTAGAGCTACCGAAAGGAGAACCATATTCACGGAAGTCATATAATCCGATGAAGAGTTATCGGTGCCATCCTAATTCTTGCGAGGGAATACATTTCTGAATATGTTCACTACCGATCTCAAATGAAAGTCAACCATAGCCAACACATATGTATAATATAGATTTATGACGCGCTGGTTCGTGACAGACCTTTGCAAGGAATACTTCTCAAGCTCCAGCGTCTCCTATTATTACAAAAATAAAGGGAGAAAGAAAGGATACAGACGGAGTAGAGAGAGAAGGAGAACAGAGAGAATAGAGATGAAAAAGATAATGGGAGAAAGATTTGGGGGAAATATATATATATATATATATATATAGAGGGAGAGATATATATAGGTCGAAAAAAGAGGGAGAATAGCCAAAGGCAAAAAAGAATAGATTAAGTTGACTTCATCTGATTTTTCTATGGTTTGTTTATAAATGGTGATCTGAACTTGCTTGCAATTGTTTTCTATTTCTTCATATAAGTCTATCTATTGATTTGATTTCATGTCTTTGAGGTTAAGTTAATATCCAACGCAATATAAATAGCTATTCTACCTAAAAAATTCAAATACCTTCATAGCTTTAGCGAAAGTTAACGTAATACCCAACTAACAATTTTCAACTCATAAAAGTCTACAAGCGTCTTATGAGAAAATATATGCACTGCATTCTTGTACACCGTAAAAAATATCTATTGAAAATTCCGCTACTATAATAGGCAACAAATTGCCAACAATGGTAGCGGAAATTTACACAACTTCATACGTACTGCATAACCTTATGTAAAGCAATTTCGCACTGTATGAAATTTTACACTGTTTTTGCATTTTTCAATTTCCGATGTAAAATGCGATATGTAAATTTACATAATGCTGTGGAACTACATATGTTTAATAGAATTTTACATTCAATTCCGTATGTAAAGTACACAATATGTAAATTTACCAATAGTTTTGTTGTTTATTTCAATTGCCAATGTAATGTTTCGTACGGAAATTAATAAATTACATACATAAACAAGTAAAAAAAGCTAGAATTGGTCTAAGACCAATTCTTATGACCATGGCAATACTAAGAGATTAACAATCAACACGTAATAGAAGTAATACTAGTTTCGATGCTAACAGCTACCTAAAAAATCATCATTTTAAAAATCAATAAATATTTGTAGGTATGCAGTATTTCCATGATTGAGTTTTTTTGAGCGAAATTCAATTATAACAAGTAAAAAAGCTAGAATTGGTCTAGGACCAATTCTTATGATACCCTAGATGAATGCCCGTATTAAATTTCGTATGGTCACCGATCTATTCAAGTATTGATTTTGAAGTTGTTTTTCGCATATATTTCTAGAACAGTTTGTCGCACAGAAAAAATGGTAATAGCCAATTTTATAGGATTTCGTATTCTGCAGAAGTTCTTAGTACAATAAAAATGTCTTGGACTGATCGTTTTCAAAGTATACGTAAAAAACCGAAATTTTTGTATGGCAACACCAAGAAGGAGTTGCCCGATTTAGTCCATTTTACGTCGATGCGTTCTCAGGCAGTGTCCAAATATATAGCGGAAAACGAAATTTTTATATGGCAACCCCACGAAGGAGTTGCCCGATTTGTCTCCTTTTCGAACTTAATTTTACTTTTTTTTTTAAAGTCAGTGTACAAAATTTCAGCTCTTTAAGTATACGCGTTCTCGAGTTATCGTGCGCACAGACGGACAGACGGACAGACGGACGGACGGACGGACGGACGGACAGACGGCCGGACGGACATGCAAAAATCGAAATAACTTTTAATATTATGAATGGGTGTCCAATCCATTTTGCTCTACCATCATTATTTCGAGGTGTTACAAACGGAATGACAAACTTAGTATATCCCTATGATTTCATCTAGGGTATAAAAATACTGCGTACCTAAAAATATTTTTTGATTTTTAAAACGGCTTTTAAGGTAACTATTAGGACCGAAATTAGTAACATTTTTTTATATGTTTTATGACTGCACTCCACAAAATCAAACTATACACTGACCGGTGACCGCATTCTAATAAAATTTCCCGTATAATAATTCATAGCAACGCATCCTGATAAAAATGAGCATGAGCAGAGTACTGAAGGATAGAATAGAGATAAATGCAAACGTCACTACTTATGTTATATTGAAATTTCCTTTTTAAATATGGGGAATTTAATGCAAATTACGGTATTTTGTGGAATTTCACGCAAATTTACAGTACAATACAAAAGTTTTGTATGATTAGATGTAAAATCACAGTACTCTATGGAATTATACGCAAATTTACAGTATGATACAAAATGTCTATGTAATTAAATGTAAAATCACATAAATTATCTAAAAAATTACTTACTTTACTTATTTTTGCAATTAAAAGTAGGAAGTTTGCAGATTACGTAAAAAGTATTTAATTTCTTAATGATTATGTGATATACATACATTTTAAGCGGTAGTGACTGTTTTAACCATAGTTATTTTCCACAAAGTTAGTTCATGATTTTTTACGGTGTAGAGTACTACGAGGTATTAATAAGAGTGTTGTATGAATCCAATGGCGCACTTAAGCGAGTTATGTTTCTCTTATAAAAATCCGTTAGCCTTTTTTGGAAGAGTTAAGTATGTTTTATAAGTAAACTATTTGAATTGGAATTTGAGTGTTTTTAACTGTTCTGATAAGGGTAGCATAATAATTAGTATAATCTTATTATAAGTGTAACACTTTCCTTAGAAAGAGACAGAACACTTCTCGTCGATCTTTTTTTGATAGTAAAGAAAATTTCATGAGAGTTAATTTATTAGAAATTCGGTATATTACCTTTTCGATGACATATGTAGATAAAAGTGGACTAGAGTTTAATACACATATGAATATATGGGCTTTAGAAAATAATTTTTTTCTTCTGATATATAGGCTCATATTTTATAGCGATTGCCATTTCATTGGTAAAAAATACATAACTAATCAAAATATAAAATTTTATATCAGTGTTTCATAATATGGAAAAAAATAAAAATAAAAAAATTTAGTTTAAATTCATATAAGAGCACTTATTTTCTAAAAGAACATAATTTTTTATACTTTTTAAATACTAAATTGCGCGAATTAGCAACATTTGTGGAATTTTCTTTTACTCTAAAAACTTCATATTAAATAAAGATACTCTATAGGATTTTTTACCGGGTTAAGCTTATATTTGTTTAAGAAGGAACTTTTTTGGATTCTCCGGTATATAGCAAAAGCTAAAAAATATTTTTAATTTGTTATTTCATGGATTGTGTGCCATTATATTTTTGGTGACAAGTTTCAAGTCTTGGTTTTGACTCATCAACAGGTCCCAAATAGGGAAAAACAAATGAAAATATAGAATAAAGAAAAGAAATGAAAAAATGAAAAAAATTAGAGTAAAATAGAAAAAAAAATTTATTAAAAAAATTTAAAAAACCAGATTTATTCGAACCGAATCGCTCGAAGTGGGCTGAAAAATATAAAATAACACTGGAGCCTTTTTACCTCATATAATTCACACCCAGAATTTATTCTGAGTTTATATGAGAGGAGATCAATTTCATCTGTTTCAAGCATATGCAGCAGGCAGAAAACCAAGCTGCACCGATGAGTGTAAGGTTTTCTGCTAACACGAAACGCTTCTTCTTCTTTCTTTTTATTTTTTATTTTTCAGCCCACTGCGGGCGAAGACAGGTTCGATTCCTTTTGAATGAATCTGGTCTTTTTTCTTTTTTTTTATAATTAATTGTATTAGTAGCACTTTCCAATAAGATAATGCAGCAAAATTTTTTCTGACATTTTTCAGCGCATCATTTGAAATAGCTAATATAGTTTCCTTTAGGAAAACTACCGAAAACTATTTTCATAACTTTTCAAATTCACTCAGTAACTATTTTATTTCCTTCAACATTCCTGGGCGTATTTAATTCAACCTAAATTATATTTATTTTCCTTCGAAGATTAGTAGGTCTCTTAACTTTGTCCCAATCCACTTTGACCAATCAATACCAAAATTGATGAATGGTCAACGTGCTAAAAGGAGATGTAAAACTTCTGCCAAATAAAATTCTCAATTTTCTCAGAAATATCAGAGAATTCAGCATGAGAGCATCACACACACTGAATCTCTTCAGAGCAAAACTATTGTAAAGAGAAGCACGGTCTGTTCAAATAACACAGCAATAGCTTTTAAACGAACACTCTCAATATTTAAGAAAAGCTTTTTGAGAGTAAAATCTGAAAATTCTGCCCCTTCTGATTTAATTACGAAAATGAATCATTTGTTGCATATAATCCGCGTTTTCATATTTTTATCTTTATTCGTGAAATTTTCATACTAGTCTTTTTTTTTTAATTATTTCATCTATTTTCTTTCGTTTTCTATATATCACCATTTATATGGAAAACAGGCGGATATCTCTTATTGTTTCCTAACTTGTCCTTAAGTTAATTTTGCTTTCGAGTTGTGACTTTCATGTTCAATGAGAGGGGTCGAATCGACGATATCATACCAACGAAGCGCTCCAGGATGAAACGCGTGAAATGGTTTCCGCACGTTGGACGGTCATTTTTTGTAGAATGAATCGGAAAACTCCTGTTATACTTTAAAAATTCTTCACACTCTGCTGCGTACTAAAAAGGAACACACTCTTATCTAATATCATGAAGAAAGTATTAAACACCAAAGTACACATGATCTCTCAGAAGTCAATACTTTTAATCAATGTCCAACAACTAAATTACAGGCGGCATGACTTACATTGGAAGTGAACGATGTGACCAAGAATACTGTTCCTTCTGTCACCAATTTTATCAGATGACCATAACTGATAAAACATAAGTGTGCCCTGTTTTTAGTTTATTCGATAGTCTATATATAAATGTAGCTTTAAAATCTCATCAAACATATACAAATTATATCAGTGCGAGTGTAACTCAATTCGCACCACACAGCCCCAACTCGTAGATTATACTAGTTCAAATTACAAAAATTAATCCCCAAGAAAATCACAAACACCCACTAATATTCATTCACAGATAGAAGATCTAATGTTGGTGACTGTTGCGAAGTGTTAGAATCCTTGGAGCCATGTCACGGCAAATGATGAAACCGCTCCGTCTTTTCCCTGTGGAATACGCTCTAACCGGAATACCCTTTTTAAATGTCCTCCTGCCTATAGTTGAATTATGAAAAAGGAAAATTTTACCCAACAAAAGGCAGCCAGGAAATTTGATATTCGTGCTGAAAATTACTCGAGGTTTCCTTTTACAAAAGCACCACCAAGGCCCTAATGTTTGCTTTGTTTATGGGATAATTAAAAACTCCGGGGAAAATAATTATTGTGTACGCTGTGCCACTACCGGCGCTACACATAATTGTCAGTTCTGTTTGCCTTGCTGTTTGGGATCATTGGTATAAGAAAATGTCTTCTTCCATTGCTTATTATTCGAGTGTCCTGAAGCGTTCCTCCGTGAATGAACTTTGCTTATGATTATGGTGCTTTAAGCTGCATACCAGGTGTTGTGTCATTTTTTAAAGTGATTTTGTTTCTTTAATACTTACTGTGTGGTAGTCTTTGCCTCCCTTGTTGAACGTAGACATTACATTCAGGCGCCTATCCAGACCTACAGCCTAGGAGGGGGTCACAACTAAAATGTTCGAGGGGGAGGAAAAAGTCGGAAGAAGTCGCTTTTAATTTTTGTTTTAAATCGTATTTATCATTGTAAATAAGGAATCTCGCTTAAAACAAAAGAGCTAGAAGTCCTAAATAGTAAAAAATACTATTAAAAAAAAAAAATTGTGTTATTAAGAAAAAACCTTTCATTTTGGTCGTTTTCGTGTGAAATGATTGTATTTCCTTGAAACACAAGTTGCTCCCATGCTAATTCAAATTAGCAATACCAACCAATAATACTTATAAAGCACTATTGAAAATTATGCATATATATCCATACAGAATGTATCCATTTCATCACTTTAATTAATTTGTTTGGCGAATACACCTAGAGCGAAAAAACCGAGAATTTGCATGAATTACAAAACAAATTCTCAATCTCAAACAAATATGCAACAATAGAACGAGAAGAGAAAAAAATGTCCAAATAATTTTCGCTCAGCTTATATTCTAAATTAATATGCTTCGTCCCTTTTTAAATAAATCATAAACGAAAAATATTAACAAATATTTTCCATTTTTTCTCATCGCATTCCAATCCTCTACAGCAATAAAGTTGCATACACATCTAGCAGCAGAAGTGCTGCCTTTGCTCTACGACGCACAAGAAAATATGTCTGAAATTTTGGGTTACAGAATTGCCATCTCGGCAAGCTGTTGAGAATTAAAATAAATAAAAAACAATTTTATCACTTAATTTTTAATAGATAGAGGTTTACAATTTTTTTTTTTTTTTTATAAAATAATCTACTCTCTAGATTTTTCCAGTTTTCGGGCTACTGTATAACATCACCGCAATCTTCATTCTCGTTTTAAAATAAACATATAGAATAAATTTTATTCAAATTACAAGACTTTCAATTTTAATATTATGAAACTAATTATATCATGAAAAATATTAACAAATTTGGAAAACCCGCTCCGGTAGCATGTACAAATATGTTTGGAAAACCTATATACAAAAACTACAACCGGGAGGAAAATAACAAAGCTGAGGTTTTTGATTAAAAAAAAACGGAACACCTTTTTAAAAAAGCCAAACCCAGTGTCCAGAGCCGCACTGGCAGTACGGGCGATCGGGCGCTAGCCCGATGGGCCGGTGGTCTGGTCGAATGTTGCAGCTATGGTGTGAGGAGAGCTATGAAAGTGAATTGAAATTGAAAAAGTACTTTATTGCATAACAACTTAAACACTGACAGGACGCGGAGCCATGTGGATGTTGTCAAGATAGCATCATATATGGCAAATTTGACATTCTCGTGGTTTCAAAATCATTCACTTTTATGTAAAGCATTTTATATAATTTTTTGCATCATATCATTTTTAATTCGAAAAACGCACGGAAAATATGATTTTTATCAGGAGGGTTCAACAAGGCTTTCAAAAGTTTGTTATACTTATGTGTACTTTTAAAACAAATTCGAAAGTGAAGAGCAAATATAAAAACAGTTTTCAAATTTTGTTTTTTATACCCTAGATAATATTAAAAGTTATTTTGATTTTTGCATGTCCGTCCGTCTGTCTGTCTGTCTGTCTGTCTGTCTGTGCGCACGATAGCTCGAGAGCGCGTATACTTAGAGAGCTGAAATTTTGTACGCGGACTTTAAAACAAAAAGTAAAATAAAGTTCGAAAAGGAGACAAATCGGGCAACTCCTTCGTGGGGTTGCCATACAAAAATTTCATTTTCCACTACATATTTGGACACTGCCTGAAAACGCATCGACATAGAGAAGTGAAATTTGGCACGTACTGTTTTTATAGTAATAGCAAATAAAATTTCGGAAATGGACTAAATCGGGCAACCTCTTCTTGGTGTTGCCATATAAAAAATTAGGTTTTTTATATATACTGTGAAAACGATCAGTCCAAGCATATTTATTGTACTAAAAACTTCTTCAGAATACGAAATCCTATAAAATTTGTTCGAATCATTTTTTCTGTCCGACGAACCGTTCTAGAAATATTTCGAAAAACCACTTCAAAAATTAAACTTGCATAGATCGGTGGCCATACAAAATTTTATACGGGCATTCATCTACTAGGGTATCATAAGAATTGGTCTTGGACTAATTCTAGCTTTTTTACTTGTATTTTCTAATTTTTAAAAACAAAAGGAATTTTATTTCATGTAAATAAAATTTTGAAGTTGAGTATATACACAGTCATGGTATATTACCATCAGCTTTTACTTAAATGACAAATTTCCAGTGCTAGAAAGTACCCAAATATTAGAAACAGTCAGAATTTTTCAACATATAAGTAAGTGAATAAGCGATTGAATTTCTAAGCGGTTACAAAACGATTCCAAAACAAAGAGTAGAAGACGGGGTTAAGAGTTCACTTCTTTCCTCAGTTCTTTCACGTAGAGCCATAACAACTTGTTTTGGCGCCTGAAGCAAACGTATAACATAACATAACCTTATATAACTATTCTGACGTAGTCTATCAACTGACTGAACAAAGATGAGCAACAAAGATGAGCAATATTGCACAAAAAATTATAATTTTTATACAATTATTAGTTGATATTAATTTTTTGCGAGTAAAGTACACTTAAAAAAATTGAGGGGAATCAGTTTGATAGAAATATTTCCAAGATTTTATAGATGGACTTTTCGAGCTTTTTTCGCCACGAATCAGCTTATATTCTCGAAATTCGAAGTGCTTCTCTTTTCTTTTTCGTCTGCCAAAACAACCACATTCGACAATCTGTCTTAACCCATTGTAGATTAGATATAATTTTTTACTAACTTCAATTTGCTGAAACTCCGTTCACATGAAGCTATCGTCATTGGTAATGTCGGAATAACCCGAAACGCGATTTCAACATTTATATAGGATTCTTGGAAGCTATAGATGTGAATTGATTAAAGCAAATCCAAAAGCAGCTTTTCTCAGGTTATCGACGTCCATTTTGCTAAGAAGATCGTCAGAAAGGAATCGATAGTCTTCGGACACTTGTTCCAACATTTCGTACCTCCTCGTCAATTAGAATAAAGGAACATCAATCCATTCAAAACTTGGTGTAGGAAGCTTTTTTTTTGTGGCAATATTGAGATCACTCATAATTTTGTGATTCAAAATGTTCGAATCGCTTCTTTTTTCTTCTTCCTTTAACGTTTGCTTGTATAACCATATATATCTTCAGGAAATTTTGTAGCGGTGGCAAAAATTTCTTCCATGTCAGGATCACGAATCAACCTCAACAAAAAATTTATTTAGCAGTTCAGAATCAAAAATAATTTATATTTGTCAAAGGCAAATGTTGTTAATATAATTTTTTTCGCCGGCAATAATGTTTTCTTTCAACGGACGGCGCCCCTCCGCTTCAACGTCTGCATCACTTGCCTTACTCTTGTTACAGCTGTGTAAGTAAAATAGTTGGTCTCTCGGATACTGTTTTCACAGACAAACCCAGTTTTATTTTTAATTTATGAAAGGGCCAATCACTCTTACACATATTCTGTACATACATAATTCCTATATAAATTCCCTCTTTCTTTCTTCTTATTTAGCATGGAATTCAATATTCAAATATTCAATAGGAAGCCTAATAATTTGAGTTGTTTGCCTTTTATAAAAATTTCATTTTTGAAGACCTTTTGGGGCTGGTTTGTTATTATAAGCCCGGGCCAATTTAAAGACCCAGTCCGGCCCTGCCAGTGTCATTTGAACTGCAGAGTTTCTAGTATTTTGATGAAGGTTTTAAAAAAATATCATAAAATATAAGGAATATAAAAGGGCCGAAGAAATTCTTCCGAAATTATTCAGCCTTTAAAATGAGTAACAAAAGAAAATTTGCTAACTAATATGTTACGTATAAGAATTTCCTTTTTTTTTAATTTTTTTTTTATATTTCCAAGAAGTATACAGGGTGTCCCGTAAGTCGACGTCAAGCCGGAAGGGGGTGATAGACCAAATCGTAACAGTTACCAGAAAAATATAAAAAGAAATCATGTCAAGTCATGTGTTTTTCAAATTATAGGCATTCTTTTGTTTTCGAGAAAATGTACACCTTGTGATGGTTTATTAGCTCCTGTTGCTACAAATCTTTACTTTTTTTCAATTTAATTTTTTTTATGTAATCCCGAATAGTGCTTATGTAACTTTTGGGCACACCTGTGCATTCCTGGATTGCACGTACCGAACCACCTGGATCTTCTTCAACTGCTTGAAGTATTACGTCCTCCTTCACCATGTACTTGGTTTAGAAGTCGTCCCTCTGTGGAGAGTAGACGATGCACATTTGTAAAACCTCAATGATTTGACGAGCTAGCGTCACTATCTGTCTCACTCATACTTCATGGAATGACTCTCCGTCTCACTCAAACTAGAATCTTAAAGTTGCGGTCTTAAGGCAGGCTTTGGGTACACTAGAATTATTTTTAGTAGGTAAAAAGAAATTTTTCGAAACTGGGTTTTTTGAAGACAAAAAAGAATTTTTTCATAATATAAGAAATAATGTAGCGAGTGTTGTACCATTTTAGAATCCTTATTAAGTGCGTCAACTTTTAAAGTTACTTGCCAGACTGGCGTAGTACATTTTTTTTTTCAGTACAGTCAGTTAAAGTTCAACGAATTATTTATTTTATATTGTTGGTTCGGCAAAATGTGACATTTTCTTCCAAGCTGGAGCAGTTGGCTTAGAACTTAAAGCAACAGGTTACGTAAGCACTATTCGGGATTACATAAGAAAAATAAAATTGAAAAAAAGTAAAGTTTTGTAGCAACAGGAGCTAATAAACCATCACAAGGTGTACATTTTCTGGAAAACAAAAGAAATGCTTATAATTTTAAAAAATATATGACTTAGATTTTTTTTGTATTTTCTGGTAACTGTTACGATTTGGTCTATCATCCGGTTCCGGCTTGACGTCGACTTACGGGACACCCTGTATATGTTACAGTCAAAACACGAAAGCCGTCAAAACTCGATTTTACTAGGAAATTCTAGTTCTAACAAAGCGCTCTCGGTAATTCAAGTTTTAACTAATATAACACAGTTAAAACTAGAATTAACGAGAAAACTAGAATTAACTAAGGAATATTTAGTTAATTCTGGTTGTGGCTGAATTCTCGCGTAGCTGTTAGTTAAATCTAGAACTGACTGGTTGCTATTAGTAAATTGGCGTTACAATTGAATTCTCTCGCCATTAAACCTTGATGTTTATTAAGGATGTGGCTATTTATACAGTATGTATACGCAATTGGTGAGAGGGGGTGGGGGGCGTAGGTTTAATTGCGAGAGAATTCAATTGTAACGCAAATTTACTAATAGCAACCAGTAAGTTCTAGATTTAACTAAGACCTACGCGAGAATTGAGCTACAACCAGAATTAACTAAATATTCTTTAGTTAATACTAGATCTAACAAAGCGCTCTCGTTAATTGTAGTTTTATTTGTGTTATATTAGTTAAAACTAAAATTACCGAGAGCGCTTCGTTGGCACTAGAATTTCCTAGTAAAAGCGGGTTTTGACGGATTTCGTTTTTTGACTGTAACATATACATAGGTATATAATAAAAAACATGTTTTGAAAAACAATTTAATAATCAGGAACTTTATATTTTAACGGCCAATAGCTGTCATAGAACTCCTTACAAAAATTTTTCATAAAACTCCTTAATAAAGTCCTTACAAAACTGATTACATGAAATATGCTCCGTGGTAAATCTAAAAAAAAACAAATTTTTTCAATCAGCTCAAATAAAAACCTCGCGAATACCTACTTCCCAAGCCATGAAACAGAAATCTATATATGTGCGTTGGGAGTCCGCTCTCTTAAATGTTCTATATTGATACTTATTGAAAAGTGCCAAACATTGACTTTATATATGCTATAGAGCCTAAACTACTATCCATACAGGATAATAGTCTTCTAGTAATTTACAGCTTAGTTCCTTACCTTCCTAAAGGCTACACTTACTATACAGGGTGTTTCCCCTTAGAAGGTCAATAGAGCAGAAGGTGAATCTATATGCAGCTACATTCGCTATCATCAGCCCACGGCATGCCATGACGGCACAGCCGTATATACAATGATTACTCAGCTCAGAACTTTTGTTTTAGGATTGGTAGTCATTTTGTTTAGATAAGATTTTTTAAATAATTTTGTTAGGAAAGGTATACAAATTTTATTTCGGTTCAGAAGATAAGAAAGCAAGCTTACGATTACCACAACATTAGTAGCTTTAGGCGGTGGAGCTTTTCACATCAATCAGTTTTACATAAGAAGACTGCAAATATTTTAGAATGTAAGGACTCCATTGAGGCTCTCATGTGGTAGTGAGAGAGTCTGTTTCATGGCTTATTCTGTAGGAACCATCAAACCATCCATCCATCATGAGATACCGATATATCGTACTTGTGATGCGTTCTCCCATGTAATACCCATTATGCGCTGTAGGATATAGGTAGGGTGCGCAATATTCTGGCGCGTCGCGAAATAACGAACAAGCGTCGCGAAATAACGAACAACCACTTTCCCCACCTGGCCCCAAAGCTATTAGAGCGCAAGCGAAAAGATACCAACGCGAACCCAGGAACGCCACCTGGAGCTCATCCACCACCTTCCTCGCCTGTACCATAAAAAGGTTGAAAAGCCGTAATGTCTGATATTCCAAGCAAAAAATGATAAGGATCGCAAGACTAAGATTGGGACATTTCCTACCGTCAAAAAACATATCTTCGCCAAACAACCGAGCCCAGCCGTTCTTACTGCTGGAACACCACCTTGACTGCAGCCCACTTACTACTACAGTGCAAAGAACTACTAAGCCTACTGAACGGACTTGGAACGACAAAAACACCCACAGAACTCCTCACATACAGTGGGATGGGCACATACTTACTATTCGATGCACTGAGGACATACCTACGAAAGGGAAACATGAATATCAGACTGCAAACAACAAAAAAAAAAAAAACAACAAAAAAAACAAATGAATAAAAATTCTTTCTTTTTTAGCTCTTAATTTACTAACAAACTTTATATTTTCTTTCAAAAAAAAATAATACCACAAATTTTTTTCCCTGAATATTTACAACCTCTGACTTAGAAACTAGAAGAAACAAACCTTACAACATGAGTTAAAATATCTCATAAAAGAAATAGAAAACACTATCATACTTATAAATCCTCATTTGTAATTGTTAACCTTACGCTCCTTACATCCATTAGATAAGTCCTAGTTCTAGATCATGAAATGAAACCATAACTGGAAATATTTATGAATTATAAAAGGAAAAGCTTTATTTGAAAATTAGTTCTTAAGCATAGATGAGATAGCGACTATTAATAAGACCTAAAAGAATAAAAGAAAAGGAATTGTTAGTACAGTGTTAAAAAAAAAATAAGAAAAAATAAAGTGGACAATAAGCACCACAAAACCGCCAAAATACGGATAGCTGCCCAAATGGCTTAGTAGCCGTGTGCCTTAAAACTTTAGTTGTATCTCGTTATAGTCTTAGTCATATGGTTGTAAGATTTGGCTTTTAAGGTAGTAAAAAATTGATTTGTTGTAAATAAGTCTGATCTTGGGGAAATACGCGCACGACCTATAACGGTGGCAGGAAGAAAGCGTTACCCAGTCAGAATGTTTTAAATTCGCCAAAAGTGAACGGGTAGCGAAAGGAAACTCGCTACAGCAGTTGCAGATATTCATTCGGAGTAATATTTCGAAGCCCCCTCTTACAGCCATATAGTACGTAGTAGCTTCAAACCATTCGCAAATGTCAACAAATGCGCTTCCAATCATTTGGTCAGCAAATTGGCGGAAATATGTTGGTTCGCACGTGAATGCAACAATCCGTTAAGTTGGGAGTGAAACCCATTTGGGGTTATGAGTTCATTTTAACTACAATGAAATAGATATGCATCCCATTCAGCAGAACTTTTTGACAACTATTTTGCGGCTATACGAGAGCAAAACATATATACAAAATCTCATCTAATGATAATGAACGTAAGAG
Organism: Dioctria rufipes; assembly: GCA_963924295.1. NCBI lineage: Eukaryota > Metazoa > Arthropoda > Insecta > Diptera > Asilidae > Dioctria > Dioctria rufipes. The sequence continues at coordinate 78,331,142 of OZ002740.1, read as the reverse complement.
CAAGAGAGGGAGAGAGAGAGAGAGATGTATAATATTTTATTATGATAGGAAAACATATCAAAATAATTATTCTTGTTCTTCGTAATATGAAATAAAGAATATTATCGTACTCTAGTGGATTATACTAACTTATAATATGGGAATATTCAAAAACATTGTTTTATGATATAAAATGATACTCAATTAGTAACTAAAGTTAATTTTCAATTGTGGCTGATAAAAACGACATTGTGTATCACAATTTATCGTTTGTGGCTTATAGTTCCGTCTATTATTTTATTACCCATAACTATGTATGTGGCTGGGAGGTTTTTCATAATATTCATAAAGCAAAATCCTTATTAATATTTGTTTTATAGTAGTTTCTTACTTGCAATGAATTACAATTAAGCGGTTCTTCCTGAAACATAATTTTATCGGTCTCAACTCCGCAGCTGTTTCAAACAATCATGAGGATCTCATCAGACTTCAAAAGTTGTAAATTTCAACGATGTATTGTGAATTACAGCTAAGTAGTTTCGTTAAGAACTACTTCTTCGTGGGACACTTTTATGTATTTCTTTGAAAACTCTAAAGTTGAAATTAAAAACTAAGCAATTCCTTTAAGAGATGTAGAGTTATAATTCAGAACTACGTAGTCATTCAGACAACCATAGAGCTTTAATTCAGACCTATATATTTCAGATCTGTAGAGTACTGTACATGGTAGAGTTTTAGCTACGTTTGTATCATTTATTGTCTTGATATGGACATCAAGGAAAAGGCCATTGGTATCCTTTCGCCTTGAGCGGCCTCAGTTAACATCTAAGTTACTTTAGGACTGTACGTCGCCCGTGAATAAGCTGTGTATCAACAACGAGGTGACCTTGCAGTGGGTCCCTGGTCACATGGAGATCATGAGGAATAAAAGGGATGCCTTCTATCCAGGTCGGGCTCTGGTACTCCTTTCCACGCTGCCCGTAGGTATTGCCACATGGGTTATCGGATCTTTCATCAAAGCCGATATTCATATGAAACATCAGCAAATCTGGGCGGTGCTCGGAAGGAAACAATGTAGAAATGTGGTTGGCATTATCATCGGCCACAGCGTGCTTCACGGCCATCTAAATAGCATGCGAGTAGTTGACAGCCCTGCGTGTCTTCTCTGCCTAGAAGGAGAGCCTGAGGCAACCGAACACCTTCTGTATGCTTGTCCGCCATTTGTCCGGAGCAGTCTGGATACGCTTGGGTCTGTCTTCCTATTTGTGCATGAGCTGAAAAACTTACCTCAACGATACCTGATGCACTTCATTAAGAGAACTCTAAGGTTCTTGTGACAACGTTTCTAGCAGGTTAACATAATGGGCCGCTTAAAAAACAAAACCAAAAAAAGGAATACTTGCTATAACGATTAACGACCCACTTGTTCGCATTCGGTTACTTGTTTCGCATTCGGTTACTTGTTTCGCATTCGGTTACCAGAACAACTTTACATATAGTTCTTCCAACTCATTAAACGAGTAAAATGGGTCAAGGTTCATTATGGATGAGGATTTGGGAACGTACAACTTTAAGTGTTATTGTTTCAAATTGGTTGCAAAAATAGGTTCGCTTATAACTCTTACTTCTAATTCGGAGAAATGTTTCGGACGAATTTCCAACATTTGAAATTGGTTTGGAAAGTCAACCAAAAAACTGCCAGCCAATTCACAAAAAATTCGCTTTTGTGGGAAATTTCTTACAACAATGGTTTAGTGCCCAAGAACTGTATAGTTCTCGATTTACCACTTTGGGAGTTTTATAGTCGAAACGAGATCACAAAAAGATCTCCATACGTTATAAATTAAATTAGTTTGGAATTGTTTTTTTTTCCCATAGCAAACGAAAAAAAAGATATTCTGTAAACTCTTGTAAAATCAAGATTCCAGCTTGAGAATGTGTCACTCTAAACATTTAACTATAACAAACTATTGTCAGCATAAATCTCTATATAACATAGCATTTTTTTATTACTATAGAACATAATCACTCACCGTTAGATACGGACAACAATTCACGCATTGTCTTAGCCTCCCATTATGAGAGAAGTTAAATCTGACAATTAAGAAAGAAGGGGAATCTTGTGACCGAGAATCCTTTGAAAACACCATTATGAAAGAGGTAAGAATTCTTGAATAAAATGTGCCCAGTTGATAATATTTTCAAAATCTAATTACCCTCCAGGGGTTATTCTGGTCATTCCTTTGAGATCTTATATGTACAGTTTCGCATATAGAAGATGATTTTTAATTTTGGATAATATCGCCATACCGAAGACAAATGCTGTTCAAGAGGTTGCTCCCACCAGTAATAACCTACGACTTCAATATTTCCATCATATTCATATATCATCAATCTTATTGAGCAAACATTTTCAAAGACTAAAGGGGCTGCGAGGAGAATTCTCGCATATACATCAGTTGAGCACAACCATACTTCGGCTATAGAAAGTAGATCTGGTTTCAATTTCAATTTACTTACAAGCTGGTAATGTACGCAGTATTACAATCTTATAAATGTACATAATAAATTATAAGGTTGCAAAAAGAAAATATAATATATATATATATATATAATATAATATAAAAAATACGATCAAAGCAAGAAGATATTAATAAATTGGAAAATCAGTTCAATAAGTAACTATATATGTTCGAACGAAATCGATTCGAATGTATTTTTATTAACAGGCAACTTCTAAAAAGAAAAAATCCTGAAAACAAAGCATCAAAACTTTTAGTAAAATTAAATCTAATCGGATTTCTCTTCATCAGAAAACAACTACACAACCCAACAAAGTCATGAGGAAGTATTCCTAACACTGGATTTTAAAACTTAACCCAGAAAACTCGAATAAATTTGTTTCGATTTAAACTGAAGAATGTTTCACATGCCATAAGAAATACATACAATTCAGCAATGTTCTACTACCGCACAATCACCCGAAATATTTACAAATTATAACGGACAAAAATGTCGTACTGCTGTCAAACCAAAAACAAGGAGAATGCTGCTACAAGTCTAAGCACAAACTTTTCCGAAGCTTCTTCTGGGACACAATTCGCTATTTTACATGCCCTAATTTATGAGGCTGTAGTATAGCATATCAGAAAGATGGTTAATTAAATATCCGAATGCGGCTAATCTACATCATAAGTAGACCAACGGCAACCTCCTGGCTACCCATCTTGAACAATATTACACCCAAAACTTTGAGACTACGTAAGGCTTTCATCAGGGAGTTAATTTTTTAATTTACCAAAAATCTACCAACTTACTACGATACCAAACCTTCTAGCTCCGACGAAAATCACAAGCACTTCCCATTACACAAGTAGTTACCCTTCCCTCCCGCCAAAGAGAAAGAGGTATGGAAAGGAGGCTGGAGAGACTTCTTATATATGAACATTTCGATAATAGACTCCAGTGCTACCAAGTCCGACCTGAAACTTCAGAGATGCATATCGAGCTAAACACTGGATAACAACTATTCGCGAACGCTATGCGGAATCACGCCAAACTATATACTATTAAGTTGATGGTACACGCATCGATGAGCAGAACTTAATACCAGCTGGTCTTAAACAATGTATATAGATTACAAGTTATCTCGGTACGAACCATGTCCCACCATTGTGTCTGTACAGAAATTTGTGGTGACATCATTCTGTGCCTAATATGTACCCTATATATAGGAAAATAAGAAAACCTTTGATATCTTAATAAATTTGGCAATAAATTACTGAAATTGTGCATAAGATGAAAGTTTCGAATATTTGAAATGTTTCTTATAAAGCTTTTACCATAATTAAGTTCAATAAGATAAAAAGAAGCATGAAAACTAATTTAAATGCAGCAAAAAGAAAAAAACCCCAAAAGTTTAATTATATACTAATTAAATATTTTACTGCTACAAATTTACAAATTTATTTTCACTTGAACTTGAAAGTATATCTTTTTACTTTATTGAACTTAATTATGGTAAAATCTTTACAAAAGACCATCTAAAATATTCAAAACTTTCATTTTATATAAAATTTCAATAATTTATTGCGAAATTTATTAAGGTATCAAAGATTTTCTTATTTTGCTATATATTTTTCTATGTATAGAGTACATTTTAAACACAGAGTGACGTCACAGCACATCAGTTGTAATGTGTAATAAATTTAGTGAGAATACCTTGTATTCTATATACCTTGCTCTTAAAGGAATTTCATTTATCGTTTATCATCGTTTTTATATGTATTTAATTTCAGTCAGATTTTTAACTACACAATCAAAACACTACTTGACTGTTGAAGATAAACAGTTACAGTTACTTTCTGACTGGATTGTCTGCAGAAATGATTGCGGGCCCACAATATTTTGGGCGGATCTTCCAACATCACACGATTCTCAAACTGTAAAATGGTTTGAAACAGATGGTGTCAATGTACTTCCCGGAACCAAATCTTACAGAAATAAATTGTGTGTACCACCACGGTTCATTAAGCTTATGTTACCATTTATCGGAAAGTATATGCTACATATAATGAATTCGTGTTTGACGTCATCGTCTTTTCCCAGTGCTTGGAAGTTTGCAACCGTCACGCCCATTCCGAAAGAATCCTCTCCGGAATCTGCAGCGGATTTTCGCCCAATCAGTATTTTGTGCTTTATAGTATTTGAAAAGCTTATGTATAAACAGATATTTGAATATCTCGACCGGGGTGATTTTCTGACGCGTTGGCAATCGGGATTCCGGCGATTTCACAGCTGTGAGACAGCTGCGTTGAAAGTAACTTCTGACATTAGAAGCGCTCTAGACCGAGACCATTTTATGGTCCTAGTACTTCTAGATTTCTCTAAGGTTGATTGCGTGAATCACGGTATCCTCCTCGATAAACTAGCTAACTCATTCAATTTTAGTAACTCAGCCGTTGCTTTAATTAACAACTTTCTGACCGATCGTAAACAGCGAGTCAAAGCCAACGTAGTATTGTCTACTGCAATACCACTAATAAGTGGAGTCCCTCAAAGTTCTATATTGGGTGCTTTGCTTTTCAGTCTGCTTGTAAATGACTTGCCTGACATTGTCCAGGATGTGAGTATCCATTTATATGCTGACGATGTCCAGTTATATCTCAATAGACCTATTGGGCTCTTAGAGGACTGCATTGATCGAATGAACTGTGATCTTAACAGAATCAATGTCTGGTCGAGGAATAATCAGTTGGTTTTAAATCCCATCAAGTCTCACTGTATTTATTTCTACAATCAAAAATTGAATTCTTCTGAAATACCACCTGTAGTTTTAAACAACGTTTCGCTGCCTATGCTAAATAAAGTCACTACTCTTGGCATTATTTTAAATAGCGAAATGAAGTGTTGCGACTACGTTAACAGCATTATCAGAAAAGTTTATGCAGGGCTGCGTATTCTCTGGCTCTCAGCGAGTATCCTGTCTACTGAAAATCGCCTCAGATTAATTAAAACTTTAATTGTGCCTCACATCACTTATGGCGGTGTTATTTTTCCGAAACTGGAAAGTTGCTGTGCTCGTAAGATGGAAGTAGCTTTCAACGACTGCATCCGCTTTGTTTATGGACTTCGCAGGTTTGACCATGTCTCGCCATTTAGATCTCGAATTCTTGGCTGTCCGCTGTTTCCCTACTTGCGTCGACGTGCTCTAGTTTTCTTATATAATCTAATTCATTGTGATCGAGCTAGATACTTACGAGAATTTTTCCAGTTCACACTATCACGGCGTAATAGGAATATATTGCTTCCACGTTTCTATAAATCTTACATGGAGGGTTCTTATCTTGTCCAAATTGCCCGTCTATGGAATAACCTTCCCTTGAATGTCCAAACTGCAGGCACTGTCGGAGTATTTAAGCGGCACATGGAAATACTTGTAGTATAATATTTATTACTCCTTTGCTATTATGAATTATACTCATGATCTCCACAGCAGAATTTACGGTAAATTTTTAAATTCAGCTCTTAAAGGAAACTAAGTTCTTATAGTAGCCCTTATTATATTTAATTTTTATTTTAACTTGTTTCATAATTTAGAAAAATTGTTTCTGTATATTCCTTCCTTCTGTTAACTTTGAAAACTCGATTTCTAGCACCTTTAAATCTAATGTACGAAAAAAGATTATTAACTCTGTATACAGTATTCCTAAATAAATATTTCTATTTCTATTTTGTGTGAAGAAGGTATACATATCGCTCATTTGCTGCAACAACGTCATAACTCAAAAATCTTGATTTTTGAGTTATTGCTACAGGAAGAATGGTAATCAACTACACTTTTAGCTGGTAAAGTGACATATCTGAGCTAATACGATTTTCCGCGAGAGAGCAGTAGTGTCGTTATAGTAGCTTTACATGTCAATCAGCATGTTAGTTGCAACACTGTCTCATTTCAGTTTGCAATGTGCTTTTGTACTTAAAACATCGTTAAAATTTTAGGAACAGTGAGTTATGACATTGTACGTGTAAAATTTGATGTGGCCACGTTTGCATTATTTAGATATATGACTTTCTTGCAAAAGTATATTCCCCATTGTCGTACTATTTTGTGTTAATACGTTGTTGCGAATAAAATGCCTTCGTTTTTTAATTAGCAGTTTCCACGTATGTGTCATTATGACACTCTAGCAGAATATCATCTTCCAAAATTAATGTTTTACTATGAAGTATTTCTACTAATGTCAGTCTTGTTGGTATAACCTATATCCAACAAATCAGTTATGCATACACATCACTTCTTAGTATTCAGTCTGATATCCAATAAATTGGCTAAAGACTTATTATAAGTATTAAATGAAGTTAATTTCATAATTTTTCAAACTTCGGTCATAGAATCATGAAATCCAACACTCGAGGGAGTAGAATGCTGCAACTAGCTATGAACCAACAAGTGGGAAACACTACACAATGGCAGATAATAAATGTTCCATCTACTTCTGAATGCGAACAATATAAGAATTCATTGTCTAAGGAAGAGTCTTCAGTAGATTGTGGTATGTACATAAATTAAAATTTTTGAAGCTATAACCAATGTTGGTTTTATCAATTTATTTTGTGACAATGATAACTGTATTCTAATTCGGCATTGTGCAAATCATTTTAACTTCAACTCCAAGCTCTTCGTCATATAACTCTTCGTTATTTTCTGAAGATGAAGATAATTCTCTTTATGATACCACGTATGTTCCTGACAATGCTAATAGTGAGACTGACAACGAAGTTGATTTAGATGGCAGTAATTGTGATGCTCTTACCGGCAATGATGGAACCAGTCCGACTATCACTATGTCATCATTTTATCCTTCATTGAACAGTACTTCCCAAATCACTCCCGATAGCTGCATTTCCTGCGCAATTTCCGAAACTTCGACTATATTAACGAGTCCACTTAAGAAAGGAGTTAAGCGAAAAAGAAATGAGACTAGCTGGAAAAGGAGCCTAAATAAAAATTTTAGGAACAGTGGAAAGGAATATGAAAAGCATGCCAAAGGGAATAAACTGCGAAGTGAGAGAAAGATGAAACCTCCGTGTATAGAAACATGTAAAGTGAACTGTTCTGTAAAGTTTAGTGAAAAGGAACGAATAGAAATTTTTTCATCATTTTGGAACTTAGGGGATTTGGAAAAACAACGACAGTTTATTGCGAATAACATGGAGGCCATTCAGCCAAAATATCAATGTGGGCGAGTAGGTGGTACGAGCAAGAAAAGAGATAATAATAATGCCTTCTATTTCCGTCGTAATGATTTGAGGATCCGCGTATGCAAGTTGCTCTTTAAGAACACTTTAGATATCAGTGATCGTCCTATTCGTACTGTAATAGAAAAACGAAATAAAGTGGCAAATGTTCTACTGGAAGAGGATCGCCGCGGGAAACATGGTAAACAGAAGAAAGGGAATCCTGCTCTAAAGGAAAGTGTTAAAAATTTTGTCGAGAAGATTCCGAAGATCGAAAGTCATTACACTCGTGCCAACACCTCCAAGCATTTCATCGATGGGAGCAAATCGATTGCAGAGATCCATATAGACTACATGACCGATTGTAAAGAAAAAAATATTTTATTCGTAAATTACGTAATGTTTTATCGAATATTTACCGAAGATTTTAATATCTCCTTTTTTACTCCAAAGAAGGATTTGTGTGAAACATGCACTGCGTACGATAATGCTGAGGGAGAGGAAAAAGATAAGTTAAAAGAATATTACGATCGGCACTTAATGGAAAAAGAATTGTCCAGAAATGAAAAGAAAAGCGATAAGGAGAAGCCTGGTATAGCAGTAGCAATCTACGATTTGTAGGCTGTAATGCAAATACCTAAAGGCAATGTTTCTACTTTTTATTACAAGTCGAAAATAAATGTGTTTAATTTCACTATATACGATCTCAAGAGTAACGATTGCGAATGTTAGGTTTGGGATGAATCCAACGGCCATAGGGGTATTAATGAATTGGGTACATGCGTTCTTCAATACTTAAATAAAAAAGCTATGTTAGGTGAACAAGACATAATATTTTATTCAGATAATTGCGCTGGACAACAAAAAAATAAGTTCATGGTCGCGCTCTACCTTTACACTGTCAACCATCTTAACATCAAAAGCATAACACATAAGTACCTCATTAAAGGACACACACAAAATGAGGGAGATTCAGTGCACTCATTAATTGAACGTCAAGTGAAACGACATTTTAAGGGTGGGCCAATGTACACGCCGGAGTCATTCATTGCTGCTATCCGTACCGCTAAGAAAACGGAAATCCACTTAACGTTACAGAGCTGTGCTTCGAAGATTTTTTTGATATTAAAGACTTAGCAACTGAAATGGGGCCCTTGAATATGTCGCAAGTAAAAATAACATCAGTGAAAGTCTTCCAAGTGCAACGCGAAACGCCATCTTCCTTTTTCTTTAAAACGTCCTATGAAAATGACTTCAAAACGGCGACTATAATTAGAAAGAAGAAGGAGAACGACAAGATAGCATTGACGAGAGCTTTTCACTCAAAACTTGAAATTGCGGACAACAAAAAAAAAGGATCTGCTTGAATTAGTCCAGAAAAACCACATACCTAAATTTTACAGTTCCTTCTACCGGAATTTATAAACTCTCATTATTTTTAATTTTTACTGAAGTATTTTTATTTGCTTTTATATTTACTGAAATGTAAATAATAAATTAGGTACGTGAACTTTCTTGAAATATTGTATCATTTTAGTTGTTGGAAATTAGCATTACTAACATAATAAGGAAATTCGAAAAAAATATTGAGCAATGATACTTTTTCTTATCAACAATAACGTCACACTCTACTTATGTCGCACAAAAAAAATGGATTTTAGCAGCAAAACCGTCATAAGTAAAACTTGGGGTCATGTTCAAGACGTGGAAGACTGTCTAGTATAAATTTCGAGATTGACTGCACTTCCATATCATTACCGGATGTTACTCCACCCAATTGCGATGATTTTACATTTTAATATTATATTATCGGGAAGTTATACACATTTAAATCTTCAAATGCGTCTCCTGAAAAATAACAATTTTTGAGTTCTGACGTTCTTGCAGCAAATAAGCGATATGTGCAACCTCATTACACAATTTAAAAAATTGGTGCTTTCTGCGACTTGCGAGTAAAAATTTTTTTTAGTGGTTGTCAGGTTGAGAGGAAAATGGGATTACAATCCAGGATACGAATTAAAAAAAAATCCGTAAAAAGGATAATTATTTTGAATTATTTTCATACTTTTTTTTTAATATGGTGCAATATGTTCTGGAACAGTTCTTACTTTACGTTTTGAAGAGACAGTTTCACGGTATCACAAGCAGTCCCAATGTCACCAATCCATAGTAGCTAGAATAATCTAATTACATCCCTAGTACCTGCATTTGTGTATGTTATGAAGGAATCACTGGAAATCTAACATGCATCGACCCAATTATTACTGCACACAATTTTCTGTTGTTAGATTATTTCGTCCCTTTCTAGTATTTTAAGCTTAGTATGATATGTTAACCTTCCCCCTCCTCATTTATCATAAAAGTGGAAACAATTTTCCATTAACAAATTAGAAACATTGAATAGAAAGCTGCTTAAGGACAGGCAGGTTAATGGATGTAAATGCCTACACCTGCACGAAACAGGAAAACTGAGCCAATTACTGAAAAGAGGAAATAGAGAAAATAAAATAGTTCCATAGGCTTCTGGTTAGAATATGAGCACGAGAATTGGATTGACTTTTATGGGGTCGCAAAAAATCAATAAACATAATTATTGTAAATTATCACAGTGTGTGATATTTTCTTAACACAAAAGTAGTTTTATGAATTTCAATTCCTGATAGCCATTTGGGCATCGGGTTTTAGCTTCACTTACCCAGGTTAGGGTGAAAATTTATACGCTACCAAGGAACTTGAGTGGTGAAGAATGCTGGGCTACATATTTTATTTAATCAATTTTTATTTAATTTGAAGTCTTACGTAGTACCTAGACAACTCCGGAAACCTATCCTATCTAAACTTGTCTATCTTGTCCGTGTTTTTATATTTTTTATTTATGTTTTTTTCGGTCTTGCGCTGGGGTGATTCTTGACTTGGGCTGGTCCTCTTGTATTAATTCCTTTTCATCTTATCTGTCGTTTTCGTCTTTCCTTTGTTTATTTAAATATATTTTCTTTTTGTCCTGGTACATACGGGCCAGAGGTCTTTTCACTATAATTTATAATTCTTGTTTACTTTCGTTAACTAGGTATTTCAATAATATGAGTTAATAGTCTATTTTGATTTTTCCTTACTTTTTCTGTTTTTTCTGAACTTTAAAACTTCCAATTTTTTCATATTTTTTCTTATCAGTTTGAAAGGCCAGCTTCGAGAGAGCTCGGGCTTTCCAATAAATTTTCTTGGTGTCCCTTTTTCGTGGAGTTGGCCTTGACACCGAGGTTGGAGTTTGCCATATTGACACGTTTATAATGTGTGACTCAACAACATGTCGATAACGTAGGAGGATTGATAAATAATTATTTTAATTAGTTAGCATGGTCACATTTCTATAAGCGGATTGCAATATGGTAATCATGGGCTTTCAATTTGTTAATGTATAAAGTCTCCTTTGATATCTTCAATCCACTACAGGTACAAAGATACTCAAATGTATATATATTTCGCACAAAAAAAAAAATAGAATTTCTGATATTCATTCTCGTTCCAGGAGTTCCTTAACATCATATAATAACACGGTCGAGAACTATAGGAAAAATCGAAAATTTAGCAGTTGACGAAGTTCATTTTGACAGCGATAAGGAAGAAAAACGAGGACAAAGTTTTATTTGAACGAGAAATTGTTACGGTCTCGAGAGAGTTTATCTCAGTTTGTAAAAGATGATATGAAAGCACGCCTAACTGTAGTGTCAGTGGTGATACTAACGCTCTTTTTTCTTTTAGGCATAGAGGGTTTGTAACAGCAACTCAGCTCTTGGATATCGCTGAAGGTTTTACACTAAGAAAGAAGACTCAGTGAGTAAAGGAAAGGCGTTGAAAGACATATGATGAGCTCCTAGCCTAGATCAGCAAAGGCCAGCTAAAGCTCATGGGTTGGGGTGGATGGAAAAAGAAAAAAAAGATTTTCGCTGATCACTGCAAGCAACCAAGAGAAAAGAGGAAAAAAAAAACGAGGAGGAATAAAAAAAACAAAGACATGAGCTCCTGATATCGAGAGCTATACCTTAAGGTACGCCACCCCCCCCCCCACCCCGTGTATTTACGTCCCATTGTGTTTGGACACCCAGTCATACTCCCGGCCCACAAGTACTCCCGCAAAAGGCTTATTCACTCATTACGTAATTATTTTATTCTCGCAAAGAAAAAAAGAAGCTATGACGGATGTCCCATAAGAAAATTTATACACTAACAATAGAATATGCTTATCCAAGCTAATTATAAATAATATGTATTTATAGATATATAATGTAAAAAATAAATAAAAATTCAAGGTTTTAATTCATGCAAATTAACACTACTTAACTACCCATGTTGGTAATGCCCTAAAGTTAACAAAGTTAAAGTTTAGTTATAAGTAATCCAAAAAAGGAGGGAAAAAGAAAATTCAATTTAAATTAATGTATGAATGTACCACTTCCAGCACTGCTAAGAACGAGGAATTTTATAATGCGCGGTGAAAAGATAGCTAACTATTTAATTGATGCTGTGTGATGCTGTTGGAAATACGTGTTCTCAGATAACCAAAAAGAATAAAAAAATAAATTAAAATCCTGCTTATTCAAGCTCAATAGCGTTCGTTCTTCTGCTAAGTATGTGCTACAATCTGGAAAAGTTCACCGATACTACAATTCTCGTTCTCTCAGGAGCAGGAAAAATTGTACACCGCTTCTATCTTAATGCTGGATCATAAGAAGGCGAGAAAAACACAAACTTTCACTTTCGCGACCAATATTACTGTTCCTATACATTTTTATAAGCCTTGATTTAAAAAAACTGTCACGCTGCTCATATGATAATCCTAGGCTTGTTTGTAACTAGTTGCGGGTGACTAACTTGCTGCCTCATCCACTCCTTTGTGGCTGTGTTCACCTGTCCTAGATGCAGCCTTATCGCCTAAATGCGCTGATGGATAGGGACCACAGAGTTCGTAATCATGCACCCTCGTACTTTCACTCCTATGTATGTTGAAGCCTTTAATGCTTATTTCCTAGAGCCAGAATTGGAGCAAGTATTACTGAGGTTGCCTGATTTATTTCATGATTTTTTTTTGCTTTTCTTTTGCTGTAAACTTACCACTCTCACCTTTGTTTCCTGTTTTATTATGTATGGATGCTGTAGATATTCACTCAACAAACGCCGGAGTAATTCGTGATCCGAATATAAATGTAGTGTCGCGGGTCGCGTTTTTTTTTCTCAACTAAAGATTACTTTGGAGGTCATAATATTATCAAAATAAGCAATGTAAACTATGCTTATTTTGATTTAATAAATTTATTACTATGTGTAATTACACCAAATCGCATTAGCCACTAAGAGAAAACACCCTTGAACAATACACCGAACCAATAGATATTTATCAATCTGCTTCTGCCGGCGATTAAACTGACTGTCTTTAGCAAAATCCTTAAACTGATAATTAGCTACAACTGGCCATATGATCGATTTGGCCATATGATCGATTTGGTGAACAGACCGCTTATCTGATTGATACATTCAGGGGCTTAGTATCAATACGGGATTCTACCAAAACAATGCGTAAGGAATTTTACACGGCTATGCTAAATTCTCATTCAGTCGTGCGAAAATTTTGTTGTCTGATGCCCGCAGGCGATTATAAATTTGTGTTGTTATTTTTTTTTCTATTGCATTGAATTTGTTTGTATAGAATGATGTTTGTCGTCACCACTACCTCCTATAAGGTGATAGCTTAATAGACAGTATTCTAGGAATACGGACATGACTTGGGAACGTGATCGTTACAGAAAAGAAATGCGATCGTGTAACGAGAAGACTAACGTCCGCAGTTATTTATTTAGAGTGGCTTCGACCTTTTTCTGTGTGCTATTACAACCATACCACTTAGGGAGGGGTAGTTAGTAATAGTTAGTATAGCTTATATGAAAATCTTTCCTTTTTATAATTTAATTTTATTTTCATATTTTCCCACAAAATATTTTCTCACAAAATTAGGCTTACACTTCAAAAATTAAATTTCGCGAATTTTTCCATTACAAACATGCACATGAAGGATTCACGTTACACATTTGGTTTTCTAAAAATAGGTGATAGGCAGAAATATTTTTCGTGGGGATGAAAATTTGTCTATACATGGATTGATTTTATGTTAGAGATAATATGAGATTGAAAATGAAATTATGCATTTCTTAAATAATAATTTTCTTTTTTGCTGAGGCCTTTGACACCAAATGCTGTTCTTGTATTACGGAGTAGTTACGAATCGAGTTATATTCGTATCGTATGGAACGAAAGTTATCAGAATAAGATGACGATTAGGAGATGTCGATGTAGTATTTACATCCTGAAATGAAGATTGAAAAATTTGTTAAGGATTCATGCGATTGTATTATCTGGTTGCTATGCGAATTATCAAGTTTTATTAAGAATTGAATTCTATATTGTAATTTGTGTAATTGTTCTTTCTTTAGCATTTGAAATATTAATAGTTAACTTTAAATATCACAAGTCAATGGAACTTGACTTTTATCTTAATATCAACTTTCTGCAACCTCAGCCAGCCATACACTTTAGATTACTGTATTATCGGAATTGCTGTATGAAGAAGAAGACAATATACAGCTGTCATAGTTTTTCGTAGTGCTGGGAAAATTTTTTGTAATTTAGTAAATTTAAAATCAATTTTTTTAAGTTTTTTCGTTGAAAATTTGTTTTACTGTAATTTGAGAGTTAACACTTATTGGAGTTTGCATACATTGTTGATTCATTGAATCGGATCACATAATATTATACATGTGGCCTCAGATTTACTATTGGCCGGACTCTGACGTTCTAATTTCGCCACTCGACATTCTGGATACGAATTAACATAATAATTTCTTCAGGAATATTTGCGGATAGTTATCTTGTGAAACATCGGATCCTAGAAGGCATTTTCAATCACTGGATGTACATTATACATAACCTCATATCACAATATCTTATCGCATAAAGGTTTTCATAATATCATCTCATCTCTACTGATATAAGTGATTGTATATTTCTATTATTGTTGGAACCTTATGTATAACCGTATTTTTCATTAAGTTTATTACAAGGTGGAATCTTTACAATATTACCTTTATAAAATCCCGGAATTCTCACGTATATGCACTTCTCAATTCTACATTGCGTCAATCACGCCATCTTAGTGTCAGCTCTATTATAATTATTCTCTACGATGGCGCCTAAATGCATGCTTTGTACTTCGTTCATGAACAAAAACTACATTGGCTTTAAGTGTCTCGAATGTAACAAGCATTTTCATGCTTCATGTACCAATTTATCTCAGGAGATTACGACTAGTATTTCGAAGGGGGCTGTTGCCTACCGCTGCACGAACTGCACTAATACTAATCCCAACAAGTCGATATCAGACGGGAGCCCGGAATGCGATGATATCGACCTCACGGACATTGCTTCAGTCATCCAAAAAATGACTTCCGAAATTAACTCCATCAGCGGTAAACAAAAAGAATTTAGTAATTCGGTTAATCTATTAGTTGATGGTCTTAACGACATTAAGAAGCTAACTGGAAAAGTAGTCAATGCTAATTCGGACAAAATTGCTCAATTGGAAAATGATAATGTCACTCTCAAAAATAATGTCAACCAGCTTATGGATAGAGTTTCATACTTGGAAGATAGGCATCTGTCATCTATTGCCGAAGTAAGAAATGTTCCCTTTCGTTCGGGTGAAGAAATACACCTCTTAATTGGGAAGCTGCACGAATCTATAAAGATCCCATTGAAGGACACGGATATTGTGAATGCATATCGAAAATCTCAACGTCAACATCCTCAAGAATTAGCAGGTTCAATTATAATAAGGTACGCATCTCAATCTATCAGAGATAGAGTAATTTTAGCTAGTAAGATCAATAGGAGTAGTTTAACTAGTAGAATTTTTGGTAGTATTGATGATAAAAATGATAAGATTTTTGTTAATGAATTTCTCAGCAGAGAGAAGAGGGCTTTATTTCACGGGGCAAAACAATTTAAACTTAAATTTAATTACCAATTCTTATGGATCAAGAATTCTAAGATTTATTTAAAGAAGGATTCTAAATCTAAATCCATTGTTTTAAAAAACTGGGCTTGTCTTGAACAAATCTATAATGCTAATAAGGACATAGTTAATTAACATGTCTCTTAATATATATTACCAAAATGTCAGAGGGCTTCGCTCCAAGACTGAAGAAGTAAGATTAAATATTTTGGGTTGTTATTATGACATTATATGTTTTACTGAGACCTTCTTGAATGAAAGTGTTCATAATAATGAATTATTTAGCAATAAATAATCTGTTTATAGAAAGGACAGAAACCTTGTCAATAGGCCTGAAAAGGACGGTGGTGGGTGCCTAATTGCAGTCAATAATACTTTTAATTCGTATCGAGTAGAATCTTTTGAAACGGAGTATGAGGATCTATGGGTTGCAGTTAGCTCCAAGCATAGAACTTTATACATTTGTTTAACTTACATCCAACCTCAGTCCTCGCTCGATTTGTATAATTCAATATTTTCTAATATCAGTACCAGAATTTTGTCCTGTCCTAATAACTCCCAATTCTTAATTCTAGGAGACTTTAACTTACCATTTTTACAATGGGAATATGAATCTGATAGTAACTCTTTGATATTTAATAACGGATACAGTGGTACGGCTCTCTCTTTACTTGATACTCTGTCCATATGTAACCTCAAGCAGTACAATAACCAGTTTAATAATAATAATAGACTTTTGGACTTGGTATTAACCGATATCCCACATTACAACACTGTAGTATCTGCATCTTTATGTCCCTTATCTAGGATTAACCCTCATCATCCTGTAATTGACATAACTCTTTCCATTTGTGTCGAGAAAATTTTGCGAAATAATAATAATAAATATTTCGATTTCAGGCGTGGTGACTATATCAGCTTGAATAATTATTTAGAGAATGTTGATTTCTCCAATTTATGTAACTCGGACGTAGAACAGTCATTCAGTGATTTCTACCAAATTTTAAATGATGGCATCAATTACTTTTTAAGTACCTGAGGTAAAGCGCAGAAATAAACGGTACCCACACTGGTTCTCTCGCCCTCTAATACTTGCTCTTGAGACTAAGGATAGATTTCGCCGTCTATACAAAAAAGGACGTAATCCTGAAATCTATAGCACATTCTCCTACCTAAGAAGAATTTCGAAGAAACTTTTGCATGAATGTTATAGAAAGCTAATTAACACCACAGAAAATTCATTAGATGAGAACCCCAAAGCATTCTGGGCTTTCTGTAAAAATTTAAGAAAATCCAACACTTATCCAAATGAAATGGTATATAATGATGAGGTGTCTCGGTCCACTACTAAATCATGTGAAATGTTTTCTCGTCATTTTAAATCAGTTTATACAACGGATGATCAGTGTGCTGGATTAAACATGTCAAAAGAAGATAACGGAGTTCTAAATAATATTAAACTGAACGCTGTCTCCAGAGAGGAAGTTCTCAAGGTCCTTGATCTACTGGATATAAATAAGAACCCTGGCCCTGATGGAATCCCTAATGCTATCTATAAAAAGTGCTCGCACTCATTAGCTCGACCGTTATGTGATCTATTTAATTTGTCTATTGCCCGGAAAATTTTCCCTTCAATATTGAAGCGCTGTTTTGTTACACCTATTTTCAAATCAGGGGATCCTAGATTAATTACTAATTATCGTCCAGTTTCCATCTCTAGTAGCCTGGAACTAATATTTGAGAAAGTTATTTATAATCAGCTCCTTTCCCTTACTAAAGCACTTATTTCGGATAATCAGCATGGTTTTTTTCCAGGTCGTTCCACTGTCACGAATTTGGTTTCATTTGCGGACTTTGTGGCCACTTCCCTTGACCAAGGGAAGCAGGTTGACTGTGTTTATACGGATTTTTCTAAAGCCTTCGATAAAATTAGTCACAAAATAGCTTTAACCAAGATGGCGCGGTTAGGTTTTCATGCAAATACCATTCACTGGTTCTCATCTTATCTCCTCAATAGAGATTGCTTAGTAGCATTCAATGGTCTATTTTCTGGTCCCTATGAACAGATTTCAGGTGTTCCGCAGGGAACTGTACTAGGTCCATTCATCTTCTTAATGTACATTAATGATCTTCCATCACATATTAAGTCCAATTGCTTATTGTATGCAGATGATGCTAAAATATTTACGAACATAGAATCCATTAGTGATTGTCTTAGCTTACAGCAGGACTTATGTGCCCTTCATGGCTGGTGTACTGATAACAACTTTGAAATCAATATATCTAAGTGCAATCTCATCTCGTTTTCTCGCAAAAGTTCCCCTCTTTTATTCGATTACAATGTCAACAATGCTCCCTTAGGTCGAGTGGATTCCGTTAAAGACCTCGGCGTGCTTTTCGATTCAAAGTTACTATTTAGGGCCCATTTGAATCATATTACATCAAGGGCTTTTCGATTAATGGGTTTCATATTTCGTGCTGGTAAATCGTTTTCGTTTCCTGCTTCTTTCGTTACATTGTTCAATACTCTTGTTAAAAGTGTTTTGGAATACGCCTCTCAAGTTTGGAATCCTTTCTACTCGACATACTCAGATCAGTTGGAGGCAGTTCAGAGGAGATTCACGCGATTTTTGGTATACAAGTTTGAACGTTCGTACATCGATTATGGAGACAGACTTGCTAAGTTCAGTCTGCTGTCCCTTGAGAATAGAAGACTGTACTTGGATGTAATGTTTCTATTTAAACTGGTTAATGGTAATATTGATTGTCCTTATTTGTTATCTAGGATCAATTTTAGTGTCCTATTTAGGACATTAAGACAACAAGACTTGTTCTATTTACCTTCCCATAGGACTAATTTAATAGAAAAGTCTCCTATATTTAGATTTCAAAAGTCATTTAACAATAAATTCTCTGATATTGACTTGTTTGGCATTAGCCCTCTGACATTCAAAAAGCTTATTATAGATGAGTTCATACAGCCAAGATAATTTTATTCATTGCCCCTTTCACTTCATTTCATTTCATTTCCTTCTTTTTCTTTTTATTGGTTTTCTGAGACTTACGATTGCCCTTTTCTCCTTTTCTCTGGACTTCTATAACCGTAGTAAAATCATAGTAAATTTTGAACACTGAATTAATTCTCTAGTATTTAGTAGTAGTTTTAATTTTAATTTTTTACTTTTTCTTTTTTCTTTTGTATTTGAACATTTATTTTATATCTAGTACCTAGTATCTATAAGTAATATTACTCTTTCCTTCTGTAGTCAACTGATACTTGTATATCTCTAATACGTTATATTTTCTTTTCTTCCAGTGATTTGTATATTGAATTTGATATCTGGTAATTAACCATAACTTGAATTAATCTTACTTACAGTAATGTTTTCGTAATCCTAATATTTTTGATATTCTTAATATTGAATTATATATCTCTAGTTTTGCGATTGGTATGTAGCTGTACACGAATGTATCACTGCTAACCGGTAGATTATAATTGGATTTTTAGAATCTGTAGTCTATCGGAGGAACTTGAAGTTAAAATAAAATAAAATAAATAAAATATTAATATAATCTCGAATGCTCTGTTCTTCACCATGGTAATGATAACTTCGAAACACATTTATAGTTAAGAAAAATTACAAAAGTAAAAGCGTGGTCCAGTTAAAATTAAATCCAGCACCTTGAGTGTAAAAATAATATTAGAACAAATAAAAATTAAATCCAGCAAATACATTAACTGCAAAAATAATATTTAAACAAGTTAAAACTATATCAAACAAACACATCAAACTATGAAAGCATTATAATAATACCTAAGCCCCATAATACAACGACTGTGTAGGACTTTAACCAATTAAGAACAACATAAACATACACTGATCAGGACTAAAATTATTCAATAATGATTAGTGCAAAAAGCTCTGACCACATAAATAGTGTCGTGTAAACGGAAGGTGAAAACATTTGTAAGTATGTCAATCGTAGCGTGCGAATGCACCCGCAATAACAGTGCGCGACGGAATTAAAGCGCGATATTTATTCTTAAAGTAAGTTACGAAAAGCAGGATGCTGAAAGTGACGTCAGACAGAGGAAAATACTTCTTTTTCTCCAACAGTCAGTGTGTCCCGACTTGTATGCAAGATCTGCAGTTAGTTCTATCAGGTTTCCTAAAAATTATAAAGGAAGTAAAAGTTTGGATTAGAGAGGAAGAATTATAAAAAAAGGGAAGAATAGTTTTCATCAAAGAAAATAAAAGGAATTAAGGACTTCGGATAAAAAGGAGAAAAGCAGTGAAGAACATAATAAGAAATAAATTATTATTAATTAAGAGGAATTTTTTGACCCATGCGGGCAAATTCTTTGGCAGCTAGGACACTGCTAGATGTAAAGACGCAGAAGAGCAGCATCTCTAGCAAAGTTAAGTACCCCACTTGATATAAATATTTATATATACATTTATATATATCAGGGGTGGCCAACCTTTTTGGAAGCAAGGGCGCAATTAAGAAGTTTTAGGAACGTTGCGGGCGCAACAATATGAAAGGCCATCCTACACGCTTATTGTTAAAGTTATTATTATTTTTTTTAAGTCCTTAACTATACTTTCTTAAGATTATTTTTTTCGTTTAATTTGTGTTATTTTTAATTTTGATTTATTTTTATTTTATTTATGGTTAAAATAACAATACAAATGTGTAATAACAGTTTTATTGAACGACATTTATTACATAATACATGAAAAATTATTATTCGTTAATAACCAAGATTGGGATTGTATTTGTTGATAAAATTTTTTCAAAATCAGGACAGTAATTTGATACTGCTACTGTCATTCCTTAAGACGTGATCTAAACTTATTTTTGATGAATTGCATTGAAGAAAATGTGGCTTCGCTTAAGTAAGTCGATCCAAAAGAAGATTTTACCTTCAGTGCAGAATTTTTTAATATTCGATATTTACGTGCTTGAACTAATTTCCAAATATAATATAATATAATGTTAATAACTTTTAAAACGACGTCGTTTTGTAATTCTACAAATTTCAGTTTGACTTTTCTAAATTGGTTGCATAAAATCCATTTTTTCTGCACTTAAAATAGTAATGAAAGAAAAATAATTTAATAATTTATTGTTAAATTAAAAAGAAAAAATATTTATATTTTTAACAAAAATAAACGAATTGGTTACAATAACTGTATTTCATAGGTACGATAAATGTATACAACACAAAACCTTTAATGTCAACACTCTTATGACACCAACTGTCACCGACTATGTGACATAGGTGGCTCATAGATGACAAAATGATCTGTAAGAATACAATAAAAACATACAAGATGGCACTAAAATTCTATATAATTAGGTAAAATAATAATTTTTTGTAATGGAACTAAGTACTTATATTTTATTGTATACAGAGTTATTTACTATGTCAATAAATAATTATTTGAAAATTTAAATTAGTATATAAGTAATAATTAATTTGAAGAAAATTCTGCTTAAATGCTGGATCATGTATGCGAGTGGAAATAAAATAAAAAAATATTTTAATTTATCGGGACTTGTGTCTTGGGCGTATAATAAATCGCATACGGGCGCGGGGTTGGCCACCTTTGATATATATGTATATATACAGAGTAATATATATATTGTGAGACCTGTGCTCAACGAAGGAGGGTTCCGGTTGATAATAGATAACTCAGGCTTTCAGTTCAAATATAGAAATTTTAATTTCAATATATATTGCTTACAACTATTATCACAAAAAAATTAAATTCTTAAAACTAACCTAACTTACTACTATAATTCAAACAAAAATTCAATACTTATACTATCCTAAGCTAAAATAATTCAACAATAATTAAAATTCAATAGCTCACAAAAATAAAAAAAAAACTGCCACAGAGGTTTGCTCCTTTTATTCCTGAAAACAAGAGAGAAAATTCACAATTAACTCCATGAATTAATCTAAAAAAAATCAAATAAAAGTTTTTGTGCAGCACGTATAAACACTATAGCAGTAATAAAAATTTAGCAGAAGTATGTTTCTGCAGCAGGAATAAACTCCTTATCAGGTGAAGAATGCAAATGATGCAGAAGTAAATTTCTGCAGTAGGAATAAATTCCTACTTAGATGGAAGGAGGGAATTAAAGCAGAACTAAATTTCTGCAGTAGGAGTAAGCTCCTACTTAGATGGGAGGAGAATTTGAAGCAGAGTAAATTTCTGCAGTAGGAGTAAATTCCTACTTAGATGGAAGGAGAAGGTGAAGCAGAGTAAATTTCTGCAGTAGGAGTAAATTCCTACTTAGATCGAAGGAGAAGGTGAAGCAGAAGTAAATTTCTGCAGTAGGAGTAAATTCCTACTTAGATGGACGGATGGAGTTAAAGCAGAATTAAATTTCTGCAGTAGGAGTAAATTCCTACTTAGGTCGGAGATGGAGAGTAGCAGAATTAAATTTCTTCAATAGGAGTAAATTCCTACTTGGATGGAAGCAAAATCGGATTTTGGATAGTTAGGAAAAAAATCAGAGTGAATTCTGATGTGTTCAAATTAAATTCTGAATTGAGAATGTATCTGCTGTGGCTCGTCGCCTTTTTATAGCCGCCGTGAACCGCTACGTTTCGGCTTCACGATGGGTTGCCTTGGGACAAAATGTTATAACTTCGAAAATTCGACGTTCGAAAATTTATCGAAAGTCGATATGTTGTAAGTTGTAACACTTTCGACAGGCATTAATTTCGATAGAATATCACTGAGTTTTGCTGAGAGTGATGGTACAAGCGAAGATGAAAAAATGTAGAAATTAGATTCAAATGTTAAATTTTTTTTTTTAATTTATTCAATATAAATGATTTTATACATTTATTATACAGATTCTTCAAACTTGAAGTTATAAAACTTGTGAAAATATTTCTGGAATTCAAAAATTAAAGAGGCAGTACATTTGTTAGGTATATCCATACCATAATACCAGTGCCTTAAAAATTTTCTTTTGTCGCGGAATTAGTTATTTCTTCGTCATTTTCGTTATCCTCCACAAATAAAGCCTTTGTGCTTCCAAACTTCATAAATTGCAATTGCATTATTATTTAAATTTATCAACAACTAGAAAAAGAATCTATAAATGTCATTTGTGCTAGGGGAAAAACTCGAAAATAATTTCGAAACAAGCAAAATCGCCTGTCGAACGAAAATACCGCCACAGCGTAATCGTCGCTTCGATGATCGCTTTTGATGAGAAAGTATAACATGTAGCCATGGCAACGCTCGTTCTCAAAGTTGTATTCGATTGAACTTTGCCGAGGGGCGTCCCCGCAGTGACATCATAGTGTAACCATAATCGAACTAAAAGTTGGATTTCACTCACTGAACTCGTACTGCGGTGAAAAGAAACTGACGTAATGTAATGCCATTTGAATGACAATAGTAATTGGAGAAAAATGGTAAGTTTGTTGATAATTATGAACTTTATTTATATATTTTAATGTTTTCATAATTTTTTCAGATAGAAAAGTGAGAAATGAACTTTTAAAGGTTCGATTATATAAGGGCGGAGTTGTTCTTGTAGTGAAGGTGCAAGGAAGTTGCAGATAAGGATTGCCTTTTAGATAAGTGTTTTTATTTTGAACCGATTTTTAATTAGATACTTTGTGTTCTTTTAGTTTTGCCTTTTAAGAACACAATATAGGGAGGAATTCGCATCGAGGGATGAAGATTTTATATGTGGACTGAACATATATATATATATCTATAGGTATTGATGTATGTCCTTTAATTATCTTATAATTAATTTTTATATGATTTTGTTTTGTGCGTAATTTTGAGCGTGTGACTTGTGCCCCCCCCCCCCCCGTCTTTTTTTTTTGAAGAGGCAAGTCGCCCGGAAAAGTTACAATTTGTGCAGAAATTTTAATATACATATAAAAATATCGCGTCACTCAGTTTGTAGATGGCGCTTTTGTCCAAATCTAAGAAAAATTGAGGTAAAAGGTAAAAGTCGTTTTCATTGAAATTGCAAATACAAGTTGAAAAATGGACTAAATCCGACAACATTTTCTTAGTGTTGTCGTACACATATTTCATTTTTTAGTATATGCCTGACAACGAATACATGTAGAGAGTTGAAATTTGGTACGTGATGTTTTCAATTTAAAATATGGTCTGAATCGGACATCCCCTTCTTGATGTTGCCATACAAAATTTTGGCTTTTCACTATATATTTGGAAAGTGTCTGAGGACGTGTCGACATGGAGAGCTCAAATTTTGTACAAGCCGTTTTCATGAAAATTGCATATCCAACTGAGAGATGGACCAATCGGGCAGTCCCTTTTTGGTATTGCCATACAAAACTTTAGCTTTTCACTATATTTTTGGAATTTGCCTGAGAACGTGTCTACGTGAGAAGCTAAAATTTTTTACATCGCGTTTTAAACAAAAAAGAAAAATTTAAATTTAAGAACGGGACAAAGCGGGCAACTCCTTCGAGGGGTTGCCATACAAAAATTTCGTTTTTCACTATATATTTGGGCATTGCCTGAGAACGCGTCGACGTAAAGCACAAAAATTTTGGACATAGTGTTTTGATAGTATTAGTGAATAAAATTACAAAAATGGTCTGAATCGGGCATCCCCTTCTTGATATTGCCTTACAAAATTTTGGTTTTTCAGTATATATTTGGAATATGTCCGAGAATGCGTCAAATTTTCCGCACGGCGTTTTCATCAAAATTGCAAATACGAGTTCAAAAATGAATCAAACCGGGCGACCCTTTTTTGGTGTTGCCATCCAAAATTTAAGGTTTTGACTATATATTTGGACACTACTTCACCCGTCGACGTAGAATGCTGCAGTTTTATACACGGGCCCTTTTAAAAAAAAATGTAAATTAAGTTCAAAAATGGGATCAATCGGGCAACTCATTCGTAGGGTTGCCATACAAAAAATTTGGTACGTGACGTTTTCATAGCAATTGAAAATAAAATTTAAAAGAGAACAAAATCGGGTTACCCCTTCTTGGTGTTGCCATAGAAAATTTTGTGTTTCACGATATACTCCGAAGCTGCCTGAGGAGGCATCGAGGTGGAGAGCTCATATTTTATATACCGCGTTTTCATAAAAAAAAAATTTTATGCAAATACAGTACGAAAATGGTACTAATCTGGTAACTCCTTGGTAGGGCTGCTATTCAAAAACATCGTTTCAAAAACTTCGGGCTTTCAATATATGTTTGGACACACAAACACTCTCTGTCACACGCGCGCACACACACACACACACACTCACACACATACAAAGTCGTAAAAGAGTCAATCTTCACAGGATCGGAAGGGAGTTGATCATCGAAGAAGCGAGATCAAGTCAAGATGACCACGCGAGGAAAAAGTTGGTTGGTCGATTTTTAAAGTAAAGTAAAATAAATGTAAAGAAGGAGAGATCCACCATTATCAGTAAGTAAATTATTTATCAGACACCAACGGGCAAGATCTACTAAACCAGTAAGATTCCCAACCGGAACCAGACCAGCAAGTCACGAGTTAACAAACCGGAAATTATTTTTAAGAAGCAGAGCAATCCGGATCTACCAGTCATTCATATGTACTGGTCAGGCCACCAGCTCAGTAAATTAACAGGAACTGAACCGCAACAGTAGGGCTAAAGTCGACCAACCAGTTTACGAAGGCTACCAAAGGACATATATAAAAATTGGCTGCCAAATCGCATTCCTATTGCTGATTGTTACTAAGCAGACAGGGAAATAACAGTAAATTGGCATTAAATCAATCTTTCCCGTTGGTGTAGCAAAAAGTGATGGTTGAGTGGCAAGTAAAGCCCTTCTTCAGCCCTGTGATCGAACCGACTGGAAGTCTATTCAGCTCCCGCCTCTAAATGCCAATACCATGATCTTTCATTCCTAAAAGAGGAGTCAAGTAAATATTGCGGTCACTCACCCTATTTTACTTGACGCTTAATAACGGAAATTAGCCTATCCTTCACGGCGACTCACACAGTTGATTACAAACCTGCTATGCTATCCATTTGATATTAATAAGGTCAAGTCAAAAGGCGACATTAATCTACAGATTATTGAAAATTGCATTTTAAACTTTCCAATTAAGAAGAAGACCAAGGCTAACTTTCCTGAATATTATTTTTCCTTTATTTATGGTTTCTCTACTTGGCCTAATCTGATGCTCGATATACTCAAAAGTATTTATTTCTCAAAACAGAAACTATTTCAGGGAATCGATTTAAGTACACAAAAATGAAATGAATAAGGCAAGTGCATAAGAAATATTAAATGTAATTAGGAATGGAATGTGGAGTTGTAACCAAAAGTAATGATCTTAACAAAATAAAAATATAAGACGCTGGTTTCGAGCGCATATTTTGAAATTAAACCCCCAACGCAGAATATGTATAACAATTGAAAACTGCCTTGCTTACGCGTAGTAACGATACTAAGGAACGCCGTTTACACGCGTTACTTCACAAAGTTGAACTAGGCGATTTAAAACATCCAAGTGCAAATGGAATAGCTGGTTCTAACAGTCTAATTAACAAGTCAATTTTAAACAAATTGTGGCTGAATAAACTGCCAGTATTCATACAAGCGTACATAATCGCAATAAAGAGCAAAAGTCCCAGGACGAAGCTTTTGCGATAGCAGATAGAATTCATGACTCTGCGTCCACACCTTCTCTTGCAGCAGTAGAAAGCAGCTCTTCTTCTAATAACAGAAACCAGTTATTGGAACGAACTGACAACCTTGCAGAAAGAATCAATAACTTTGAATCTTTCAGCAATAGACGCAATCGACCCCCACCAATCCATTTAGATCAAGATCTAGGTCAACCAGTCGAAAAAATGTTTAAATGTGTCAGATATCTGCTGGTATCACAGGCGTTTTGGTAGCAAGGCCAAGAAGTGCACACCGGAATGTAAGCTAAATCCTCAAACAAATACACAGTCAAAAAACTAATCCCACCTACCACCCCAGCGGCATAAAGAATAGGTTAGTTACCACACCGCCTTTGCATTTATGATGGCTCTAATAAAGTTCTCTTTTTAATCGACAAGGGAGCTGAAGTCTCAATAGTCCCAAAGAAGCTTATCCAAAACACCGCAATAAAACTGATTTAATCCTCATACTAATATATTACTTATGGGTTCAAACAGTTAAAAGTTGATCTCAACTTGAGACGCAAATTTGACCACAATTTTATAATTGATGCAGTCGAACACGATTGCTGATTTCCTATACAAGTGCAACTTACTTGTAGATCTAATCGAAAGCAAGCTAGTTGTAAAAAAAACTCTACTGTCTACAAGTTCCGTATCTAAACGAAGCACATCGTGTACCCCCAAATTATTTTCTTTACAAGGCGGATACGGAACAATATTTGAATAATTCCCTTCGCTCAAAGCACCACCAAATCTTCATCTGCCACTAAAACATAATGTAATACAACGCATCGCATCGCAAGGTTCTCTGCCCTCAGATCGACCGCGTACATTGAATCCAAAAAAAATTAAGGGATGCAAAAGATGAGTTTGAGCGCATGATAAAATTAGGCATATGCCGACTTTCTTCCTCATCTATTACTTCAGCACTTCACAGGGTCCCAAAGAAATGCTCGACAGATTGGAGACCTTTTGGAGATTACCGACATTTGAGTGTGGCAACAATTCTTGACAAATATCCACTACCAAACATACAGGATTGTTCAATGTATCAACATAATTGCAACATATTTTCGAAAATCGACTTGGTACGAGCATAATACCGTACACCCGTGGCAAAAGAGGACATATTTAAAACAGCTGTCAGGACATCATTTGGCCTCTACGAATTTCTCCCTATTTCATTCGGCGTTAAAAACCGGGATCAGATATCTGAACGCTTCATAAATGAGATACTCGAAGATCTCGACTTCATATTCGCTTACGTAGATGACATTCTCATAGGTAGCAATTCACATGAGGAACATAATAATCATCTACGTACAGTTTTTACAAGACTAGAGCAATACAGAATTAACGTAAACCCCACGAAATGCGTTTTAGGAACAGAACTTGACTTTCTGGGCTTTGATATAAACAAAGACGGAATTACTCCATCAAAGACAAGAGTTCAAGCCATTGCAAACTTCCCCTCTCCCGAATCAATTAAAGAGATCCAAAGATTTTTAGGAGTGGCAAACTTTTATAATCACGTCGTCCCTACAGCTGCATCCACTGAAAAACCTTTACACGATCTACTGAACTTCTTTCAGTACAAAGAAAATAAAACGTCCAAGCTCGCATGGCCCGAAGAATGCGATAAGTTATTTAAACAGTTGAAAGCTGACCTTCAAAAACGCACGTTATTTATCCACCCAAACCTTCAAGCTAAAATTAGCATGTCCGTAGATGCGTCAAACATCGCCGTCGGAGAAGTCTTACAAGAAATCAACACAGACCCATTGGAGCCACTTAGTTTTTTTTCGCAAAAGCTAACACCCGCAGAGAAAAATATTCAACTTTTGACAGGGAGTTACTAGCTATTTACAAGTCTATAAAATACTTTCGAGGTAGACGAACGGAATTTCACAGTTTTTTCTGATCATGAACCCCTCACCAAAGCAATTTAC
The DNA here is from genome assembly GCA_963924295.1 of Dioctria rufipes. Classification (NCBI taxonomy): domain Eukaryota; kingdom Metazoa; phylum Arthropoda; class Insecta; order Diptera; family Asilidae; genus Dioctria; species Dioctria rufipes. Next base: position 78,302,728 of record OZ002740.1, on the reverse strand, counting down.
TCTATGACAGAATAGTATCCCAGACAGAGATTTCATAGCTCAGTTCACTAACGATATCCGCTATATCAAGGCACGCAAAACATCGTCGCAGATGCGTTATCAAGAACAAAAATCAACCTTATAATCTTCGCAAAATTTGCCATATCGACATTAAAACCAGAGCAATCCAAAGACGAAGAACTTTTGAACCTACTTAACGCGCAAAATTCATCGTTCACCTTAAAGAAACTACATGTGCCTATGCATGATTGTGAAATCTGGTTTGAAAAAACAACTTCCACCAACCGTCCGTACAAAGTAGCTGAAAACGAGACAAAATTTTTCAAGGAGTTATTGGATGAAGCAATAAAAATCGTATCAATAGATCGATTAAAACCAGCTTTGATTTTAAATATTTTTTTAACAATAATTGCATAAGTAGAACCAAACGAAATTCTAAAGTAACATTCACTTTATAAAATACATATTAATATCTCTCTCAGTGAGGGGAGTGATGTGCCATATCATTAGCATTATGAACTTATTATTATAATATGTACGAGCGTACTCCTCACTTTCACGAGCGCACTCTTTATAGTATTTATAGAAGTACAATTGTACTAGTGGTAATATTGTACTGCCGTGTAAGTTTGGATAAGATAATGACCTAGTCGGACATCAGACCTGAACTTGTGAAGTTTGCGCCACACGCACTAAAACTTTAAATTTACATTAAAATATTAAATAAATATCCTGAAGTATTGCAATCATGTGCGGTAGTTTTAATCATTTACACCACCAGATTGGCACAACTTGCCTCGGTGATGTGATTAGCTTCGCATTTATTCTCTACAAATCATCCTAGAACCTTCCTGAATATTCCGAACCCAGAGTTTACTAGGATGTCATAAACCTAAGATTCTTTCCATTTCCAATAGATGTCACTTGTATCACTTTGTGATGGGTAAAAAATTTTTTTGTCTGCCATATGATAAAGTGTTGAATTTCCTAAAATAACGTCTGCTTAAGTTTGTAAGTCCTACACAGATGCTTACATAATATCCTGATTGAGTTTGAATTTTCTCATTATGCTTTAGTTACAATTATGTAATATTAATATCAATACAAACAGAGAGATAATTAGTGGTTAGTTGCTAAGTCTGGCCAACCCTTCTCCACTTTTTCCTTGTCATTTCATCAATACGGTCCTGAAGTGATTATCACCGATTTTTTTCCTCTGAAACTCATTTAGACCAACGTATTTTATGGATGTGGCTTAGACGCTTGATATAATGTAGGCATGCAATCGACCTGTAGCGACCTAGGAGTAAAAGCACCATAATTCTATTTCCGGCATACCATTAGATTCGGTAATTATGCTGATTGTGTAGCGTATACTTTCCACTTTCTTGTGTTATGTGCAGTTTTATATGTTGTTTGTATATATTATTGCATATGATCAATAGAATCTTTTGGTTGGGTGTGAGATTGTATTATCGGTCGAACAGCAAGAAGATATCATCATGATCATCGAAATCGGTGGGACGATCAATGAATTCCCGTTATTTTGCCGAGAGGTGTTGTGGGTTTTGGGGTGTGGGTGGTAATTACCACCATTGGGGTTGTGCACTTTGGGCCGTGTACCATATGATTCGACCGAACGTCGACATTCGAGTCGATATCGAGAGTCGAAATTCGAAACTCGAGATTCTAGATTCGAGATTCGTGATTCGAAAGTCGGGAGGCGCGAATCGAGGTTCGAGAGTCTAACGTCGAGATACGAGAGTCAAGACTCATGAGTCGGTATTCGAGGGCTGAGGTTCGAAAGACGATATTCAGGAGTCGAAGGTCGAGAATCGATATTTGAGTTTTGAGAGTCAAGATTCGCGATTAGAGAGTCGGCAGTCGAGATTAGAGAATCAAGGGTCGAGCGTCGAGGGTCCGGAGTCGAGAGAGTGTACAGAACTTTTGACTAAAAAGTAGTAAATAAAATAAATTAAAAAAACTTTTAAAATACATATCTTTTGTAAATAAAATACACTAAAAAGGAAAAATATTTTCTTTCTTTCTCAGTGATATACACAAGAAAAGTTTAATTGCAAAATAAGAATTGCTACAACTCAGATTAAATCTTGAGAAGTAGGCATGAGTTGCAGTTAGACAATTGTGATTATAGTTATGGATGCCTAAATTTTAAGATTTAATTTGAGCAATTAAAATTTTCTGGTGTATATCACTGAGAAAGAAAAAAATTGTGTTTTATATTTTAGTGCATTTTATTTACAAATGTTATTTATTAAAAAAAAAAAAAAACGTTAATATATGTTATTTCAATTATAGCTAATGAAAATATTACGCCCACATCTGACATGAAAAAAAAAATCCAAATATTCGTTATTCTTAGATTCGCTGATGATTTCATAATTAGAGGAAAGCGGTCACGCCAACTGATCTCATTAATCTTCACTTATGAAATATGATGAGAAGAATTGCAAAACAAAGTTCTTACCTGTTGCTTATATCATTTCATTTTTGAAATAAACGTGGAATTCCTTTTGTCACATTTTAAAAGTAATACAGGGAAGAACCAATGGGAGCTGCAAAATACAGAAATTTACAAAAACAAAAATTACATCTGTCTCTGTGACACACAATCCAATACGCAATGCACTGCTGCTGTTATAATATTACATCAGTCTGGATATGCAAATAAACTTCAGATATCTGAATAAGAGAATTTTTCCAATATTCATGATGATGAACATACGAGGAGTTGGCAGAAAGCTTTTCATACAAAATAAAAAATTGTTAACCAAATAACAATACGAACAAGACTGCTGACACTTTTCAAAGAATTGAAAGCTGGTCCTTGAATAATTCTGTTGTACAGGTACACTTTCGGAAAGTTAGTTTTCCTTCAAAATACGTACCGTTTGCTGTGCCCTGAAAAATCAATATCACACAGGTGAAATCGCGGGAACACAAGGAACAAAGAAGTATTTTTAAGCGAGAGTATTTCCATAAGGCAAGCGAACGTGTCTTTTTTGTACGGCAGTTTTTATAACGTACACATATTTGGTCTCTCCCACATTCTTTTACGAAAACATATAGAACACAGAACGAGTATCATATGCAATTTTTATTGTTCAATGTTTACTTTGCAAAACTTATTTACTTATCAACAAAAAATAAAAAAAAAAAAACTTCACATTCAATCTTCATCCGACCCATGTTCGCGATTTGAAAAATTTATTTGTGATACGTAAAAATAGGTATTATGCAATTTCCACTTAATTTATTTAATTTCAGTGAGTTGTGACCAAAGAAGTAATGGTGACAGCGCCAAAAGATGAATGCCAACCGTGCCTTAGTTGTACCTGCAGCGTTAGCAAAATTTTTACGTCAAGATGTTATTTTGATACTTTTCCATTAAATGCAAAATACAATAATTATTTGTATAGGACCTCATCCTTATAACACCATTCCAAAACAACAATGCAGCTTTTGATTGATTCACACATGGAGATGACTAGCCTTGCATACATTCGTACACCGCCATCTGATAATAATAACAATTAATAAAACAACTGAAGTCGTATTTTTACCTATATAGTTTCCCAGATATGACAACTTAACTTTCATGTCCACGGTAAAAAGTTCTTCAAATCCCCACGGCATGACACATTTGTGCCAGTCTGTGATTATTCACGCATTTTCAATAATTTTTGATAATAATAATAATAACTACGTTAGTTCTATGCAGGATTATTATGACGTAGCCATTTTTAAAGCCAATTCAAAAGGTTTTGTGAAAGTTAACGCCAGCTAACTATTGGATTGTGAACTTAGCTTTTTGCTAAAACTTTGTTTGTGGCAGATACAGAAATATCATTGGTGTTTTCGTTTTTACTTCGGTGTTAACTCCTGCCATTTGAATAAGCAACCATGTGTTCGAGTTTACGGTGCCAGTCTTGGAGTCATGACACGTTTGACTCTTGGCGCTAGCTCTTTTGGCCCCTGTTCTGATGAGAGGCAGCTGTAGTCCTACGAATACAACGTAAATATTGAAAATTGTCAAATGTAATTGAACACGTCATTTTGAAATTGTGTACCGCATTGGCTTGGTTAAAATGGATACAGATGTAAAATAATGTTTTTAATTTCTTAATATATATGTTTTATATATAATATTTTTGGCACACGATAACAGCACCAATGCTATGAAAATTTACCAGCAATTGATCTCAATAAAAACATGGCGAATTCTTAGACAGGAAAGACAGAAGGCAAGAAAGAAAACCCTGAATAAAAAAATATAAAAATGTTATTAAACAAGACTTAAAATAAATAGAGTTCAGTTTGTACGTATATTATTCATTAAATAATTTATAACGAAATTTCTTTTGGCTATTTCTCTGTTGTACCTTTCAGAATTTTCTTCATTCTCCAACTGAATCTCAATGTCACTGAAGTCTGTTTCATACTCAAATTTATCACCGCAGTTTATACAAATATTATGTAAGATGCAACAGGATAGTACAATTAAAGGAACTGACCCTGTCATGCGCCTGTACACATATTTTAACTATCTAAATCTACAGTTTAGGAGCTCAAATGATTGCTCAATTCGTACTCTAGACGCAGATAATTGTTTATTATAAACTTTTTGTCCTACAGATAGATCTCCATATTTTTTGAAAGGTACTAATAAATATTCGCACAATGGATATACAGAATCTCCTATGAGGTCGCTATTCCCAAGAAATGAAGCACTTTGATCTTTTTCAATTTGCTCGAACATATCTGACCTCCTGAGCACGCTGGGGCGCCAGTATCGATACTAATAAATTTTTTGTCTGAGGTGCAAATGGCTTTCATATTTAATGCATGAGATTTTTTTCTGCAAGCATAGCTCTCTTGATGAAGTGAAGGTTTGCTGATTGGAATGTTGCAACCATTAGTTGAGCCAATAATCCCAGGAATTCCGAATATGCTTCGCCATTTTTCCATCTCATCCGAAGCCCTTCTACCTTCCGGCCAATTTATGAAGTCTCCACAATTATCGACCAGCAGTTGGGAAATTTTTTGCACCGAGATTCGTGCTGTGGAAAGGGACACACCAAATCAATCAGCCACTGATCTGAAAATATAGACATACATCAATATCGGGTTACCAAGAATCCACAAAGTGTTTGAATTTGCTTTCCTATGCATATTTCAGGACTTCCACGTTTCATTTTTGTAAGCTTTTTAGTGGATAAATATTGCATCAGTTTCACAAATGATGAGCTATCCATTCTGAAGTGTGTTTTGAGCTCTGCAAATATTGCCGGAACGTAAATAATATGTTGTATGATTACCATCGAGCTCGAGTTTTATTTCACTTAACTAGTAACAAATTATACCTTCCGAGAAATAAGAAGGCTGTAACCGAAAATTCTTACTCTCGGCACACTATTTATTTTATGGATGAAAAGCACATTTCTCCAATCATCATACAGTTTCTCTTCTTCCTCAAAATACTATATTTCGTCGCGGTAATGTTTTAATAAATTTAACACTACACAAATTGCCAGTTTTTTATTCCTCGTTATTGTTGTTGACATTTTGAATGATAGATTATAAAACAATCAACTCGAACACAGAGATTAGCACTTTGAAGCAAATAACACTTCGTTGCAGGGTTACGGTAACCCCAGTTGTCACCAGTGCTATTCTTCGGCAGCAAAAACGAAAATACAACATATATTGGGTTCAGAATGTATTCTTTATACTAATGTGTTGAAATTTATTCGTTCGGAAGATGTTTTACAATCAACAACCAGCTTATTTGGATAAATTATTTGGCGAGGAAAATAGCTCGCAAGATTATTTACAGAATAGAAGAAAATGATTCTGAATACGGAATGATTCCACCGCCTATAACTGAACAAAACTTGGGGTTTATGAACAGGAATCAGATGTTGAAGGCGTTCATAAAGATACAAATCTTCAAATAGAACTTGTAGGTTTGTACGATACGGATAGCCATGATAACTATGCAGATAATGATATGTATCCTGAAGGACAATCTGATTAAGATATTTTCCATCTATGTGTCAAACATTGCGTTTCAATATCCTGCGACATCAAATTGGCGCAACAAGATCGACTCATACTTTCTTTTTTATACGCGACACTCAAATGCTTTTTCGATTATGTAATTTGTAATATAATATTAAAAGAAAGAAATAGAAAAGCAAAGAGTACATATTCTAAATGGGATTACGAAAATCATGGAAAACCCAAAATGTGGAAACCTTTAAGTCAAGAGGAGTTTGAAAGATTTTTAGGAATACTGATAACGGCTGGCGTTCAACATCCAGTTCAGATCATGTGAAAGAAGTGTGATTCAGATTTGTATCTTCTTTATTGTGCAACAATGCCTATTAACAGATATTCATATTGTTTTTCTAAACCAGAATCTGTAAAATTTTACTTCCATATACGTTTCTTCCGAGCCGTACAATACGTGGCATAAATGTGCCATGCCGAGAACATGCGCATGTAAAAGTTAAAAATTAAAAATTCTATTTTAGGCTGATGATTTAATTATAACATCACGCTCAATATTTTCGTAATTCACCCTTTCAATATATTACAGAATATTAAAAGAAAAAAAAAAGAAAACCTAGAAAATGTCAAAATCATGCATAAAAATCAAAAATGGCACAATTGTACATTGTGGACATAAAGGTTTGAGAAAACTTTGGTCCTGGAGAGTACACTTTTCCCAGCTAATTATAGAAAATTACTTCAGATATGCAGGTTATAATTACCAATGAAAGATGCCGGAATAATATTTAATGTTCCAAGAAGAAAACTACACATAAATCTCAACGAAGCTTATGTTGGGATTGAGGTTAATTCATTAGATATGCCATTCTAAAGTTCTAAACAGAAAGTAATCTAGTTAAATTTTTTTAAATGTTGGATATATGGTATTTGTCAGCTTCCGGTTGGCGAAAGCTTGCATTGCGACACAGGGAAAAATTGTGCATTAGGTTGGGCAAAAAAAAAAACCTGTTAAAATGTCTGAATGCCCATTTAGTATTCGTTAGCTAATGTAATTTTAAACTTCTATGCAAAATTTCAGTGAAATTTATTAATGCTTAGATTTGCTCAAATCGAAAATTGTGATTTTTTGGCTGCTTTGGACTTTCAGGAAAACTGTTTCAACATTTCATTTTCTTTTTTATCTTTTTAATTAAACAATATTTTTTGTTGATACTTTTTTTTTTAATTTAAGAGAACTTAGTTATAAACTACTGCAGAGAAAAGCGTTCTAGAGAAATAAATTTTTTTTTGTTTTATAAATTTCTTAAAACGAAAATTCGGACCAGGAACTCCAATTTTTTGACTTAGTGGCAATTTTTTTGTAAAGAAAAATGGCGCGTGTTTATATGTACATTGTCCACTCTAGTGTAATCTACAATTGATTATCTTTCTAGCGGTTATAACTTAGGCGGGTAAAGTAGTGTTTCCAAACTGCAATTTTCGAAGGTGAATCATTTTTTCAAAATTACATAGTTTTTGTACAACCAATAGTCTCGGGTAAATGGCTAAGTTTGCCAACACAGAAGTGCGAAACAAAAATCTCACCTGGTACTTTACTCAAAGGTGGTGCTAAATGAAGAGCTAATACAGCCAATGAATAGAACTTTTTTGAGTATTTTATGAACTTTGTAATATAATAAATTTCATAGAAACTATAGATATATATCAAAAAAAGATATTTGATACCTTATCCAGGCTGCAAAAAATTCAGCTATTGTAAGAATGAGTGTGATTTCCCTAAATTATTTATAATTATTTAATAAAGGTATCTAACAAAATACAGATATACCTTGTACCCAGCATCCCAACAACCAGCAATAGAATTTATTCAAATTGAGATGAAGCGCTTGCTATTTCATACTAGACGGAGACCTGACGAGGCAAATATTTAAATCCTTTCATAAATAAAGTTTTCCATATTATCGTATTCTCTTAACGTCGTTGGTAACATATTCGGGAGTCTTCCATTAGTGGAGGGTTATACGGGTGGGCTGGGAAAGCTTAAAAAAAATGTTCGAAAAACGTGATTTTATAAAGGTAAAATGACAACTCAGCGTTCAAAATTTCAAATGTAAAATTTTATTCAATACTTAAACTACTATCACACTTCAAGAACTTAAATTAACCTACAAACTATTATCAATTCAATAATTCAAAACAAATTAAAATAAATATTTAATAAAATTCAGATAAAATAAAGCAAATTCAAACAAAATTAAAAATTCATATTAAAAATTCCATTCCACAATTCAGTAGGTCACTGACGTTAAGAAGTCCACAGATTCCAAATTGTCGATTTCTTACTTCTGAAAAGAAGAAGAATAAACTAAATCGCCTGTAGCCAGAATGAAAATAGAAATGTTATTGCTGCTGTTGCGGGTGAGCAGCTGGTTAGTAAACTACTCCTTGCTACTGCGTAAGAGCAGAAGGGTGGCAAAATGCTTCTGGCTATTGCGTGCAAGCAGAATGGTAGCAAAATGCTTCTTGCTACTGCGTGAGAACAGAAGGGTAACAAAATGCTCCTTGCTAATACGTGAGAGCAGATGTGTAGCAAAATGATATAGAGAATAATAGTGTTGCAGATTAGTCTCTGCGCAGGATTATTCTTCAGTTCAGGTGTGGACAGGAGAGTAGCAGCTCAATCTCTGCTTAGATGTGGGCAACAGTGTAGCAGATTAATCTCTGCACAGAATTATTCTTCTGCTTAGGTGTGGGCAGGAGTGTAGCAGATTTGTAAGTTGATGGTATATTTATAAAATATTGTTATAAATAATAATAATTTTGTATGTTTTAGGTGTTCAGTCCATTTGGCGCAGTGTTTGGACATCGCTGGAACAAAGGAAGGAAGTTCCTGGCTTAGATAATTGCTTTTTGTACTTTCTTTTTTTTTACAACGAAGAAATTAAAATACTTCGGTGGACTGAACAATTTGGCTGTCGCGAAAATTGTGGTAAGAGTTAATATAATAATTAATTATAAACTTCAGATGCAGCGTAACTTGGGGAAAATGTGCAAGCGATGATTCACAACGAATGTACAGTGGGTGATGTTGCAAACTTAAAAATGTTGTAACAAAGAAGCAGAAAAATGTGTATACATAACTTTTGTCATACCACGATAACTTGAGAACGAGTTCACTTGGAGTTCTGAAATAAAAAAAAAAAACAGTATATTTAAGTTCGAAGCTGGGACCAATCGGGCAACCCTTCTTTGTGTTACCATAAAAAAACATGGTTTTTACTATTTATTTTAAAACTGTTTGTGAGAGCGACGACGTGTGGAGCTGAGATTTTGTACACTGAAATGCCGTGAACAAACTTGCAAATATAACTTCAAAAATAGAGCAAATCGGGCAACCATTTCTTGATATTGCCACATAAACCTTGATTTTTCACACAAAAATTGGAAAGCGTATCGATATAGAGAACTGAAATTTTACACATAGCATTCTCATAAAAATAGTAAATCAAATTTCAAACATGAAATAAATGGTACAGCCACTTCTTGGTGTTGACATATAACACAAAAAAGCAGCGTGTACGTATCGAAAAAACGTCAATCAAATAAAATATCAACCGAATAACTTATTTGAAGATTTCCTTTAGTTTTATTGATTTCGATGTTTTAATAATTCATTGTTCGATGACCTTATCTCTTACTTGTCGTGTTCTTTAACAAGTAAGAGATAATGTTATGGCTCGTATTTTTTACAAGTGATATTCATTTGATTTTTCAATATAATTATAAAGCAAATAGTGCTTGAGCCAATATGACTTCAAGTTATCATATAGTGGCAAGGTTAGCAGCACTGGCATTGCCACAAAGATAGCCAAGCAACCGGACATTGGTAAGATAGATTACTGTTTCACAGTGTACGGTCAGCTAAACAAAAAGAGCCTCAGTAAGATTCAGACAGCGCGAGTCACATATCTTAATTACCCAGACATCTCAAATAAAGCTGAAGAGACAACGGATCTACCCGATCCATATAAAATAAAAACAAAAAAAAAACCTATGGCTTGGTAAAGTCAATAAAGACACAACATGAAAGCTTTCTCATAATTTAAAGTAATTCTGCAATGCTCTGCATAAACTTGTTCTCACAAAATTTTCGTTATCTTTCCCATGAAAATAAGTGCTTACCTGCACAAAAGTTAAGTAACGTTGTCATGCCAAGTCCAAGTTAAGTTGAATTTAGGAATAGGATGAAAATGTATAAGTTAGTCATTATAGGTTTGTCAAGGATTTTTCACCTGAAATAAGAACGAGTAATTTTCTTTAGTTCTATGGTTATTTTGTATTCGGTTAAAAAATTGAATTGTAAATAAAGATCAGTAGGAATAAAGTGTAATTATTATAAAGTGATATCTTTAAATAAAACCCTGATCTTGGTGCTCCTAATTCGGATCCCTCTCAGAAGTTCTTTTTATTTTGAGAGGATAATACCAAATATTCATCTCGCGTAATGCTATAGCATGAACTTCTCTTGGTGCCTTCGGCACCACGCTTTTCGCTAACCTCCTAATAGAGGCAGACTAACCTACTTTCACCCAAAGAAAACAGGAATTCGCTGGGAGCCTCGCCTGAAAAACGCTGTATTACAGAAAATTTCAAATACAGCTCTTACCTATGGACATCTGTCTTTTCCAGATGAAATAAGCCCGGTGGGGCGGAATGCAAAAAGTACCGATGAAATGCATTATCAAAACGAATACAAACAACTGAGCACAAAATACAACTATATACACAGATGGCTTGCTCAACAATGGGTGGGTTAAAACAGTTCTCTGCATGTCGGCAAATCGGAGCTTAAGTTGAAACAACTACAGATTTGCAGTTTAAATCCCACACCAAAAACGGTTGCAGGACATGCTCTTATAGGTTATTTCTGTTTACATTATTTTGTCATTTTTCTATACACATTATCCCATTTTTCAGGACATTCTTGCCTTTCTATCAATTATTTTAATATTTTATACAGATTTTCTCGTTGACTGCTGCTAAAATATATCAACGACACTAAATTTTGTTACGACACTCTAAGTCGTATTTCGTTAGAGAACTTTGGATGTAATGGCATCTACTACCTATCAGTGCTTTTAAATGCTGATAAGTGACTTCCGGTCATTCACCATAAACCTAAAAAGGTTTTATTATCAGGAAACATTAAACATCAACAGCAAATCGTACTATACACGCTTTTTCCGTCTATGATGTCAATAGACCAGGAGGTGATAGTACTCACTAAGACAAAAAAAAATTTTATGGCAGGAGGGGCCATATCAACCGTTTAGGAGTTACAGGGTGATTAAGAATAAAGCTAGTTTTACATACAACACCCTGTATCTTAGAAAGTACAGGGCATACGGTCACGTCACCGCTTTAAGCTGACGGTATGCAGAGCTTCATGGTCTTTGCAACAACTGTCCAAGCAGTGCTGTACTCCTCTCTCCTTAGGAGTTATTGTGATCTAAACTAAATATTTCGGATTTTCTTACCTTTTTTACTTCGACCTCTATTTTTTTTGCAAAAAGGTCATTGACATAATTTTTTTGTATGAAGACTGTAAACTGTAGACTCTCCTGTTATTTAGCATATTACATGCTATGTGGAATCTATATGCGTTAAAGAGTTATTAGCTTACAATCTAATCAGATCATACCGAAATTAGCCGATATTTTTTTTTAACGGATTTGCAGCCAGCAAGGGACAAGTTATCTTTGAAAATAGGTTTCAGAATAGCTTTGGGAATAGGTTAAGAGCTAATAAGACTTTAAAGGTTACAAATAGCATATAGGTTGGAAAGGCCCTGAACTTCTGCATATTCTCAGCTTAAGATGGTGACCAGATGCCCTGCAATTTTTAAGATACAGGGTATTTTGTGAATAACTAGCTCTTTTTCATAATCACCTTGTAACTCCTAAACGGTTTATATGCCGCCCACTCATGCCGTATAATTTTTTGTTTTTTCGATCCTCTATGCAGCTGTGAACCCGCTTTCCCCTACGCTTCCCCCCCCCCGAAGACAACTGCGAATATTGCAGTATATCTTCTGAATTTTTCCTAACAAAATAAAAAAAAACCTAACAATTTCTGGAAGCATTCAATATGATACATTTAGAAACACAGGACCTAGCTGGCATCTTGGCCTCCGGTCATGGTTGTTGAAGCCTGTAGAGAAAACAGAAAGCGCGGATACCTATACATGAGAGTCGATTTGCGCGGGGTGTTTGAAGCAAGACAGAGCCTATTCATGTTAACGCGATGGAAGGTTTGTTTTAATTGAAAACAGCTGCCAAAGGGTCTTTGATAAGCCTTTCATGTAAGGGCGGCTTCTTTGAACATTATCGGCGTGGCGTGGGAAAACAAACATTTAAAGAAACAATTATAACTCGTAATTGGAAAAATTCAGCGAAACTATACACAACGACGAAGAAATCGTTGTACATTGATGTAGTGAGTGTTATTACATTTAAAGCAAGATTTTAATTTTTAAATATTTTTTTTTTTATTTTTTCGTAAAATGTCATAGTTTTTATATAATACTTAGCCCAAACGTTACATAAAACCAAAATAAATCTGCAGATTGGGCAAGTCTCAATGAGTATCCTAGAGAATTTGATTGGTCGGTCTGTTTTGCTTTAAGGGATGTTTGATGAATGCACTTTTGAATTTAGTACAATTCTAAGTCTTGGGCATGTGTGGATAGATACAGTATTTACACAGCAGATCTTAACAACAGCAAAATCGCTTTTGCTTTAACGATAAGTACAACCAAGCAATAAAAGGGAAATAGTTTGCTTTTCGCACCTATCAATTGCATCCATGTCCAGAACTAAAACATTATCCAAACAGAAAAATGTCTTTTTGACCAGAACGTTAGAATATTGGCAAGACGCAAAGGCAGCAAAGGTTTCTCGTCCCAGGTCTAAACTATCAGGATCAATTACAATGAAGTGATTGTTCGCTCTCTGAATAAAACTAATATTTAGATTAAGACTGTTAGATTCACTTCAAATTCTTCTTTTCCACCCACTTTATATCTCCCTTGTAGGTGTGTACAAGCGCCAGTACACATCCATACGAGATACGAGAGATATGTTCAAGATCCTTAAGCAGATCAACGTTTCCATTGCTACAGGTCCTGATAGTTTCAACCCCCCGTTAAATAAAACCTGTGTTTCGTCTTGGCTAAAGCTCTGCGAAAACTATTCTACTTATCTTATTCTACAGGAAAATTTCCAATTGCTTGGAAACTACCTCACGTTCAGCCTATTCCCAAGAAAGCAAAGGGTAATGATCGCTCAAATTATCGATCAATTACAATCACTTTGATTCTAAAAAAGGTTTTTGAATCTATAATTAACTCCAACTAAGCAAACCCACAACGATCCCCAATATGGCTTTTCTTTTTCTGACTTTTCTTATGGAACGTTGAAGCCTTAGTTTTAGAGTCCAAAATCGTTGCCCTAGATATTTCAAAGGCCTATCATAGTGTCTGGAGTTCAGTCCTTTTAGCAAAACTTAATGCACTTGGCCTCTTCAGTCCTATTCTATTATGAATGTAAACTGTTTTATCTGGTCTCTTAATACGGATTATATTAAATGGCGTTACATTTCAATTTCAGCCAGTAAATACCGGAGTACCTCAGGGCTCTGCTACCTCTTCATCTCTCTTCTCAATTTTCATTACTGATTTGCTTTCCCTTACTTTCAATCCCATCCATTGCTTTGCCGAGGACAGTACGCTTGGTTTCGCTTACTTCCTTAACACCCTTGGGGACTACAGGGGAAATATCACATCTGTCATACCAGATTGCAGGATTGGATCCGTGAATAACCACCTTGATGATATCCTCGCTTGGAGCAAACCGAATCGCAGAGAATTCAGTAAATCTAAGTTCCAAAGCTGTCCCATGTCTTTAAAATAAGATCTTAATTTTTCCAATCCCGTTTCTTTTGATGGAGCACTTCTTGACGAACACCGTCTTCATGCATTCTTGACATTATTACTCGCAGTATGTTAAGCTGAACAGATCACAGCTTCTTTGTAGCCAAATAAGCAACGAAATATCTGGGATTTCTGAAAAGGTGTGAGAAATATTTCAGACCATCGATTCTACCGCTCCTCTAAAAATCAGACCTAGAATGGAATACAGTTTCCACATGTAGGCCGGGGCTGGTCGTAGAGCCATATCTTCGTTGAATATTGTCAAAAAGAGAGCCTTCAGCTCATTGGCGATATGGCAAAAACTTGTCATATGGACCTACACGAGCACCGCCGCAATGTTACATGCCCTTCGTTCCTATATTGCTACATGCATGATCAATGTTTTGATGAAATGTCTAGTCTGATCCCGGATTCCTCCATGTAATGCTCGCACTGCAAGCTGCGCACATTCTTATACCCTTCGAAATACTTTCGGTCATGTGCGAACGTGGAACCTCCAATTTTCTGTCTTTTCTCCGGCATGCAATCTGCGAAAGTTCAACGGTGACATACATCAGCACCTTCGCCACCCTCCTCACGTTCCCTAGTTGCTTTCTTTATCACCTTCTTGCTATGCTGTGCTTTGCATCATAGTTCATGGATATCTCCTGAGGTTGGCTTAATAATATAAAAAACAACAGCCGATGAAGTTATATACGTACAAAGTCTGTATTGCATCTTTTCTGTGCCAGCTATTTTAATCAAATATAAATATTTAATTCCTGTATTTCACAAAAATAAAATTTATGATGATTCGTGAATTTGAGTTAAATACGTTTCTCCGGTTTTACTAAATAAAATGGATGATTGGGAAGTTTTACACTTCCACTATTTACAAACCAAAACAAAACGAATAATCTAACATCTTTGACTTTCGTGAGTGGCAAAGAACGTTGAGCAACTTTCTTCGTTACGAGTGGTAACCACGTGCTAATCTGTTCGACTCGGATCTTTTAAATGATACATTTTGAGCATTTTACATTTGCGAGTGGTGGCGACTGTCTTCAAACTTTTGTTCAGTTTTCAGCATATACCATTTTTATACAATAGTTGCCCCCCCCCCCCCCTTCGCAAGAATCCTGGATCCGCCACTGCCTCTCTGTGCAAAATCAATTTCTGGTAAAAAGGGTTATAAATAATATACATTTTCATAATATCTAAGAAAAACCATTTATTTGCTTTTAAAACGAAGCCGATTGAAATATTTTTCGTGTAAAGATATTGAAATAGGAATTAATATCTGTAAACTTCTTTTACCTTTTAGAAACTTAAAAAATAACTCCCCTTTTAACTTGAGTAAACAACAACTTTGGGGAATTGAAGTTGTCTTTATGCCGCTGGAAGCTTTTGTAAATGTATTGGGCGTAAAGAGGTAACGGCGTTCAACGTGTTCTTCCATTCAACTGTCACGCGCAAGTGTTAATTTTTATAGGCAAGTAAAGCGCCTAAAAGTAGAGTTTAGGTTGTTGAGTTAAAACAATTTTTCAATTATTTCGGCGGTCAAAAATTGTTCTTGGAGTATAATTTTTCCACAGAAAAAACCTCGAGCAACCTTTTTACCGAATACAACACAGCACTGCCTAGTAGTGTTTCGGTAGACAGATTATTTAGCATAGGAAAACTAACGTTAATTCCTAATATATGTCGTCTAAATTACGAAAATTTGGAAATAAATACTACATATCAATAGAAAAAATATAAAGTAAGATGCTGATTTTATGGAAAAATGTAAGTACAATTTCCTTGAATTGAATTATAACATTTTCCAGTATAGTATTTTCCATACAGATTTTGTAAGTTATTGGATTTGTCCATTATATTGAGTGGAAGCGAAGTGTTGGCTAAGAAAATTAGCAAAAACTAAATTAATATAATGAATGACTTTTTTATAAGCTTTTCTTATTTGATTGAAATTTCAGTTTCAATTTTAAGTACATCAGATTCTCTTTATGTTATTTAAAATATATAATAATAATAATATAACTCCGCTCAACTCAAATGATGAGTCCGCTGAGGCAGTGAGTCCGCTCACGATTGGGTCCGCTCAACCAGTGAGTCCGCTCAAAACTTTCGAGCGATAAACCACCGCTCAACTGTTGAGCGGACTCAATGCTTGAGCGGACTCACTGCTTGAGTTGAGCGAGGAGTTGGGTCAAAATTTGTGTCCTTTACATCCCTGGTTCTAACAATGGGTTAGAGCAATTCTTTATTCCCGTCGAGACCAGAAAAAATGTTTGAATGTTAGTAATCTTTAAGTCAGCCGAAACCCGGCTCTGAGTGTTATCTTATCTTCAATCAAGAATCGAAATAAGTTATGTTTATTTCCGTAGAAACCAGATGTAATTATTAGTAAGAGATTATCTCAGTCGTTACCCGAAATAATATTCTTAAAGTTGTGACGTCGTTTGCTCGGTCGGTCGGGATTGCTCGGGCGCCAATAGTTCGGTCGGTAGCAAAACGTCAGAGCTTGACTTTGGGTAGCTTCAGTGGAGTGAGGGTCCAAATGACAACTGTTGGGTTGAGCTCAACTTAATTCTTTTTATTCTTCTTGCGTCCCTATTATAAATGTAAAATAGTTTTTATATTAGTGAATTTATTGACAATACTTCTAAATCTAATTTTAGGGTGGGTCAGGAGAGATTTCCGTTGTACACGTACTAGCTAGTGGTTTCCGTTGTTCACGTACTACCACTAGCCCTCCGTTGTTCACGTACTGGTGACAGGATAGTTTTTCCATTGGACACGTACTGACTATTGGATTCCGTTTGTACACGTACTACCAGTAGCTCTCCGTTCTTCACGTACTGACTTTTGGGATGGCTTTCCGTTGGACACGTACTGACTTATTGGATTCCGTTTGCACACGTACTACCAGTAGCTCTCCGTTTTTCACGTACTTGCTTTATAGGCAGGGGTTGAGGTGAAGTAGGATTTTTTAGGTCTCCCGGACAGGCCAGTTCAACTTGCTAGAAATTCTTGGTAGGAAATTCGGGTAGGCGGATGAAGGTGTCTAGTGAATCTACATTGCCCTACTTATAACATCAATTCAAAAAGCTATTGTGAATCACAAGAAGGAAAATTTTCTATATAAAACTTCACTCATACATTTCTAAATATCTATCTATGTACAGGTTCGTTACATCTCCCCCCCTGTTCGGAGGAATTGTCGTTCGTAGAACAGAATTCATTTGGTAATTTCATAATATATTTTAATTAATAAAGCAATTTACATTTCAGAATATATATTCAAAAAAAATACTAAAAGACTACTTCCATATTTAGCACGGTACATGTTCAAAAAAACTTAAATGGTAACCCTAATTCGTTTCTTTATTTTTGGCAACTGGTGTCCGCCTTCTCCTTCCGTCTGTCGTCTTTTTTGGTTTTGTCTTTCTTGCTTTCTTTATTTTACCTCTTTCCTGCGGGCTAGTTTGGGTGGCGGGGCTGATCATAGCAATTTTTGGGATGATTGCCTGGTGAATGGTTCCCCTCAGGGTGGGGTGTGCGCTACCATGGTTGACTGCTGCCGTAGTGCTAGTGGTTCCGAGTTGAGCTAGTGCATTCTCAGTAGAGCTAGGCGGTCGTCGGTTTAGAAGCGTCTTCTTCGGGATTAGCGTACTTGCATCCCATGGTGGGCTCTCTCTCTGTACTGTTGCTGCAGTCTTAGCTGGTTTTGTGGTTGATGTTTGACTGGTGTTTGGTTGGCGTATTGGTTCCCGGTGATTGGTAAACACTCTGGCTTGTGTAGTGCGTTTCCTTTTGGTCGGATCTGCTATATACGGCAATTCGGCTTTTGGTATTGGCACAGGTCTTCTGGGGGCTGTCTTCTTGGAAGATATCGGCAATGGTTCTAGCGACAGATTTCGCATTTTTTCCTTAATATCGCTCGTGCTATTTATAGGAGCTTCCTGTAACGGTTTTAGGTCTTTGACGTGTACGGTGAGGTGTTTCGTTCTTTCTTGGGATTGTTTCTTGATTTGGTAAATCAAAGGAGAAATAATCTTACTGACAATGTATGGTCCAGAGTATTTTGGTGCTAATTTAGCTGAGAAGTGTTCGTGTGCTGCCGACAGGGGATACTCCTTCTTGTAAACGCAAGAGTTTAATGGTGGTTTCCATTCCCTGCGTCGTAAGTTGTAGTGACGTTGCTGGTGAGAGAACGCTCTACTTAGGTTGGTTCGGACGAGTTCATAGATTTCGGACATTCTTTGATGGTGTTTTCCTGGGCTTTCTTGTCGTGTGTTTGGACTGTGGTTCTTATCATATGGTGTTCGGAACTCCCTTCCACAATTTAAGAATGCAGGAGAGTAGCCGGTAGACTGGTGTACACTGGTATTTAAGCAGAACATGATTTCTGGCAAATGTTCCGCCCATTTTCGATGGTCTCTTTTAGTATACTGGGCAATCATTTTTTCAATTACCCTGTTGATACGCTCCGTAGAATTTGCCTGTGGGGTATACGGGGAGGTGAGACGGTGTTTTAATTCGTACTATTTTAACACTGCCTTGTATTGTCGACTGGTATATTGTGTTCCATTGTCCGAGATCAATACTTTAGGACATCCATGGCGGAAAATTATACGTTCCCTCAGAATTCTGGCAACTGCTGTAGCTGTGGCTTGCCTCAAAGGTTGTACCTCTAACCATTTGTTAAACTTGTCCTGGTACACTAGGATATGCGTGTAGCCTTGGCTAGTTCTGGGCAGGGGTCCCACCAGGTCTGTAGTCACTATTTCCCAAGGTTCTTCTACTTTAGTCCAGTGCATTAGTCCTGGTGTTTTGCATTGCGGGGGTTTATATTGCATACAGGTCGAGCATTTTCTAACGTATTTAGCGATGTCCCTGTACATCCCTGGCCAGTAGTATCATCGCGCGATGCGTGTAATTGTTTTAGCTATTCCCATATGGCCGACGGAAACATCATCGTGATTCTCGAAGAGGATCTTTTCTCGCTGCGGTGTCGGAATACATAATTTCCAGGCAGTGTCGGCATTGGATTTGTCGAAATCCATTCGGTCGTATATGTGCCGGTACAGCTGACCAGTTGTAATGATATAGTCGGGGTATTTGTCTGGATGCTGACTGACTTCTTCAAATTTGCTCCGGTACCATCGACAAATTTGGGGTGGCGGTATATTACAGATGTCTTCTGGTAGGCACTCGGCGGTCGTATTTCTGGACAGAGCGTCGGCGACTCTATTAAATGTGCTATTCCTATATCGGACGGAAAAATCAAATTGCTGTAATTCTAGTGCCCAACGTGCTAGTCTTCCGGACGGGTTCTGTAAAGAGTTCAGCCATTTGAGTGCTTGGTGGTCAGTGATTACTTCGAATGTATATCCTTCTAAATATGGTTTCATTTTACGTATACCCCATATGATTGCAAAGCATTCCTTCTCCGTAGCCGAATACTTCTTCTCTGCTTCGCTGAGTGTTCTACTAGCATATGCTCTCACCTTTTCTGTCTCGTTGAACTTCTTAACTAATACGACACCTAGTCCATCACCACTTGCGTCAGTTTGTAGTGTAAATGGCAGGTTGAAATCTGGGCATGTTAATACTGGAGCCTCGGTGAGCTTCTTTCTGAGTGCCATGAATGCATTCTCTTGGGCAGTACACCATTCCCATTTTCTTCTCTTTTTGAGTAGCATATTCAACGGGGCTGTAATTTTAGCGAAGTCTTGAATAAAACGTCGGTACCAGGATGCTAATCCTAGAAATTGTCTCAGTTCTCTTACGTTTGTAGGAGTTTTAAAGTTCCATACTGCGGAGACCTTTTCGGGGTCGACTGTGATGCCTCCTTGTCCTACTATGTGTCCCAGATACTTTATCTCTTTCTGGCAAAAAGAGCATTTATCTGGATTGAGCTTTAAATTAGCTAATCGGAGTTTTTGGAAGACTTGCCGCAGTTGATTTAGGTACTCTTCAAGCGTGCGACTGAATACGATGATGTCGTCTAAGTAGGCTAGAGCGAATGAATCCATTTCTGGGCTGATAACTCGGTCGAGTAGTCGTTGGAATGTTGCTGGTGCGGAGTGTAACCCAAAAGGCATTACAGTGAACTGAAACAGTCCGCGGCCTGGTACTGTGAAGGCAGTCTTAGGTTTGCTTTCGGCTGTTAGTGGTACTTGCCAGTACCCATGCTTTAGGTCTAGAGTAGAGATAAATCGTGCTCCTTTCAGTTTATCCAGTGTCGGTTGTACTTGTGGAAGCGGGTAGGCATCTTTTACT
Source organism: Dioctria rufipes (assembly GCA_963924295.1). NCBI lineage: Eukaryota > Metazoa > Arthropoda > Insecta > Diptera > Asilidae > Dioctria > Dioctria rufipes. The sequence goes on along the minus strand of OZ002740.1, from coordinate 78,282,432 downwards.
GAGATTTTGTTGAGTTCTCGGAAATCCACGCAGAGTCTGTTTTCGCAATTTTTCTTCTTAACTATGACTACGGGCGAGCTGTATGGACTGGTTGATGGCTCGATAATCTTGTCTTTCAACATTTTATCGACCTCGGTATTTATTATTAACTGGATTTTCGAATTTCTGGGGATATATCGCTGTTTCACTGGTTCAGCTGAACTTATTCGGATTTGGTGTTCTATCAGTGACGTAGTTGCTGTCAACCTGGAGAATTTGGGCATCTCTTCCCTCAGAAAATTGTCCAAGGTTTGTTTCTCTGTTTCTTGATCATGCAAACAGCTGGTTCTGCGGTAGTGAATGTTTCAGAGAATACAGTCAGACTTATACCTACTTCGAGCATTAAGTCCATGCCCACTATCATATCTTCCGTCAGAGCTGGTAAGATCAGAAACTTGTGGTAGAAATTTTGTCCATTTATGTTGAAATGTAGCCCCATCTCATGTTTAATTTTAACTTCAGTGCCATTGGCTAGACGGGCTTTTCTCTGGCTACTTTTATGGAGCTCTACTCCACTGTCTAAGCATTTCTGGTATGCTTCTTCTGATATGTATGAACATACCGAGCCGGTATCAATCAGAGCCATCAGGTCGAGATTTGGTAATTTTACGTCTAGGAATATTCGGTTGTCTTCTTGTGTGCGTTTTGTTTTGCTGCTCTGTCTGACAGTTTGATTACACTGGTCGGATTCCCTGCCATCTACTCGGTTCGTTGAGGCCCATTGGTTGGCGGGCGTAGCTGTGTTAAGCTTTTAAAGTCGTGACGACGTACATAGAACTTGTACTCGCTTCGGAGATTCTGGTATATTCGCTCTAGTTGATCGGTACGGGGGAGCTCCGCATGTCTTCTCATCAGTGTTTGGATCTCCGAAACATATTTTCTTGCCGTTTCCCCTCCTTTCTGTTTTCGGTTTGCTATTTCTTCTAATAACAATCGTCGATAGCCGGGTGGGTAAAAGAATGCCTTGAATTCTTTTAAGAAGCCATCCCGCTCTGTCCAGTTCTGATGATTATTTCGGTGCCAGAGGAAAGCCTTTCCCCTCAATAACTCTGGTAATGCTTCCAGTATGTTGTCTAGTTCGATTCTATAACTAGTGGCTAGTTCCTTGATGCGCTCTATATAACCAGTCGCATCTCCTGTGCCATCAAAATGTATGTACCACTTACGAGCCCGATCCATTAATTCAATGCCCTTCAGTGTTATATTTTCTTGTTGGCCCCTAATTGCAGTATCATATTGTTGCCTTCACATGTGCAACCAGTAGTTTTCGCATTTCTTCAACAGTGCCATCAGTTTCTAGGTCATACTCTTCTAGCTTTTCTGCTAGTTCTTCTTTATTCAGCTGGTATACCCATGACACCTTACTCATTTTGGCCTGGTCTGGTGGTATCTCGTGCAAGTCGTGCTGGTCTTCTAGTCCTAGCCCCTGGTTGCTGCTTTGCACTAGCCTCTGCTGGTCCACGGCTGTTATCCACTCTCTAGCTGTTGTTGGTCCCTGCTCGGGCGCCAAATGTGACGTCGTTTGCTCGGTCGGTCGGGATTGCTCGGGCGCCAATAGTTCGGTCGGTAGCAAAACATCAGAGCTTGACTTTGGGTAGCTTCAGTGGAGTGAGGGTCCAAATGACAACTGTTGGGTTGAGCTCAACTTAATTCTTTTTATTCTTCTTGCGTCCCTATTATAAATGTAAAATAGTTTTTATATTAGTGAATTTATTGACAATACTTCTAAATCTAATTTTAGTGTGGGTCAGGAGAGATTTCCGTTGTACACGTACTAGCTAGTGGTTTCCGTGGTTCACGTACTACCACTAGCCCTCCGTTGTTCACGTACTGGTGACAGGATAGTTTTTCCGTTGGACACGTACTGACTATTGGATTCCGTTTGTACACGTACTACCAGTAGCTCTCCGTTTCACGTACTGACTTTTGGGATGGCTTTCTGCTGGACACGTACTGACTTATTGGATTCCGTTGTTCACGTACTGGTGACAGGATAGTTTTTCCGTTGGACACGTACTGACTATTGGATTCCGTTTGTACACGTACTACCAGTAGCTCTCCGTTCTTCACGTACTGACTTTTGGGATGGCTTTCCGTTGGACACGTACTGACTTATTGGATTCCGTTTGCACACGTACTACCAGTAGCTCTCCGTTTTTCACGTACTTGCTTTATAGGCAGGGGTGGAGGTGAAGTAGGATTTTCTAGGTCTCCCGGACAGGCCAGTTCAACTTGCTAGAAATTCTTGGTAGGAAATTCGGGTAGGCGGATGAAGGTGTCTAGTGAATCTACATTGCCCTACTTATAACATCAATTCAAAAAGCTATTGTGAATCACAAGAAGGAAAATTTTCTATATAAAACTTCACTCATACATTTCTAAATATCTATCTATGTACAGGTTCGTTACAAAGTCAGTCGAGATCCGGCTTAAAGTGTTATCTTACCTTCAGTCGGGACCCGAAATAAGATGTGTTTATTTCCGTCGGGATCAGAAATGATTCTAAATAAGAGATTATCTCAGTCGAGACCCGAGATAATATTCCTTAAGCCAGTCGAGACCCGGCTTAAAGTGTTATCTTACATTCAGCTGAAACCCCAAATAAGATGTGTTTATTTCCTTCGAGTCCAGAAATGATGATAAGTAGGTGATATACCAGTCGAAAACCCGGTATAAATGTTAGCAATTAAGATATCAGTCGATGCCCGATATCAACGTTTGTCCCTAACTACCCAACCTACCTCGAGCTATGCCAAGTACAAAAAGAGATCGAGACAAATCAGCTTGAACTTATGGTATCAGCGATAAAAGTTACAAATCCAAGCCCCAAAATGCATAGCAACAAGAAATTTAAAGCAAATGCTATAATAAATGAACAAAATTCTGCTTGCCATGAAGAGGAGAAAATTCCGTTCGATGGTGATGATGAGAATAATAATATTTGCATGGAATGTCCTCTCTATCGCGTAGAGAAGACATTCCCGCTTGATGGCACTAATAACGATAAAATTACAACTTGATTTTCTTTAGCTGCTGTATGTGTACTATGCTTTGTATGCTACATGACAACACATGCCTTTGTTGGAGAATCGTATTAAAATTAGATCTAATTTATGCTGATAGTTTTATCCACTGTTATTGGTATGTTTTCCTTTCAGAAGTTATTATTTAAAATATTTATTCGAATCAATTTGGTTCGAACACATAGTGAGTGATAACACACAGATATCCACTAATCTTACTTCAATATATTGGGAACTTAAACGTTGGCTGCAATAATTTTTGACTTAATGATATTAGTAAATTAGTTTAACAGAATATCAAATACGGTGAACTGTATCAAAAGAAATGTTGAATTTAATTTTATTCAAAAATTGTTGGCTTAATTTGAAAAGCGCATTGAATTATATTTGAAATAAGTATTGAATTTATGTCAAATTTGTTGATCGATTTGTGTAAGTTGTTGAATTGTTATTGTATATATTTGAAGTATTTCCAAAATCTGTTGAACCGAACTAAAACCAGTTGAATTAAATCTAAAAAAAAGTATACTGATTCAATATACAAAAGCACTATCGAGAGTTAGCACACCGGCTCGCGTGACCATGCCAGCAGCTGTAGCAATTAATATATGGGGCGCAGTATGGCATTGCGTAATTCTGCAGTCAACTGAAAATTTTATACGACTTTTTTAAGGTAAATTGGAAGACGATAATCTGGAGGAAGTATGGTTGATTTTGGATGACAGAAGTATCCACAAGACGAATGAAGTACGTAATCTAGTTGGTTAGACACGAAACACTCTACGTTTTCTACCACCATATTCTCCAATGCTGTGCAGATTTTACAAAGTATCTTAAATTACTGTAGCTTTTGATGTCACCTATGGGATCAGTAGATATAAGGTTAGTTTTGATATTTTTTTTCCCATTATGTAAGTTGGATCAAATGCTCCTCAAAAGAGTTCTTACTATAGTAGGGACGGTTAGGATTAATAATCTTCCTGTTGGAGGAAAAAATGAAAAATAAAATAGCTCCAGTTTCTATTTTAATAACAAGTATCAAAGTAGTGGCTAGTTTAGGAATAACATCAAGGGTGACCCTGGGAATTCGTGTATAGGGGTGTCCCGTTTACAGTAGTCCAAAGAAATAACAGCGATAAAGGAAAGCTCCAGCTTTACACAAAAATTCACGGTTTAGAAGTTATTCCTCATTTTATGATTTTTTAGACATTTCTTATTGTCATTTGTGGTGAAACTTATATGTCTGACGCACATTACTGAACGCGTGACCAACCACCGTGTAAATCGGGCAACATATTTTTCAAAGTTACCAGCTGGTAAAACCTATCAGAGCGTAGAAAGCTGTAGTTCAGTAGGCTGGGATTAGAATGAAACAAAATTGTAAACATAGGAATAACAGTCTTACGTCAGCTTCCAAGAAAGTGCGTGACGGAATATATAAAGAAGCCATAAAACTATTTTAAAAAATAACAAAAGAGAATAAAAAATTGCAACAGTTTTTAACCTGTATTATTGTTTTCTTAATGGCTTATGTTCATGTGCCTCATCACTAGCGGTCCTGCCTTTCTTTATGTTTCAGATACTTTCTTTTAGGCAGCCATTGGTTCGACATGACATCGAAACAATACCACTACTCACTGCTGGACAGCTCGACGCAGCGCTAGAGCTGCAAGCTCATCACTTCAGCACGAGATACTGCGATTATTATCGCAGATCAGCATATCGCTGACCCGTCCCAAGAACGCCGACTGCCTGATCAACCACGCGTTAGTGTGGAAGTTCTGTTCAGCACGGTTTGGCCAAGTCAATATAGGGCCGGATGGGCCTTCACGATACTTACAGAGTAAGGCAGTGTTGATGCGAGTTTTCCTGTAAGTAAATCGTGGTCGGATTGAAATGTCATATCGAGCCTTCCCCGGTCTGCTACAAAAAATGTTTACCCATCTCTCTCTCATTAATGAAGGTGCCTGCCTGGGCGTTTATTTTCCTGAACCTGACATTGGGATGGAGTACTTACTTAAAAGACACACCACCGTTTTAGAGGCTGAAGTCTTCGTCATGATATAGAGACCAAGGGAAAGAACGTTGCTATCTATTCGGATATGCAGTCAGCCTTGATGGCTCTGAGTGCCCCTCGGATAACATCCAAGTTACTGGCGGACTGCAGTTCGTCTGTGGATAAGTTCTCTATCCACATCAAGATGTACCTTCAGAGAGTTTATTGAACCATTGGGGAATTAAAGTGTTGACCTTTTAGCTAGGGCTGGCTCTGATTCTCCCTTCCTCGGACCAGAAGCTTCCGTGGGCGTCTCTCATCAAATCGGATATTCATAGGAAGCAGCAGGAGAGATTGGCGAGCCCGAGTCTACAGGTGCACAATCTGCTGACACGTTGACACGTCAAGGACATTTCTTGAATGAGGTACCTAGGTTTGTCTTTGCACATACAGGTTTACGGCATGGTGTGGAATATTTTGGCTTGGTCGTCGCTTACCCTCCTCTTTGAAAATACCACATTTGCCTTTTACATTTAGTCTATCTGTTTGATTTCGTACTGCTGGTTCACTTGACGTGGATTTAGATGAGTGGCAGCTCAGGATCTCTAGATCAACACAAGATGGAGGTATTCAGCAATATCTCAAGCTATACTCCGAGCTGGATGGTTCTCTAGACGACGGAATCTAGAGAACCATCCAGCTATACATCTGGTGTGACCCACGGTCTTAGGATCCAGGGTACGCAACAAACCTTTACCAAATTTACCGATTCTCATCTACAGTGTGCCTGTGATAGCTTGTGTGGGAGTGTTAGAGAAAGAACGGAGACATGGGGTTTTGGTGATGTATTTCAGCAAATGTACAGAAGTTCAATACCACTTAATTTGTGTGTCTCTGTCCAGGAAAGTTTACCAAAAAAGAATGCATGATGTTCGGCTAAAAGAGTGTTTTTCTAAATTGTGAATATTGACAATAGATTATTGCACATTTGCTAAATCAAACATAAAAAGAATTTGTTTTATAGGTTTGCCGGATATTTAGTTCGTTTATTGGATGTTTTATATTTCCAACTAGTTTTAAGCATATATTTGAGCAGGTAACATGTTCGTAGTTGAATGCTAACATCATTATTTAAGTATAAAAAAAATCTGGAAATATAGAAGAATTAAATCGTTTGTATGAATTGGCAGAACAGTATGATATTGGAAAAGCAACAATCAGTAATATATAATTATACTTTTATTTACGTTTCCTTATAGTTTTGAAATTTGTATGTATAAAATTCTGAATCCGGTAATTGAAAAACTTTCACGCAATCAAATTTTCTAAAAATATAGAATCAGTTTATACATCTTCATACAAAAACTGTGAAGACAAAATAAATGTACCGCAAATATGGGGGGTAAGCTAACTTCAATGCTAGATTACCTAATTCAAAAACAGAAGACAGGAGATAAGAATGTTGAAAATCAGCAGGAAGAAGTTGCCAAACAGTGACAAGGGCTACCGTTAAGAAGTGCCCAAGAGAAGAATTTGGACCGTAACCAAACATATAACACGGTCGAATCTGCATTATTTTAGTTACTTCTCCAGAAGAAAATGGAATAAAAACTAGCAAATAGAGAATCACATTTTCAGCCTATTCAAATGCTTCCGGAAAGCACAAACCCAAATATTTTTAATTGGTAAGAGGGAAAAACTCCATAAACTTTATTTTGTCAATCGCTCTTCTAAAAATGCATGAATGAATCGGCTTTATTCAAACAGGACGATTTACTTATTACCAAAAACGCTTCAATGTACAATGTCACGCATGTGAATCGAAACTAATAAGCAGTAATGATCAAATTCGACAATGTTCCTGCCCTTGCATATTGTCAACAATAAAACGAGTTTACTAAGTTACAAACTTACTACAATATATGATGACATAACAAAATGTTTAAAAACCACTTCTCTCAAGGATATTTGTTCATTTTTATCTAGCAGTTGGAAAGAAATTACTAAATGCAACCGGCGGAAAATTTCAAATTATGTATTCCGGTAAACAAAGAAGATTTTTCGTGTTTGTTGGAAGAAATTTCCTGTTGCAATTTATCCATAACTGAAATTGAAGAATGATGAACTGGAAAATAAGGAAATTATATTGATATAATTACAGTGCTACATTTAATAACAAAAAGGCAAAGAGGCAAGGAAACTTTTCAATTGTTATTTTTTATGAACGAAAGATAATGAATGTTTTTTACTCGGGGGATACGCGAGATAATACAGCTTGCATGCAAATTGCACTGTCATATTTCTTGCACTTGTAATCCCTATACCATGTTGGCAGCTTAGCTTTCAGCGAACTTGCATGATGAAAAATTTGATAACTGAGGTGATAGTAATTTGACATTATACAGTTTTCAAGATGGCGGAAAAGAAATGCGTGAAATTAATAAATTTATACCGGGAAAATGAGATTTTCCGGGATCATTTATATTACATCATTTACCAACAACTTATTCTTCCTTTTATCTTCTGTTTTTCCGATTCTGTCACCTCCTTTATTGCTAAAATTCCCGACATACACAAGACTTTATGTCTGAATGAAATTTTTTAATTAAAGTTGCATACAAGATGATGAGACATCAACCGAACTGCCTTCTGCTGTCAAATTAAAAATCGCGTTGGAAGGGTAGGCTTGCATGCAAGCTGTACTATCTCATGTAACCGCTGAGTTAGGAGTAATACCCAAATACGTTGCCAAAACTTAGGGAGAAAGCTATTTCAAGGATGCAGCAAAAACAAAAATTCGTAGAGCATATATGTATGAAAGACTTGTAATCGGCAGGTACCTTGGTGGAATAGGGAACTGAGTTTGAAAAGAAAAGAAGTCAGGAAACTATTTAACAGAGCCAAGCTCTCCGGTACCTGGGGAGAATATAAAAAGGCTCTAACGGAATATAACATAGAATTAAGAAGATCTAAAAGAAGAACCTGGCGGACCTTCTGCGATGGCATAGATCAACTGCCCGCAGCTACAGGCTCCATAAGGTACTTTCGAAGGATCACACGAATGGTATATGCTCACTTCAAAAAGAAGATGGGAACTATACCGAGAGTTGTGAGGAAACAGTCAGGCTCTTATTAGAAACTCACTACCCCGACTCTACCAGTCCCGCTCAAGGAATAGTAGCTCCAGACCCAATTGAGGTGGGCAATTACAGGGTCTCTAACAGGGGTAAGAGCCTTGCGGGAAGAATCTTCACTCCTAACAAGGTTAGATGGGCCGTTGGTACGTTTAAAACCCTTTAAATCTGCTGGAGGGGACGGCATCTTTCCTGCCTTACTACAGCAAGGGGTTGAAGAAATACTTCTTCCACTACAAAACATCTTTCGAGCCAGTTATGCTCTGGGGTATATTCCCCAATGCTGGAGAGACGTCAGGGTGGTATTTATACCCAAAGCAGGAAAAAGAGCTAGCTCTCTAGCCAAATCGTTCCGACCCATTAAATCCATGGAAAAAATCCTAGACCTACATATTCGAAGTGAAGTTTTGATTAAATCACCACTTCATTCTAAGCAATTCGCTTATCAAGCAGGCAAGTCTACCGAGACTGCCATCCACACTTTGGTTAAAGACCTCGAAAAAGCTCTTGAAGCAAAAGAGGTGGCCTTATGTGCATTTGCAGACATAGAAGGTGCTTTTGATAACACCTCCTTCGAAGCAATTAAATCAGTTGCCGAGGACAAGGGCTTCGAGCCCCCACGGTTATTTGGATAGACTCCATGCTTAGAAGCAGGAGGATAACTACTACTCTAGGAAACTGTTCAGTCACGATCACTGCAGCTAAAGGCTGCCCACAAGGAGGAGTTCTCTCTCCACTCCTATGGTCGATCGTGATTGATGATCTCTTAGAGAAGCTGACCAGTTCGGGTTTTACCGTACAAGGCTACGCGGATGACCTAGTAGTCACGATACGGGGCAAGCATGACCAAGTCATATCCGACCTTATGCAAAAAGCCCTTTATAAAGTCCGCACGTGGTGCTTAACCAAAGGCCTCAGTGTAAACCCAAACAAAACGGTTATCGTTCCGTTCACGAGAAGATCAAAGCTTTCACTAAAGGCTCCTCTGCTCGATAACACGGAATTGATATTTTCAGAAGAAGTCAAATATCTGGGGGTCACCTTAGATAAGAAACTTTCCTGGAATTCGCATCTGTCTAGAGTGACGGAAAGAGCGATAGGATCTCTCTACACGTGCCGTCGCTTCATTGGCAGAACATGGGGTCTGAAGCCAAAAATGATGTACTGGATGTACACCACGGTTATTAGACCCATGGTCACCTATGCGGCCCTCGCATGGTGGCCAAAAACTAATGAAAAGAAGGCTGAGGCTCTGCTTCAAAAAACACAACGGCTTGCCTGTCTAGGAATAACTGGTGCCATGAGGACCTGTCCTACAGCAGCCATGGAAGCCTTACTAAACCTTCCACCCCTACATCTGCAGGTGAAAAAGGAAGCAATCTCCAGTGCTATTAGGCTGCAAAAGGAGAAACAGTTAAAACCAGGGAATCTGGTTGGTCATTTAAGTATCTTAAAACAGATACGCTTTGAGCAAATGACGACAATACCTGATATAATCACACCCAAGGTGGATTTTGTAAGACCATTCGATGTGGTTTCGCGAAACCGACAGCAATGGCGTTCCACTAAACCGTCCTTTCATCAAGGATCGATGGTGTGGTATACAGACGGTTCAAAAACGAACAGTGGAGTCGGACTGGGCGTATACGGCCCCAGATGCCATATATCAAAGGCCCTGGGCTCTACCCCTACCGTATTCCAGGCCGAGGTATTGGCCATAGAAGAATGCGCCAATACCTGCATTAAAAGAGCCATAAATGGCTCAACTATTAATATTCTCTCGGACAGTCAAGCTGCCCTCAAGGCCTTAAAGTCCTACACCATCAAGTCAGGGATAGTCTGGCAGTGTCTACAAACCCTAAAAGATTTATCAAGAGGAAACAAAGTTATCCTCATGTGGGTACCTGGACATGAGGGCCATAAAGGAAACGAAATTGCTGATGGCCTAGCCAAAAGAGGAGCGGAAACTCCCTTTGTCGGACCGGAGCCATTTTGTGGCACCTCAAAATGTTACCTCAAAGCTGCCCTAAATAACTGGGAGAACAAACAAAAATCCCTATACTGGGAAAGGCTACAAGGACTTCGTCAGGCAAAAAAGTTTATCGACACCTCTGGAGGAAAAACAAAAGAACTATTACTCCTCAAGAAAACAGAGCTCAAAATAATTACAGAACTCTTCTCAGGCCATTGCCCCTTGAGGTATCACCTTAACAAGATGGGCTTGGCTGAGACTTCATCCTGCCGCTTTTGCCAGGATGCTCATGAAACCTCGGAGCATCTGCTCTGCAACTGCGAAGCATTGACCAGGCGGAGATTACTCCATCTCGAACATGCTTTTCCTACACCTAACTACGTATGGAACCTCAATCCCAGAAGGATCCTAGACTTTATTAACAGTCTGAACCTAGAAAGGGAAGAAATTCAACGGGGACTCACAATAGATCTTTTAGGTCGCGGTGATTGCGAGGCTGTGCCTACACACCCCTCTACGAATCTAATCTAATCTAATGTATGAAAGACTTTATTTTCTAAAAATGCAACTTTTCTTTTCTAGTTTGTAATCAGTATAATTCTGAATTTTTCTTGGGACTTTTATTATCTAAAAATTAATAAAACGATAATACGGCGTTGATCGTATTTCTGTTCCAAATCAAGAGACAATAAAATTGTATAAATATTATGATTTTAAATATCAAAAAGTAAATTTCGTAAGCCGAATTCCTCGATAATCTATTAATATTAATTAGGGTGAATTGTGGCGACATTATTGTAATAACTTTACACAAATGACACAAACCATGAGATATAAAGAAGTACAATACCATAATAATGATATGTGTGAAACCTTTCTGCAATTTTTATGGCACTTACTTATATAATATAACTCTTTATAAAATGTCCTCAGCCCTACTTAGTCAATCTTGAAATAAACCAAACTTGGTAATCTTAAATAAAATTTAATTCGACTTCATTTCTGACTCCGGACATATTTAAAAAATATACAAAAACAACCTTAGTACATTTATGGGTTTGTACAAAAACGACATAATCAATTTTACTCTTCCTTCGGCAGATGTCGTATCTTTGAGATTTAATTTATTCCCATCTTAATTTTAGAAGGTACTCTTACATAAAATTCGTTACATGAAGCTCATAAATTTTATTAGTATTCAATTTCAGGTAATTAAAAACTTCTTATGGATTCAAAGAGCCCAAGATAAAAGGAAAGAAAACTAACAAGGAGTTTTGTATTTGAAATTTTATTCGTAAACATCAAGGGACTTTTGCAAATAGAGTCATCCTTAAGTTGATATATGATGGGAATGGGACAGTCTTGTAAATTTCAGATTGCCAAGAACAATTTCATTGTAACACGTAAAGTCTATGAACTAAATATTCAACCAACATTTTGATCTATTTCCTGCGGTTGAGTTGAGTTCAGTTCTAACTAAATGCACGAGTTACCTAAATCAAATGTTCCTTTAGGCTATGTGACAAAGAACCAAGACTTCAAGACTCAAGACTCCCCGAAGTAAATTTATCTTAATCAAATAGAAACTAATGAGGTAGATTTAAACTTATGTGTAAATACAAAGTCTCATTCCTGAAGGCTTTTTCAGAATTGGAAAATGCTTTCACAGAAGGTTATTCACCCAAGTATCTATGTAAGTAGCATGTTGTGTTATCCAGTCAAATCTTTGAAAATCATATATTAGCATCAATCAAAGCATAAGGATGTCTCAAAGGACAGGTTATCTTTGCATCATAGAGTTTTAACTGTTTAATGCAGATGACATTCTGCGTGTTTGAAAGACAATTGTCATGTCGTGTGACATTAAAACTTCCTGATTACATTTATATATATTTTACGTACGAATTGAAATTAATAAAAACTAGTTGTTTACCATATAATTGTAAGATCTAGGGACAAGACAAGCAGATTATAAAATGCAAATTTGAATTCAATTTTAGAAGTACCTACGCATAATATATATAAGATTTGTCGTTATTCTTTCCTATTATGATGGTAATGTTAATTTTAATTCTTATTTTTCATTAATTTTTATTTTTATTTTCATTTTTATTTTAATATCTCCAATAGATACTATTTATATTGATTTTATAAATTTTCCTGTAGTACACGGAAAAAAAGAAAGTGTACTGTTTACAGACGACGACGTTACTCCATACATTTTTAAGGGTGAAATTTCAGCTAACCATGATTTTATGTAACCACTAACATTTCAAAATGTATATTATATATTGTTACGAAAAACATTTTTGTAGTATTTACTACAATATCTGCGTACTAAATACATATTAACTATTGTATATGTAACGTTAAATTTGTTACTGTAACTACGAAATTTTTGATGACAAATGATATGTTTATTTTATATCCTTAAATATGTTTCGTTAAACACTTGTTATGTTACAGTAAACAAAAAATATTTTATTGAAAACAATTCTTATGTGTACATTACAAATTATGTGTATGAATTACGTAGAAAACAATGTATTTAGAGCTATTTATTTGTTATATCCACCTTTTCCTTTTAGATAACCATCATTTAGTATATTTTACATTTTCGATGTGTGGAGACTACAATTCCATATATAAAGTAGAGTATTATTTATGCCCATATACATATTTATATGAAGTAAGCAATGAATTTCACGTAGATATTCAAAATTAAATATATTTATACAAGTAAAACACAAAACTTCATAGATAAAAATATTTTATTGATAATTCACAAAAAAAAAAAAAAAAAAATGTAATTCAACCACAATTATATAAATGAACTTAAATTAATAGAAAGACTTAATTCTTACAGCTTTTTTACCAGTTGGCAATGAATGAACAGAAGTTGGTGGTGTCTTTATTTTACTAATTTCAAAAATATGCCAAACTGTATTAGTTGTTTCTTGAATTTCATAACAAAGATTAGTCGTTAAATAAGAACTCTCTAAGGAATGTCAAACAATATATGAGAATTCATTTTTTACTAATATATTCTGAATTTTAAAAAATACGTACTTTTCAGAAAAATTAAATAAAAAATTCGATTTGTCCCATTTTCGAACTTAAATCTAAGTTTGTTTTAAATGACGTGTACAAAATTTTAGCTTCCTAAGTAGAATGTTGTCGTGTGGTAAGATGGACAGACGGACGGACATAAAAAAATTAAAATAACTTTTACAAGCTTAGTATACCATTTACAAACTTAGTACAGCATTTAAGGTACACAAATAAAATGAACCCTAACTAAGCCAATAAAAACAAAAACAGATCCAAAGCTAGCATCTCCTTCCTCCTTTCTACATGCTTTAAAAACACAATCTAATGGGCGCTTTTACCCAGTCATCTGTCCTCTATACCAGTGCATTAGTTCAATGCATGGAAGCATACCTTCTGTCCAAATTAAGTAAAGCGGACTTAGTAATTAAAAGAAGAATTACAAGAAGTGATAGCCGGAAGTAACGGCTTATAGGACCTTACTTGAAGAGCTTAAAACTATATTCAAAATGCTGCTCGTAGTTTGTGTGTCTCGTCTCCCTAAACTATAAGATCTAAAGTGTAAGAGAAACGGTTTGATTATGGCATACAAAAACTTTCAGCAGTCTACAAAGATCTGTTATTTAATTAAAGATAAATGTCTGGAAAATATTATCACAGACGGACATGCAAAAACTAAAATGACTTTCAATATTACGGGTGGGTATTCAATCAATTTCGCTCTACCATCATTATTTCTATGCATTACAAATGGAATGACAATTTTAGTATACCCTATGATTTCATCTAGGGTATAATAATATCCCCCGCAGCTCGAACAAAATATAGTATGTTCTTTTCTGCACTTGAAAAATTTGGGAACCTTGAAAAATTATTGTTAAAAAAGTCCAAAGACTTCTATGGTACCAATATGAAATGGTTTAATAACATTGGGAAAGGTGAATGAAGAAGCTTCCTGAGGTGCATTATCACATACAGTTTTAGTCCAAATTTGAGACGACCGGTCTCTCTAGTTGTACTTCCATGGTAGTAGTTTTCAGCATACTCTGGCCAACTAGCTGGTACTCAAAAACTTCGTTAGTTTTAACTACATTTCTTAAATAACTGACTTTCTTAGAACTCTCTGATCGCCCAAAGAATTTAACAAAACTAGTCTGCTATACTATCGTAATGAATTTAAGTTAAGCAAGCGAGGCTATTTCCGGTATTCTGACAATTCACGATATTCATAGTGAAGCGTATTAAAGTTTTTCAGGCCAGGTATGGCAATCACTGCCAACTAAAATGAGAGCTGGGTCTTCAGATCACAGTTCGTCCTCTCCTCTGTATTGGCTTGTGGATGGTAAACTGGTCTGAATATCTGCTCAATCCTCAAACAATGTGTGCCGTCTAAGGAAAATTTCTTCGATTAGTATCTTACCACTGGCAACAGCTGTTGCATCTATTAGAGCGAATAATTCAACCCATCTGTAAGCGGTATCTTCTATGATCTATATTCATTTATATTCTTCATGGGATGCAGGTAGAAGTCCAAATGGGTCAATAGCGATAACTTCAAAGCCCTGTTTGTAGACTGGGGTTTGGATGAGACCTGCAGGCTTTTCATTACACGCACTCCTGGCCAATGATACCAGGAAATGATTTTCCGAATGCTTCGTTCAGATCTATAAGGTCCTGCTATTGGATCATTGTGATAATTGCAAATGATACAATATCGATCTTGGCTGGGTACTATCAGTTGTGACTCTTCCAAATCATCGTCTAGGAAGTAGTAGCATAAAGAACCACTGTCAAAAATATAGCCCCGAGAAGTCCACTGAGATTATTCTTCTAGTACCTTTGACTCTAAACAGTTGATTATAGTTTCTCACATTTGGTTTTCTCGTACTTTATTAGCACTTTGATGAGCAAAGTCGACTGCAACCATACAAATATTTATTTCAATAATATCTCCCTCCATTGGTGGGCTGGATAAGGTATCTCCAACTACGTTAACTTTCCCAGGAGTATATAACATTATCAAATTATAAGGTTGTAATTGTAGACTCCAATGTAACAAACGGCCACTAGGAGATTTTGACGACATTAACAATCGAAGATGATATATTGAGCTCACTTTTCTCTCTATAACCTCTAAATTTGGCCACTTCCCAAACGACTGCAAGAGCCTGTGATTCCTCTCGACGGTGGTTAAGAGACGGCTGACATATTTCACTGAGGTTTCAGTGCCCTCTCCTTTCAGCAGAACTACTCCGATGACCATCTTCGTGTGCTTGTATTAAAACTGCGGTGCTGTAGCTAATCTTACTTTACCGTTATCGAAAGCTTCCTGCTGATCTGGGCTCTACTGTCCCAACCATTTATTACTTACTAGTTAGCAAATTATCAGTTTATGTGTTTTTTTATAAGTGTAAATAATAATAGTTGCACGAAAAACATTTAAAATTTCACTCACTTATCAATCGAGAAAACTTATCATTTTATGCTAAGGTAAAGTTGATAAATGTTGCACTAAAATTTAAAATTAATTATCACAAGTTTAATGAATTGATAAGTATACGGTACATGTGTGTTTAACAATGGCAATAACAATAATAAACCGATTGTTAAAAATTGAATTGTTATTGTTCATTATTGTTTTTATGAGCTTGTGGTAGTGAGTAGTATATTATGGTTAGAGCTAATAACAAGCTGAAAAATCAGCTGTTTTTCAATTGGTGAAGCATAAAAAGTGGGTTAAATTTTGTAATCTACTCAATTATTTCATTTACCTCTTTTCCTAGAAGAAAAGCTTTTATACAACTAATCAAATATAAATTCATGAAAACCAAAACTGTTTTCCACAATAGTCCTTGTGTTTTTTGTTAATCTTTGCTCTGCTAAGATTATCAGGATTTCTTCTCATCGCAGTGGTGAGATGATCCATTCTGTGAGGTCCCAATATGGCCTTTACATAAAAAAGGGAGGTGCCGGTGTAAAGGATAAGACTAGTAAAATTTTGAGTGTCTTAACTTTTATTTTTTCACAAATTTTCCTTAACCTAGAAATTCAACACTTACTTCACTACTTATACTACTCGTATAAATTAGAGATCCAGAAAATGAAATCAAATGAAATAACAAATAATAATTGACATTAAAAAACATTAATTGACATTAAAAAACATTAATTGAAAATTTGAAGAATTGAAAGGAAATAGTTCAAATTCGAAAGAAAAAAATTCACTTGTAGGAAATACTCCACTCAGGCTTTAACCTGCAATATATAAGAATAAATTAGAACGAATTTCTAGTAAGTATTTTATTCGGACTGAATGAGCTTTATACACTGCTAATGTTCTATACCAGGTTCATTTCTGCTTTCGCTAAGGGTGCTGAAAACAAATTAATTTAATTAATAAATTTGGTTAGTAATATTGATAAGGTTCAATTCTTCCCTTATCGGTTAACCAAGACTTAATGCCGGTTAATCGCTGCTGATCTGAAGGAGTGCGGTGTATTATGGAAACGGATTCCATGGTTAAGTAAGTATAATTTTCATGAAAAGGTCTCAGATAATAATGATATGAGACTCTTACATTTGCTTGCATATCTTTACACAAGGCCAAAGGCTTAATTTGATACAGGCAATGCCTTCCAATTCTTTAATTAGGTTCCGCGACGGAACACATTCTCTTAGTGAGTTAGCACTATCCCTCAAAATTGGTGTACCAGGGAACGGACGAAGCCCAGCTTCATAATTTCCACACAATTGGGATTTTCTAAATACTCTGGATTCATGAACACTACCAGGCTTATTTGAATTTACAGCCTAAAAGCTCTGGTCTGATCATTGAAGGGGTATTTATATAAATCATAGTTCCATTGATGCGTGCACCCACTTGAGGAGAGCTTCCAATATCAAGAAACTGTAGCGATAATTCTTGATTGTTTTCTAGCCAACGAATTGTTTAACCCATCATCAAATTGATTATTGTATATGATGACCAACCCTACACACATTCGATTTATTGATACCATGCATACTGGTAATTCTATGGTATTGGGCTCCATTTACCAACCAATGTAAAACTGTTAGTAGCAAAGGACTTAAATAATTGTTCCGTCCATTTCTATGCTGCATATCTAATCTTTAGTAGAACATATTCCATTTGCAAACGTGTTAAACGTAAATTTTCCAATGTCTCCGAGTCTAGAGTGTAATTTATGCTGACTTTCACTAGACGATCTCTAGACTCTTTTATTTCACTATATTAAGTTTTTTATTACTATATTATAAAGACTACCGATCACATTGAATGTGTAATTGAAAAGGGATTTTTTTTAGCATTTTGTTGCTTAAATTATTAAAGTCCCAATTGAAAAACCATAACCGCAAGAATTTGGTGCAACGGAAATTGTGAAAGGGAATATAATTTGTTCATCTTAGTATTTTTTAATGAACTCTTATTCATTTTCTGTTTTGCACTACACTAACTTGAAAAGAAGAGAGCTTCTCCCTTTTCAATTAAACAGAAATTTTGATAAGTTTTTAAGTGATTACCGATATGTTATTGGTGATATAGAGCCCTAGTCCCCATCCCCATATCCACCTTGCACTTTTCTTCGAAGATTTATTAAAGGGCGTGAGATATCTGCGTATTTGCCAAAAGTAAATCAGCTCTTCAAAATTTGTAGGTGTTGCTCCATCACTGACAGCTGTGACTTTCAGTGGGTCAGGTTGAGTGCCGTGCTTGGTAAGTATATTTCCAAGATATTTTATTTCATTGCGACAGAAGTTAGATTTTTTGCGGTTGATTCTGAGCCGTAAGTATTGGAGAACTTCAAAAATATTTTCTAAGTTTTTTAGATGTTCTTTAAATGAAAATGATAGGATTAATAGATCTTATAACTATGCAAGCATCCTCACAGTAGGTAATTTAGTTTTAGTGGTGGGTGTGTTTCGAATGTTAAAATACTTATTGTTGAAACGGTATATCCGAAAAGGTGTTATAAATGACGATTTGTTTCTGCATTCGTTGTTCATTTTGATTTGCCAATATCCAGCCAGTTCATCAATTGTGGACATAAAATTTGTGCTTCTCACAGAATGCAGTAAGTTATCTAACCCTGGTGGTGGATATCTATCTGGGCGAGTGATAGAGTTTACTTTACGAAATTCCACGCACGTTTCCCTGTTTGTTGAAAAACTGCATTTGCTACAACAAGTGTTTGATTAAATTCCCTCTTTTGCGGCAAATGTAATTGTGAAGGCTTATCTTTTCTTAAAATAATTACTTCTGCAGAAGAAGATCACAAGAATATGAGGTCCACATCTTTTGCGAGTATTATTCTTAAAACTTCCATTGATTGATCAAGGTGAATAATTCGCTATACTGGTAGATTCCGAGAATGGATAGCTCATGTTATCTCATACCAGTGTAATAGCAATCGGACTAAGTTCAGTTGGAATGTTGTCACATCCTTTCAAGTCATCATAAGTGGTTGAGGTCCATAATTTTCTAACTCATCCGGAGGCATCGCCACTAAACCTGTCTCTATGTGAACTGTACGTATGTGTTGACTGGCATATTTTCGTATTGAAAGAGATAGTATTGTATTGAAGGTGTATCTGAAAAAAGACACTACTGTATGGGCATTTCCAATTTATAAAAACAATTCACTGAGTTGGTATAACCCTCCTTCCGATTCTAATGTTTACGTTGATCAAAAATATCCCTTGTGGTCGTTTAATGTCATTAGCAACAATAATATATGTATAATGCTTCCTGAATGGATATCCATTCTCCGCAAGTTGGAAGTATAGAATTGGTAGCTGGCAACACTCATCCTAGCATCAGTATCAATAAATGTCACACAAATGTTTCCGTCAATTTGAATTTGGATTGAAGGCTTTTGTGTCGCGCTGGGATAAATTTAATTATTAATGTCGAATGTGCAGAAAATTACATTTGGGGAACTTGCTTCTAATATAACCACATCCACAGGAAGTGAGTTTATATATGGTTGTGCTATCTTCTAGTTTAACATTGTTTGCATAGCTCTGCTGGATCACTTTCACATATTTTGCTTGCTTGTTCCTACACACTTGGATACTGTGTCCGTAGTTTTTACAGAATTCTCAACTTACTAGTTTTTAACACGTGACTTCTTGAAATGTCTTCTTCTTTTTTATAACGTATTAAGTAGATTATTCAATGGTTTTATCTTCTATTGTTCGTGCTCGCGTCAATAATTCGTCAACCTAGATATCTTATTCTTGTTTAATCATGAACGAATGTTAATATGCAGCAGTCCAAATATCAAATCTATGTTCTGGGCTTCGGCGCTAAAAGAGCTCGTTTTTCACATATTAAAATATCAGTGAAAACACTAGCATCATATTTGGCGTTAAATAGCTTACAAAAAATTATATGTGCCGATTTTGTAGGAGCAAATTCATTTCTTATCAACGATACACTCTTCCAATTTGGGCCTCCTTATCACTAATATTGTTCACACTATTAAAAATTGTTGGTGCAGTTATAAACTCTTCCGGTTTGTTCTTGGAACTAGTACCAGATCTTTGCAAGACCTCGTACAAAGTCAAAATAACAATTAACAATAACACATAAAATGGCGCCTAATACAAAAATAATTGCAGATTACTATTACGAATGGTTATTTCAAACATGGAAAATTTGAACACTTTTTATGCAAAATAAATGCCCGTATCCATTAATTCATCACTCATAATCATACTATATTCATATTTACAATTATTAACATTCAGAAATAATAGTTTTATTGCCGTATTCACAATTCAGAGTGGAGCAGAGTGGGCCTTGAGTTCAAAGCGAAGCTGTTCACAATACAGCGCACAGTAAAATTCGAACTATGAAATTAAACATAATAAATCGACATAACAACGCAAAGTTAACAAATAACTTTGAAATTAATATAAAACATGCCAAATTAAAACACCGCAAATAACTGTTGCTGTCAAAACAAAAAAATTCGAAAGCGAGACCTATTGCACCATCAGATTGCTAGAAATTAACGTACTTTTTTTGGTTTTTAAATAAAGGTGCTTGGAAAAATTACTTCCTGTTTTTTAATAGCAATAGTAAAAAATATTAAATCACAAATTAATATTAAGAGATGCTAGTTACGATAAAAAGAAGTATGAGAATGAAGTTCGTGAGGCACACCAAATCTACTGACCCTATTCGTTATTATAGGGATTGCAAAAGCTTCAGGCCATTTACTGAAATAGTCAATGGCAACTAATATATAACGGTTACCGTCATCTGTTTCTGGAAAAGGTCCAGCGATGTCTGCAGATATCCTTTCAAAAGGGGCACCAACATTATAATTATGCATTTCCCCTCTGATTCTGTGTGGCGGTCCTTAGACAGTACATCTGCGGCACCACTCCTCCACATCTTCTCGCATATGTAGCCAATAAAACCTTTTTCGTATTTTGGAAATTGTTTTATTCACTCCCAAATATCCTCCAGAGGATCCACTATGTACTTCTTCTAGAACATCATTGCCTTTGATGCAAGTACGCTTGTCTTCATTCGGAATGATTTACTGTTAGATGCTTCCTACTTGCGTTTTAATATACAAGTTCTTTATTTCACTTCTGATCTTATATAATTCACAAACCTTCAATTAATCAACTCAATTTTGATTACCGCTAATACTGTTCTTTCAATTATCGCAATCCAATTACAATAATTTCGCCCGTTTATTACTTTCGCTTGTTAACACTGCAACGTCTAAGACAAGACTGGTGGTGGCAACTGCTAAATTTATACTCTACAAACTCTCCATAGCCTTCTATTCTATTCCATTCTGGAACCATCCCAAAGACTCCATTCAAGAATCATCGATTCTCCGAACCGTAAGTTGTTTACTCTTCATTTTCAGTAGATGACACTTGTCTCTTTTTGTTGCACGTAACAATATTCAATATTCTTCTAAATACTCATCTGTGGGAGTGAATTTGGATATCTATAGTCTCTCGCACAGATCGCACAGCTTTTCCTTATGCGACAGAAAACGGGAACTGGTTACTACTGGAGTAATCAGAGATGAACCCAAGATTTGCGTAATTGTCTCGGGTGATTTTGGTCAATTGCACTTTCGCCATACCGCGTTGTACTCATCAAATGCCTACGAATCGAGAAAAGAAATAAAATTCTTCTTTGATAGAGCTAGTAGTTAATTAATACCTGCTTATGTTTTTTATTTAAATCGTTGTCAGCGTTTATTAGATTTACATAATCTGTTGTAACCAGTAGATTAAAGTGTGACTTGTATTAGCTTTTAAACTATTCTCAAACCAATCCTCTAAGATAATGTGATCCCTTATTAAAAACACGCGTCATTTAATAAAAATTATCGGCTAATTCCGGGATGACTCCTAAACGACGGCAGATAGCACATAGCATATAATAACTCAAATTAAAAAGGAGAGTCTACAGTTTACAATTTTTATAAAAAAAGTTATGTTGATGACCTTTTTACAAAAAAAAAAGTGAGATCAAATTCGAAAACAACAGTCTGCCCGGTGCCCATACGCCTTTGTTGTAATTTAATAATTACGAAAGTTTAAAAATAATGAATCTGCGCTCCGTTTTCGTTTTCAAATGTTTTTTCTTTATTCGTGAAATTTTTAAAGACAGATTGATGTTTATTTTATTATTTTCTTCTTCTTTAAAATGCAGATAATTATGTAATTATGAAATGACTTTTATTTCTGATCAAAATAAAAAATAAAAACCAAAAATGATTATCTCTGATCAAAAAAAAAAAAAATAAAAAATAAAAATAAGTATTATTTCTGATAAAAAAAAAATCAAAATTAGTTATTATTTCTGATAAAAAAAATCAATATCAAAAATAATTATTATTTCATGATTTTTTTCATTTTGATCGTAATAATTACGGTCTCTAATAATGAAACTTTAAAAATTGTTTTCGTACAACCTTTTAGAAAGACTTGTTTCAACCATTTTCATTGCAGCTCTCTAACTGCTCTTTGTAACTCTCCTATTTTCTTTGTTTTTGTTTTTCGTATTTTACTTTTTATTGCTAGACCGTTTTTGGTGCAATCCGCAAATCTCTATCTATTTTAATAATTTTGTTTTTAGTTAATTCCTTTTTGATGCTTATGTTCAGGTCTTGGACCAGTTCGTATCTTCAATGGTTACATCTGTTTATTATATCCCTGATAGCCCTTCGTTGCAATTTTGAAGATAAAGGACGTAGTATCATAAAATAGTGCAAATTTTTCATCTACCCACTCGCCTATATTTATTTATGTCACTAAAACTTATCATCCAGTATAGAAGCTACCCGGGGGTTACACGAGATATGTAGGTCAGTTTTGATGCAACTTACACTGCCGTACTTCTTGCACGTGTAATCCCTACTACCATTCAGGGAGCTCAGCTTTCAGCGAACTAGCATGATGAAACATCATGGCAGCTGAGGTGATAGTAGATGGCGGAAAATAAATGCTTGATATAAGTTAATAAATTTATACTTGGAAAATGAGATTTCCTGAATCATTTACCAACACCTTCTTCTTCCGTTTTTTTCTGTTTTTCCGATTCCACTTCTTCCTTTATTGCTAATATTTCCAACATACAAAAGACTTTACGTCTCAATGGCGTGAAGCTAACTAAAACTAACATAATATCAAGTAAGTATGTTTTCCTGAAATGGAAGCACATAGCGAGAGAAATTTGCTGATTGCTTCATAAAAACTCAGCGCACCAAAATTGACATCATAAAAGAAGTTCAGCAATAAATTCTCTCTTTCAACAGCTTTATTTATGTACAGAACAACTACGAAAGAAAACAAACTGTGTAAGAAGCTCATAAATCTAAATGAACATCTTGGGAAGCTTATCTGAGAGGGCTGTATTTATGGATCTATAGCAAACAGCACCTCTGCTAATAGCAGTAAACCTCATTGGAATCCCTTTTATACACCTATGTAGTATACTGTGTGTAAATGCACGACTAATGTAGTAAGTATTCAGGAATAGCATTCTTATAGAGAAAATGTAATATTATCTCGAAAATTCCCTTAAATATTGTATAGACCTTGAGTGCAATCCTCACAGAGAACAGAAAATATGTATTAAATTCTGGGTTGGATTCGAAATAGGTGCCCAATGTTGCAAAAGATTTTCACGACCAATAAACCTTCAGCCCCACAATTACAATCGATTTCACTTCAGAGATGCATTGAAGTTAATGGTGAAAAATATTAAGACATGTTTAGCGTAAATTTTAATCTCGCAATTGTTTTTTGTGCTGTGCAGAAATTCTGTGTTTATTTATAATTGTAATATAAAAAAAAAACATTTATAAAAATATACGCTTTAATAAAATGTAATTCCCAGTTAGATATAAACGAAAAAAGCACAGGTAATAATGCCATCAAGTCTCCTCAACGAATCCGACACATTTAATGTGAGCTTAATGCTGGTTTTCATTGTCTCCATCTCCATTATGCTAGGCGGAAATATTCTTGAGATTTAGATTTAATCCAATAGACACCATCAGCGGACTCATGCTGAAATTACCTATATAGGAACGGGAAATTATTTTTGTGCTCCAATCTAATAAACCAAAGATAGGTAAAAGAGTGCTTTTAATTTAGTTTGTTGTTTCAGGCTGCAATTTTGAGGGTTACCGTAGGATGATGTAGGAAGTATTGTCGAGAAAATGCGGCATCCTAGGACCAGAAAAAATAAATGATGTCAAAAATCCAAATCGCATTTTTCATCGAAACCATTCCAATGTTCCATAAACATAGAAATTCGCTCTAGACACTCCATTGTAACAACAAGAAATAATTATGGTAAAGCAAAATGCATTGGATACCCACTCATAATATACAGTTATTTTGATTATTGCATGGCCATCAGTCCGTCCGTCCGTCCTCACGATCAGTCTAGAACGCGATCACTTAGAGAGCTGAAATTTTGCACAAGGGCTTGTGAAAAAAGAATAAAATCAAGTTCAAAAATGGGACCAATCGGGCAACTCTTTCGTAGGGTTGTCATGCAAAAATTTCGTTTTTCACTATACATATATCTGAACACTGCCTGAGAACGCGTCAGCCGAAAATTGGTATATGGTGTTTCATAGCAATAATAAATAAAATTTCAAAAATCGAATAAATCGGGCAACCCCTTCTTAGTGGTGGCATATAAAAACTTTGGATATATAAGTAAGTAAAATTGTCGGAAGGTATTATTATATTCTACTATACATACCTATTCCCTAGAAGGTGGCAAACCTTGTTGTCATATGTGATTCGTATCACTCCAATATTACTAGTGTGGTCTAGATAAACCTCCATCATAACAGACTATCATCGAATAATCTCCCTCTCCACTTACCGGAGGAGAGCGTTAGTGTTGCCTTAATCCAGGAACCTTTGGAGAGAAATGACGCCATAAATAATGAGCCAACACTAAACCCTTTATTACAAGCC
This sequence comes from Dioctria rufipes, assembly GCA_963924295.1. Lineage (NCBI taxonomy): Eukaryota > Metazoa > Arthropoda > Insecta > Diptera > Asilidae > Dioctria > Dioctria rufipes. The sequence goes on along the minus strand of OZ002740.1, from coordinate 78,257,718 downwards.
GGGTACAGATAAGCAGAGGTATGGTATTTTAGCGAAAAAAGACATAAATTTATGTTTGATTACCAATTACAGCTTTAATGACTTAGCGGCAGTTGCCAAGTGGGAGCATGGAAATACGAATTCATTCTTGTTGGCTTCGGTAAATGTGGCAAACGACAACCTCACACCTCCGATTACAATTCAATTGCGCAATCTTGATGGGACTCCAGCGCGCACCACACGACACGGAGTAGCACCGACATCAATGGAAAAAGTAAGTCCTTATTTGATTTCACTGTAAAGTCCAATCCAAATATTTTTACAACGGGAAATACTCCCACTTTTATCACAGCAAATAGGGCGGAGGTATAAGGTGTAACATTCATCAGTGAGTCGGACGATTTAATGTGCTTAATTTGAGAGTTTCCAGTAAGGGATCGTTCTCAGATTACTGCTCGACTATCTTGAAATTAGACCCGAACCCTTAAACAATTCAGGAATCCTGCTAAAAAAGACTGAAGTTAATCTAGTAATATCGTAGCGGGAAGACTAAACATTATCAAATATTGAATATTACCTTGCACATCATTAATAGATAACGAGGTCAAAAATTTAATCGGGACCTTTATTACAGCCTTTGTTAAAGCCTACCCACCGCGTAAACCTTCAATTAAGTCCCTGCACACCCCCGAATAGAGGCTTGAGTATCCTCACGAAGTGCGTACGGAGACTATTTAACAGATCACAAGCGAACAGAAGTCAGGAAGACTGGGCCTAGTATAAGGCAAGGCTAAGTTTTATTCATGGAGGAACTACTGCGAATCCATAGAAAACTCAAGCGAATTCGCCAGATTTAGGAAGGTTTAGCCAAGGATGACAGTGTTCCGTAGTTCCTGAAAAGGGAGGACAGTACCTAGACTGAGACGGGCGAGGACACTATAGAACTGCTTATGAATACTCATTTTCCTGGGAGCTCTATAGCAGAACACACCTTCAACAATAACGAGTACGGAGGTACTTAAAGCGAAGGTGCTATGCCGGACACCGTCACCAAGGAGAAAATGGAGCGGGAAATTAAAATTTTTTGTCCCTGTAACTCACCAAGAATATATGAATCATCCCTATTATGCTGCATAAGGCGCAAGGTATTGAATTTTTGGGGCAGCTGGTGATATATAGGAGCTGCATATTCCACTCCTATGTTCCATTCATCTGGAAGTACACTAAAGTGATCTTCATCCACAAGGCAGGTCCTAGCGGGCACATGACTGCCAGGGATATCAGACCCATAAGCCTTACATCGTTTCTTCTGAAAACTTTTGAAAGGTTGATAGAAGTGTCTACGCACGGCTTGCTCAAGTCAAGTTCCACTTTAAATGTGAGAATAAATATGAACGAACGCATCAAAATGTTGGAAATTGCACTGTATACCTGTAAGAATACTTTTAACAAAAGATGGTGGTACATACCTTCGTATCGTGCATGGATGTACACCGCTATGGTCACTTATTGGATCTTGGTGTGGTAGAATGCTCACCTGAAGAGTCTTACAAAAATACAGAGAGCTACCTGGCTAGCTGTTAGAGGTTCTCTTCGTACAACTCCAGCGATAGCAATGGAGACCGTACCCCGCATCCTGCTCCTTGACATCCATGGGAAATTTATAGCTGAAAAAAGTGCACTGGTATTGGACAACAGTAGACCTTGGTCGCAGCAGAACACTGAAGTTCTCTTCTTGGGAATGTATACGGGAGCTACGGATAGTGCCATACCCAACGGTGCCGGGAGGAAGCCATCCATCGTCCCCTTGAATTAGTGAATAGTATCTTAGATGAACAAGGCCGTTAGCTGGCAATTCGCAGGTGGGAGGAATTGACTACATGGGTGATTTCAATACATATGTGGCCCGACGTTTGTCCTAGGAGGACTGAATCTCTGTTGAGCAGGACCCGTAATGATTTACGTATCTTTATCGCAGTTTTTAGAGGGCACTGTCTCTTCGGTAAATATGCATAGCGCAGAAGTTGTATGGTCGAGTCGTTCAGATCCTGCTATATGAATGCCCTAATCTTGCAAAACTTAGGAGGAATGCGCTCAGCAGCTACTTCTCTGGGAAGCAGACAAGTAGATGGAGCAGCTGGTAAGGCTTATTAACGCCTGTGGCTGGTTTCAGCGCACCCTCTAAATAGGAGGCATCTTTTAAAAAGAGGTGGTACCACAATGGACCACAAATAGTCTAAGTGAGGCTAATCGCAGTGGTTCGTGTAATGGCCACCACGCTAATCAAACCTTACCTCGGACCTAGGCTGATGGTAAACAGACTTACCTTCTCTGTTAGTAATGGATCCTACCATACCGTCAGTCCAGTGGTAGGTGAAGTGAAAGTGTCAGCTGTAGATACAGGTACTTCCACGTAGTGCGAGGAAGTAACAACTGTTCGGTGGGTTTAAAGTGACCCACATTACGTGAAACAGTCCGATCAATTGTCCCACCAAACTAAAATTGTCCCACATAATCCCACCCCAACGAATTTTACAGATTAAGTTCTCTTTGTGGAGATAAATAAGAAATTTTTCTATAATGTAGTTTTTCCAGCTTTTTATTGTTATCACACTGTCAGTGATGGGCAAAACAACAATGAACCGTGATTAACTTCACTCTGTTTGTTAAAAGAAGTCCCATATAAAACTGAATTCCTTGTTTGTCGGAGATTGTCAATTATTTTGAATGATAACATGTGTGAGGAAAAGTGCCATGGATTGTGAAACGAAATTACATAAAATAAAACAAAATGAACTTGACCTAACACTAATTTCACCTTCAATGTTCGAAAGAATAAACTAGACAACAACTAACCAGAGTATAATTTCATAGTGCAATTTTACAATTCTTGTCAATTCTTTAAAGTTTAAGTTCATAGTTGCTCTAAGAGTTAATTACTGGTGGAATTAAAAATAAGGCGAGTATATTTTAGTGTAATCTATATTACATTGTAAGTAAACTATTATTTATTCGTTTTAATTTCATAGAATTAAAATGAATGTATTTTTTTATATTGGTTTAAGAAATTATAAAGGTACATATTATGTACATTTATTTTTAGAGCGCAATGGGAGATATTAAAAAGTGGATATGCAAATTTAAGCAATGCAATTTGCAGCAGGTAGCAGCAACATAACAACATTTTTCAAATCATCTGAATTAGGACCAGTTGAAAAAACTATTTCTATTGCGGTAGCTGTGTCTTCATTCCACACCATCTACCACAATCATAGTTTCAGATTTATGGATTGCACGTCAAAAAGTATTCAGTCGTTTTTTCAAAATAAATTTTCCTGTGCCAGGACCAAATCAGAGGCAATAATTAAAAACGTTCTCATGCCCCACGTACTAGTGTAACTTAAACAATATTTACTTGACGCCAATTTCATTTCTGTTGATACTGATGCATCAAATCATAATGACACAAAGATGTTTCCAATTATTGTACGAACTTTTTACGGAGGCACATGGAATTATAGTAAGAATGTTGGAGTTTTCCTCACTACCCGGAGAAGCATCCAATATGATAACGGATTATTTATTAGACACATAAAATGGTTATAATATTGAAAATAAATTGGTGTCACTTTGTGCTAATAACACCTAAAATTTATTGGGTATTGGTTGCGCTCCGCATATAGTTATTAATGCCATTAGAACCGCGGCTGATCTTATGACTCTTGATGTAGATTCTATGGTAAAAGAGATATACACCTACTTTTATATACACACCATACGATTAGAAGAGCTCAAAACATATTGCGACGAAGCCGAGATAGGATATAAGAGATTATTAAGTTATTATGAAACTCATTGGCTTGCATTAATTCCAGCATTTGAGAGGATCTGGGAACTTTACGAAGCATTAAATATGTATTTTCTCTCAATAGAGAAATGCCGTGTGATAACCAAGAAACTTTTAAAATTGAAACTTCCAATCTTTGGTTAAAGTTTATGCACAGTCTACAATACCATGAAATTTATTGAGGGAGAACAAAAATATTATGGAAGTTGCCGAAATACTAAATAATTTGAAAATCAAACTCTAGGAGAGATTGAGTTCTGGATATTTGCCGCTTGTCATCAGAGATGATTTAAGTATTTTATTGCATGCATTCGATTTCTATTCTACATGCTATATATATTTAGATATTTGGACGACACAATTCAAAGATATTAATGTACTCAATTGGCTGCTTCTGATATCTAAAGTAGTTTGGGATGAATTTCAGCAGAACTTAGAATATTTACGAAAAAAATAACACAAATAATGTAATAAATGAAAATCAATTGTTTGATGAAATTACATTGATAAAGAAGTATGTAACTGAAAATAAAATAAAGGCATGGCAAGATGAATCCGTGTTGGCATATTTAAGATGGGTAGAGATATTCACGTATCTTAAAAAATTGAATATTCAATATTCTCTTAATTTGTAGGGTACGCATGCATCGACGGAAAGATTTTTACAATTGTAAACAAGATGTGGACTCGGGAAAAATCACAGCTATCTATCGAAACGATTAAAGCAATCTTGGTAGTTCGAGCAGGTTACTTAAGTTGCAAGGAATTTATGGAAGATATTTCGGAAAGTAATGATATTTTAAAAAGAGTTCATGGTTTCGAAAAAGACAAAAAAAATTAAAGTCATATTCCCCCTACAGTAGTAATAATAATTATTAATGCAGCGTTATTTTATATTATGCTTTTCATTTATGTGTTTTTGTTTTGTTTTTTTTTTTTTTTATGTATTTTAAGAATTTCACTGATCGTATTATAAAAAAAAAATGAAATATATTTTTGTTCTCTCATGTGCACAAAATATATAACAAGTTATATCTGCCTTTTCAGTTCAATTTGACAAACGGAATGAGCGTCCCACATTAATTAAATAAGAATTCATTATTTTTCGGTTTTCAATCAATTTGTTAATTTTGTCCCACATTTCTGTCGATGGAATCACTTTAGGTGGGGTTGACACTGATTAGTGCGCTAAACTCTATATATAACCCAAGCCAAGGTGGAACAGCATACGCCGAGGCATGGCTAAGGGTGAGCTTAGTCGCTAGTATGCGAACTCTGGATACTAGGCGACCTCCAGTTTAAATATAGCTTTTTTGAATCTTTAATAAAAACCGATGAAGTAGAGGAGGCTGTCTCTGAAACGGATGCAGTCAAATGTACTGGAATGGAGATGGAAGGATCTGAAAGTGGAGACTCAATGCTCAAACTTACATATACTACGACTATCAACAGAACCTGCTTCCGAACATTTACCAGCCATACGGAAATTAGCGCTCAACAAACAGCCTAAGTTAACCGGAACCGCGAGAATACGTCTGAAAAAGCTATTAGGTGCAGGAGTAGAGTTCGAGGTGACTCAACAAAAGTGCCGAAAACCGATGGACTTGACATAGGCGGGTGCCAATACGAACCGCTCAGAAGAGGACTCGCCGAGAGTGCAGCCTGCGAAGAAAAAGGCATGCACACAAAAAGTCACTTTTAAATAAACCCAGCGGGGATTAGGTGGCAATCATGGGCGACAAGCCAATGAACACCGAGTAGCTTACGGAGATTCGCGAGGCCATCCTGGAGGAATTTGATAGAACACCAGCAGATGGTACAAAACCGAAATTCTTAGGCTACTCAATGAAACCTAGTTGGCTGACCATCACGTGTGCTAACACAGAAAGCCGCAAATGATTAGGGGCTATTTTAAAGCTGCTGGAGGGGAGCCAAATCACAAAACCATAAGTCGGCATAGTATGGATTCCGGGAGAGGTTCGTCTCCCACCGGAAACCATACTTTAATTTTAAATAACCAAAGCGAGGATCCGCGTGCCTTCGAATGGAGAGTACCTAACAGGATGGTTAATGGAACACAACAAACGCTAACACTATAGAAACTATCTGAACTGGTCTAAAGTACAGGTAGAGCTTAAAGTACGCCGATGTTCGGAAAGCGCAGAGCAATGGGCAAGGACTAGTAAAGGTTTTGCTGAGAAAGGTTCTGGGGGAACTTCCGGCAAACCTCCAACCAGAGGGAAGCCTTCTGTCTCAAAAAAAGATGGTGCCAAAAAGAACATCGTTGAAAGGTAGAGTACAAAAAAATATGCAGGCTAAAACATCGGATCTAGGCACCTATAAAAGAACCGGCGCCCAAATATAAGCATTGGGCAACACATATAAACAGGGCAGGCAGCGTGCTGGTGCAGACATGGGTGGTAACGGTGTGGAAAAACGCGACGTGATAACCAAGTCAACTAAAAAGCCTAACCAACCCTAGGATTGTCTTTGCCCAACGATCATTAATTGCAATCCAAATGAATCTCCATCATGTCTTTGCAGCAACCGCTGTATTGAGCAGGAGATTGACAAAATAGCAACTAAATGTAGTCCTGATACAAGAGCCGCGGATATATGACGACTCAATTATAGGGCTAACAAACAACCAGCAACCAGCTTATAATCGGGTGCGACGCAAACGCCCACCCACCATCTTGGGAAGCTCGGATATCATAAAACGAGGTGAGTCTCTTATTAAATTTATATTCTCGAATAACTGCCACGTGTTGAATCGTCGAAATAGGCCAACCTCTGCAAATATTATAAAGCAAGAGGTACTCGATATAACACATGGAAACTATATAATATGTTCCAAGGTTAGCAACTGGCATGTCTCAGAGGTAGCCTTAATTTCAGATCACAAACAAATAAGATTTGATATTTTGTCTAATTCTACTGCCAAATTGACATATCTTATTCACAAACTGGTATGCATAGAAAAGGCAACTGGCTGAAAGATTAAAGAGAGAATATTGAAATAGCCGTTAGTCACATTCAACAAGTTGCGATGCCCTCATACTACGATAATTGCCCTCTGACGCAAAGGGCGCTGTCCCCTTGTGGAAAAAATAGGTTATCAAACTCAGGGCAAAGGTACGCAGGCTATGCAACAAAGCGAAAAGGACATCGAACTCGGAGGAATACAACCAAGCCCTAACCGAATATAACCGGGAAATCAGGAGATTCGAAAGGCGATCATGGCGGAAATTCACAGAAGGTACTACCGAAACACTTGCCTGTGCTAGAATCTACAAGATCTTATAAAAAGAACCGTCAAAGACACTCGGACTTTTAGAAAAAGATGATGAACATTTTCTAGGATCTGTATTCAAGACACTCGGAATTTTAGAAAAAGATGATGAACATTTTTTAGGATCTGTATTCACTGAGGCTGAAGCGGACCATAACAGTCCCTTCCTGGCAGACGGCTATCATGCCTGGAGAGATGAGAGGAGTGTCACTACTAAACTCTTCACACCAAACTCAATTAAATGGGCCATAAACGCCGGGTGAAGACGAAATCGTCCCCGCTCTGCTAAAAAGAGGCCTGGATGAGCTCATGCCAATCCTGATCAAGACTTTTAACGCAAGCTTAGCAGAGCGATATATCCCCAAAGCATGGGGGAAGGTAAAGGTGAAATATATACCGAAGGCAGGAGGTAAAATGAAGCCCATCCCAGGTCATATCGGCCCATAAGCCTGACTTCAATTGTCCTAAAGGAAATGGAGCAAATAATAGAAACAACCACAAAGTCCGAACCAATTTGCCTATCAAAAAGGAAAATCAACAGAACTAACGCCACTAAACTTAACGATGGTATAGGAGGGGTCACTTACTACACGGAATTAGCCCTTTGTTCATTCTTGCTCATTGAAGGCGCGTTTTATAACACTTCTGTGAAGTAGATAATGCCTGCACTGGTTAGACATGGAGTGAGTTCAACACATAACAGATGGATTTAGGCTATGCTTTCCAACAGGATAATAAGGACGCAGCTATCAGGTGCGATAGTGGTGGTTCGCACCACCAGAGGTTGTCCCCAATTAGGAGTACTATCTCCTCTGCTGTGGTCCATGTTGGTTGACAATCTATTAGTTCAACTACACAACCTAGGTATTGAATCTCAACGCTACGCCGATGGCCTTGTGATCATTATTAGAGGTATATAGAAGTATAAGAAGAAGATGTATTTACGTCAGTAGGACAAACAATTTTTCAGTGTGCTTCATTCAACATTTTATGTAAATTTTCGTGATTTTGGGCTGTTATATACTCAATATCTTCCGAATCTAAGTACTGTGCTGATCATATTATAAAGCCAAGTCCATTGGTTGCGTGCAATTTATAAATTTTACGTAGTTAATTTCTCCATTACACAAGCTGCAAAATGGCGGATAAACGTGCAAGTGAAAGAAACAAAAATAAAGCAGAATCAAATATTTCAACACCTTTGCCAGCAAATGTACCAGATATGTCAACTCTTATGACTAAGGTTGAAAATAAAATATTGGCGTTCGCTAAGGACGTGGAAATGAAGACAAACAATTTCAGGAAACCATTGCAGATATAAATGTGAGATCTCTTCTTCATGAACTGGAAACATAACTACAAAAAACGTTGTCCGAGAAGTTGTCGCCGGTGATTTTAAATATTTCGAACATCAAAACAAATCTGATGTCACTGGATAGACGACTGTATCATCTTGAACGTCAGCATAAAGCCAATGACTTGATTATTGCTGGTGTACCTCATATTGACAACGAGGATCTACCTCTAGTCTTCACTTCACTTTGTGCAAAACTCGAAATGAACATTCCTCCTAAGCCTGTGAGCATTTTTAGGTCCAGCATAGATAAAAATCAAAAAAATTCCACCATTATAATTAAACTACAAAACTCTAGTGACAAGACTGCTGTGTTATCATATGTACGAAAAACGATAAGGGAGCGCCGTGCCAGTGGAATTAAACCTCTATCACTGCATGGTGTTGGGTTGGCTCGTGATACTGTTTCTCACAGTCCAATCTACATCAACGAGAGTTTGACTTTAAACAATTATTCTATAAAAAGGAAGGCTCTGGCACTGCAGAAAAGTAAGCAGATCTCGACGGTCTTCACACGGTCTGGTCTTGTTTGTTTTGGAACAATGAACAGTAACATCCCCAAGGCTATTTTTACCATGGATGAGTTGGAGCAGCTGATAAGTAAGAGTAAATAAAATTGAATAATGTGTTATCTAAGTTGGGCATTTATATGTTGTTGCTTTGATTTAGTCTTATTTAGTATTGAATTGTTTGTATATTATATATTTAAAATTATTAATTCTGCTGGATGCTTCTCTGAATATTCATATATTGCTCTTATTGCTTATATTAATCTTTCTATTCTATTTCATGGATGTGTGGTTGCCTGTTGTGATCGTTGTTTTGAATTTGGTTGACGGTAATGAGGTGACTGTAACAGGCTACTTAGGTGCTCTGCTTAACATTTTGTGTAGGCAACGAAATGGAATTAACTTTTGCCATATAAACTCTCGTAGTATACTCCCTAAAATTGATGAATTACGTGATATTCTTAGGAATTCCCCAGTGGATGTAATTTGCATTTCTGAGAGTTGGTTGAAACCAATAATCATTGATAATACGATTAATATACCTGGTTATAGAGTTTTAAGAAATGAGCGTGTGAATATGCGCGGTGGTGGTGTGATGATATACATTAAAAGCAACTTTAAGCGCAAGTTTTTATTTTCGTCTGATAACACTGCAGATACTTGTGAGTATATTTTCTGTGAACTGTCTGTTAATGGAGTGAAGTGTCTAGCTGGAGCAGTCTACAAGCCTCCCAACTGTTCATCTTTGGAGTCCCTTAAAAATGATCTCTTAAGTGTTTCCCCCCAATTCCAAAATGTGGTCATTTCAGGTGATTTTAATTTGAATTTTCTATCACCCTCTGGGTTGACGAACAATTTCCAAGTCTTGCTAATGCTTTTCACCTACAGAGAGTCAATAATTACCCAACATACTTCTTCTGTAGAACACCCTCTCTGCTAGATGTCTTCCTTACTTCGAATTTGTCGAAGGTTTTATTTTTCCAACAAATTTCTCTCCCAGGAATATCGCATCACAACGTGATTATGTTAACATATGATATTCAGTCTAATAACACAGGCGAAATTAGTTCTTATTCCTATTTTGATCATAATGGTATAAACCAGGAAGCGTTGCTCAGGGGTGTAGAACTGTGCATTGGTGATAGCATATTTCATCTTCCCAATTTGGAAGACCAAGTAGATTTTCTCAACTCTACTTTAAATTATTTGCATGAAAAACAATTTCCTTTCATTACTAAAACTATCATAGATTCGCGTTACCCTTGGTTTTCCTCTCATATTCGAAATTTAATTGCGAAACGAGATCTTGCATATGATAAATGGAAGCGCTATAGAATATAGGCTTTTCATGAGGAATATCGAGTACTACCGAACAGAGCAGTGGCTGCTGTCCGCAAAGCTAAAAAGCGCTAATATTCTTCCATCCTAAATGTTAAACTCCCTAATAAAATCCTGTGGAACAATATCAAAAGAAGTGGACTTGTGGCGTCTAAGCTGAGCTCATGCTCAATTGATCCTGACGAACTCAATCATGAATTTGTTTCAAATCATGTGAGCAGTTCTGCTGTTAATTTGAATAATGATGAATCAGTGAGTGTTTCTCTAGATAAAACCCAGTTTAGCTTCCTAAGGACTAATATTCATGAAGTAGCTACGGTAATGGACAGCATTAAATCTACTGCTGCTGGTATAGATGGCCTAAGGCCTAAATTTGTAAAAATGTGCTCATCTGCGATCCTTCCTTCCCTTACACACATTTGCAACTCATGCTTCACAAGTTCCATTTTCCCTAGAGCTTGGAAATCTTCAAAGATAGTTCCTGCTCCTAAGGATACTAAGACACAATGTATTGAGTATCGCCCAATTAGTCAAATCTCTAACTTTTTGATTTGTAATGAACTCTTACATGACAATCAGTCGGGGTTTCGTTCTAGACATAGTTGCACAACTGCTTAATTAAGGTAAGCAACGATATTTCCCGGGATATTGGCAAGGATGATTTGACTGTAGTAGTCTTCTTAGAGCTGTCAAAGGCTTTTGATACAGTGGATCATTTGCTTCTATGTCGTAAGCTTAGTAGATATTTTAAATTTTAATCTCAGGCAGCCGATTTGATTTTCAATTACTTGCGTTACAGATCACAGGCAGTTTACATGAACTGTACCTATTCCTCCTTTCTACCGATATCCTGTGGTGTACCTAAAGGATCGATCCTTGGTCCTTTATTGTTCTCCATGTTTATCAATGACAAATTTTGTCAAGTTAAGTTTTGTGACTTACATCTCTATGCAGATGATGTACAATTGTACATCTCCCATAGTATTGGTCTTTATGGTCCTTGTCGAATAAATTGAAACTCAATCCAATTAAGTCTAAAAGCATGATTTTATATAGGGTAAAATTAAACACAGATGGATATTCACCTCTGCCTATTAATAATACTATTATTCCTTTTGTCGACTCCGTTAAGAGTCTTGGGGTTATATTTAATAACACATTCACCTGGGATGACCACATTAAATCTGTTATCAGAAAAGTTTATGGTGGACTTCGTACATTGTGGACATCGAGCTATTTTACGCCAATGCCCACTAAATTAACTCTTGTACGTGCTCTACTAGTACCTGTAATAACCTATGGCTGTGAAATTTTTGCAAACTAGACTATAATAATACAAGGAAACTTAGCATTGCAACTCTATAACCAGGTGTAACGGCAGTTGTACGCTACACTTCCTCAGAAGGTTAGCTGTTGTGGCAACGCTTTTGGTTGTCACTAACCTTCCGAATCAGGGATAGGGCTGATTCTATTGTATAAAATTAAAAAATGCCGATATCCTTTCAAGTTCAAAGTTTAATTTTATTCAGTTTCAATTTGTATAAATTTACTATCTATTTTTAAAAATGTCTAATTCAAATCTAACATAAAATAACTTCTCTTAATCAAGTTAAACAATCAACTCTTAACACACTCAATTTATTTGAAATTCACTTTAATTAAAAAATTTTAGATACAAATTTCATTCGTGTCCTTAATTAATTGCAACACTAGGTTCCAGTCCAGCGGCTGTGCAGAGTCCAAATCCAGGTTATATCGCACTTCACTAAAAAAAAAAATTCTAACTTAGAGACCTCTGGTAAATCCCATTATTCATTGGTAAAGCTAACCCTATGAGAGATTGGTAAATCCCAATCTCTGAATTTCTGCAATAATTCCGCTTCCACGAGAATCCACGTTCAATTTATTCCACTGGGTAGGTACCTATGCAATATAAAAAAAGGAAGAAAAGTTATGAAAATTGTACATACCAATTCAATTTGTGTCAAATTCCACTTTAACAAGACAGCACTTTGGCAAATTCCACTTTAAAAGACAAACACTTTGGCAAATTCCACTTGTGGCAAACTCCACTGAGATCGGCATAAACCTATCTGAGCTTGAGCATGCTCGTGATCCTAGTTTTATGATAGTTCCCCCACCACGTAAATTCAATCCGACATTAAGGTTGTTGCCCCCTGCGCCAAATTAAAACTTGCGGGAGTTAGCGGAATTATCGAATTTATATGATGCTCACGCCATCTGTGAGTCATATGTATCACATTCGTGATCAGTTGAGTCGCACACCACCCAATTATTAATGCTGTTGAGCATTCGCTTATGTAGGTGTGTTTCCAATTTTCGGTTTGTAGTTTTAATTTGTTTTGCATCTTTGGTGTGCAGGTGAACGCTGCAACATATTCCGACCCCGTTGATGTATACACATCAAGATAATAAGGAAAGACATGGATCTTTTATTATATAGATTTTTTATTTTCAATATCACATTTCGTAAGATATCATTGGCTGTGATAATTTGACCAAATGATTTTGTTCTTTCGAATCCGTAAGCGGGCTTTACTATTCGGTCCTAGAAATAACGTACACCTCTTACGCTTCCCACTTCGAATGGCATCCCAAGGAATCGATTGCATTTGATTGTATGAAACCTGGAACTGCTTCCCTTCTGTGGTTGTCAGCTCATACCTTTTCTCTTCTAACCGCCTCGGATGGGGTGATTTCAACCTTTCCACAATAAAATCGGATGTGGATGCTACCGGTTCTGTTTCCGCGGCTGAACTCGATCCCTCTAGAGGTCCTGGGGTTGTGACCTCAGTTGATGGCACTGGTGTAATCGGCGAGCACTGTACCGAATATGGGTTTCCTGACTTGGGGTCTCCAGAATCTCTGACCTTTGGATAAGTCGTTGAGCCTTTTTGCTCGGAACCTCTGTTGTTGAGAAATCGGCGAAAATATGCCGTAATGCGTAATAATTTGTCGAAGGATGAATATTTTTTCAGTAGTATAAATTCATCTTCTTGCGGCGTGGTGAGCAATACTTGAGATGATTTAATTTCCAAATCTGTTTCGCAGACGTCATTGGATGTCGACCAGAATTCTTCAGCTTGTGATAGCCAGGATGGGCCATTCCACCAACTGTTGTTGTGAACTATTGACGATGGCATAATGCCCCGAGAAGCTATGTCTGCCGGATTATCCTTCGTTGGTATGTACCTCCAGACATTGTTCCTTGAATTTTCTTGGATCTCCACTACTCTGTTTGCTACGTATGTTCGCCATTTGTTACGGTGACCTTTGATCCAAGCAAGTACTATCTTGGAATCAGACCAGGAGACCGCCTTGACGACACATAGTTGCGTGTCCGACTTAAGTTGCGTAATCAGTTTACTTAGTAGGACTGCTCCACACAACTCCAATCTCGGTATTGAAACAGGTTTGATTGGAGCCACCCTTGTTTTAGATATAACCAAATTTGTATATAACTTACCATCGGTATGTGTCACTCGAAGGTATACGATAGCAGCAACTGCTTGAGTGGAAGCAACACAAAATCCATGTATCTGACAATTGATCATTCCTGGGTGTAGGTTGACCCATCGTGGAATTTTTACTTCATTGAAATGATGCATTTCGTCCTTAAATTTCGTCCACTCATTTGAGATATTTAATGGAACAATCTCATCCCAGGAGCATCCACTTATCCATAATTTCTGGATTAAAATTTTCGCAAGAATTATGCAAGGCGCTATCCATCCTAGTGGATCGAAAAGCTTAGCCACTTCTGAGAGAATTTTTCGTTTAGTCCTAGTAGTATATTCGACATTATCTGCCTTGAATGCAAATGAAAATTGATCTGCTGCTGGATGCCATTGTATACCTAGTGCCTTGATTTCGTTTCCCTCCTCAAATATAAGAGGTAGATCGATTTCTCTATCAGCTGGTGGAATATTTTCCAATAAACTTGTGTGGTTTGCGGCCCATTTCCGCAACTTGAAACCACCCTCTTTGAACAATGCGATAAGTTCCTGTTGTAGGTTTAGTGCCTGGGATATTGTGTCTGCTCCTGTCAGGACATCATCAACATATAAATCTTCCAGCACTGTTTTTGATGCTACTGGAAACCTTTTATTATCATCGATCGCTAATTGTTGTATGGTTTTTATTGCCAAATAAGGGGCTGCTGTGGTGCCAAACGTGACTGTCACCAGCTCGTATTTTTGAGTTGTGCAGTCTTTGTATCTCTCCAGAAAATTGTTTGATATCGTTGATCATCTGGATGTATCCGTATCATGCGATACATTTTCTCGATCTCGGCGTTTAGAGCGTATTTATGCTTTCGCCATTTCATCAGTGTAGAAAATAGCTTCGGTTGAAGTGTTGGAACAGTCATCATTTATTCGTTTAAGCTCCTTTCATTAGACGTTTTTGCTGATGCGTCAAATACTACCCTCAGTTTGGTAGTGGAACTTTCTTTAATGACGGGGTGATGAGGGAGGTAATACCGCAGGTAAATACCCTGGATGATATTCCTTTCATTCGTCTTCTTTACTGGTACCATATGACCTAATTCTTCATATTCGTTCATACATTGCGTATAAAGTGTTTTGAATTCAGGATCTCTTTCACACTTCTTCTCAATTTGGAAGAACCTGTTTAACGCCATTTTTCTGGATTCCCCTAGTTGGGGACTCCCTTCGTTTTTAAATGGTAATCTCACTTGATATCTACCATCTTCTAGTCGTGTATGAGTTCGTGTGTAAAACAGCTCACACTCATTCTCCTCTTTAGTCAAGTTGCACTTCTGCATTAATTCCTCATCTTCCCAAAATTAACGTACCATATTATCTAACCTAGCGTCCATCGCTTCACTGCTCGTGAAGGTAGAAAACGTTGATGAAGCTTCTTGTTTCTTCAGTGTATCATTTGACGGTGTTTCGCCGAAGAGAATCCATCCTAACCTTGTCTGTTGTGCAACAAGTCCTGTGTTAGAGATATGACGAATTCCTTTATTTATGATCCTGGCGTAAGCGTTCACGCCTATCAAGAGATCAATCTTACTAGATTGTAAGAAATTATGGTCTGCTAATTGCAGGCCCTTTAAGCAATCTGGCCGAATATCCTTACATCTTTCTGGAGCCGAAATGTTCGTTATGCGTTTTATTACATATGCTCGCATTGGCAAATTGAAGCTTTGATCGTGTTGCGATTTAAGCGTAAATTCAATTTCCTTTGACGATCTTGCTACTTTAGATGAGCCCAAACCAGTAATCTGCAAGGACGTCGGAATGGCTCTAGTGTGTAATAACTGATAGGACGCCTCCGTGATGAATGAATTTTGTGACCCTAAATCAATTAATGCTCGTAGGATGAGTGTACTACCATTGTCAGCTTCTACAATCACCATTGCTGTTGCTAGCAATGCTTGTGGCGATTGCCTATTATAATGACAATTTGTCGTAGAACTTGTGGCTTGATTAACCGCTTTGTTTATAGTTTCTGACACCGGTGTGTCTTCGTGTAAAAGAGTATTGTGTCTTTTTCCACATTTAAAACAAGTTCTTTCGCTAGGACATGCATCCCTGTCGTGAGGGCTTAAGCAATTGAAGCATAGTTTCTGGCTTGCCACATATTTCCTCCGCTCTTTGGTAGCGAGGTTGCACATCTTGCAGTTCGTGTGTGGACATTTGCCATACAAATGTTGTTTCAAGCATTTGAAACAAATTTTGTGTTCTGATAGATATGTACGTTTAGCTTGAGTGGTTAAACGCTGGAACCCTTTGCATTGTTGCAATGTGTGGTTTCCTCTACACATCAAGCAAACTTGTTGCTCCTTGATGTGGTAATTAGTGGTTTTGTTGATTGTTTTAAGAATTTTATTGTTGTTTGCCGTTCCCACCAAAGATTCTAAAGTCCTGTATCTGGACTCTAAGAATTCAAATAATTGAAGTGTAGGTGGTAATGTTGTGGATTTGGAGATTTCTTGATCCCATAAACTTCGGGACTCATCTGGAAGTCTTTGCGTTATTAGGTACAAGATAACAGGGCCCCAGTCATCTGTTGGAACGCCCAATGCATTTAGCTCGTGTAAACACTCTTGCGTTTTGTCTAGCAAGTTTCTTATAGCCTTGTCTGACTCTTGCTTTATCTGTGTTTGGTTAAATAGCATTTTGAGTTGCGTGAAGACTAGGACTCGTTGGTTTTGATACCTTTTTGTTAAAGTATCCCATGCCTTTTGGTAGTTGGAGCTAGTGATGTCGAACTGTCTCAGCATCCTTTCTGCTTCTCCAGATAAACTTGCCTTCAGATAGTGTAGCTTTTGCACATCGACGATTTTGTTGTTACTATGAATAAGTGACACAAACATGTCATGAAACGATCTCCATGATGTGTATTCCCCATCGAACTTTGGTATGTCGATTGTAGGCAAATTCACTGGCACTTTTCTTTCGTTGTCTGGAGTAGTTACTGTAGGAGTTTCTAGTTTGTGTTGTAGCTCTCCAAGAAAGGTAAAGTATTTGGCTTCAAATGTTTCATACAAATCGCTGTTCACATATTCAGTAATGGAGACGTCTGCTGTTTCTTCGTCAATTCCGGATAGCTTCAAGTCATGATCCTGAAACTGTTTCCACAGTTGTTGGATGTACTTCACTCGACCTCTTATGTAGGCTGTCGTACAGTCTGTGCTCTGGACCTTACAATGATTCGCTATAGCTTTGTCTAGCCTCTGAAACAGTCGAGCTTGTGTTTTAGCAGACACGTTTTTACTCATTTTTACAGCAGAATGCTCTATCACCATTCAAGTTGACTGTTTATCGTGTTTAAATTTAATTTAAATGCGAGCACCCTAAAACAAAGAAACCGAATAATTGTCGTTTGAGCCCGAAAGGATATATCCGGCTCGAAGGACCATAAAATGTAACGGCAGTTGTACGCTACACTTGCTCAGAAGGTTAGCTGTTGTGGCAACGCTTTTGGTCGTCACTAACCTTCCGAATCAGGGATAGGGCTGATTCTATTGTATAAAATTAAAAAATGCCGATATCCTTTCAAGTTCAAAGTTTAATTTTATTCAGTTTCAATTTGTATAAATTTACTATCTATTTTTAAAAATGTCTAATTCAAATCTAACATAAAATAACTTCTCTTAATCAAGTTAAACAATCAACTCTTAACACACTCAATTTATTTGAAATTCACTTTAATTAAAAAATTTTAGATACAAATTTCATTCGTGTCCTTAATTAATTGCAACACTAGGTTCCAGTCCAGCGGCTGTGCAGAGTCCAAATCCAGGTTATATCGCACTTCACTCAAAAAAAAAAATCTAACTAAAAGACCTCTGGTAAATCCCATTAGTCATTGGTAAAGCTAACCCTATGAGAGATTGGTAAATCTCAATCTCTGTATTTCTGCAATAATTTCGCTTCCACGAGAATCCACGTTCAATTTATTCTGGGTAGGTACCTATGCAATATAAAAAAAGGAAGAAAAGTTATTAAAATTGTACATACCAATTCAATTTGTGGCAAATTCCACTTTAACAAGACAACAATTTGGCAAATTCCAAATTTGTGGCAAATTCCACTTTAAAAGACAAACACTTTGGCAAATTCCAAATTTGTGGCAAATTCCACTTGTGGCAAACTCCACTGAGATCGGCATAAACCTATCTGAGCTTGAGCATGCTCGTGATGCTAGTTTTATGATAGTTCCCCCACCATGCAAATTCAATCCGACATTAAGCTTGTTGCCCCCTGCGCCAAATTAAAACTTGCGGGCGTTAGCGGAATTATCGAATTTATATGATGCTCACGCCATCTGTGAGTCATATGTATCACATTCGTGATCAGTTAAGTCACACACCACCCAATTATTAATGCTGTTGAGCATTCGCTTATTTAGGTGTGTTTCCAATTTTCGGTTTGTAGTTTTAATTTGTTTTGCATCTTTGGTGTGCAGGTGAACGCTGCAACACCAGGTATGTACATGGCCTTTGTAGATATGATAATGTATCACCCTATAGATGCTAAATCTTGGGGTCTGGTTTGCTAACCTATTTGAACTTTCGTATGCTAATGGAGAACAATCTTACTACAAGATATTCAAATTTAATATATCAGATCAAAAGCAATATATATTTCTGAGTATATTTCTTTTTGAATGACTCAAATCCGTCAAAAAATGACAAAGTTATTGAAGTTTAAAAAAACGGAAATTAAAAACGGCGAATCTGGTGATGACGTCACGGTACACAACACGCACGATGCCAGTTTGCACAATATAATATTTATAAGACGATATTTTATGAAATAAATACAAAACAAATCCAATCCCGTGCGCTTACTATCACGGCGGCGCAGCAACTACACTCGCGCTGCGTTAGACCGCGAATTGTATTGTGTATAGTGACGTCATCATGCTAGAGCGCGTTTTTGAGAATGCGGCGCTAAAATAGCTATAACTTCGTCATTTTTTATCCGATTTCAATAATTCTTTCACTGAATTAATTGTTTATTTTGTGATTATGATTCTGCATAATTAACTAAAATAGTCATTGTTCTCCATTCTTTTGGTAAGAATTATAAAATATCATAATCCTAGATATATCTTTGAACTTCTTAACTTTTCTAGATCAAATAGAACATTGCAACTAGTTTTTCCTGGGTCTCAATTCTTAATAACAAAACGCCTGTTTTTCAGCCATGTCATTAAATCATGGTACCAGTTACCCTCTCAAATCAGAAGCTCTATACACACCGGCACACTATCCTCTATAAGTCGTAGCATATTTGAATTTCGTACTTTAAGTAGTTAGTAATAAGTCTTAGCGTTCTATTTTTTATAGTATCATATCTTTTTCATCCTTCTTTTCTGTTTTTACTTCTTCTATCTCTCTTATTATATAATATCTTTATATGAATTATACTGTTTATTTTAATGTTCTAACTCTATCTTGTACAAATTGTAAAGATCCTGAAATCTTAATTGTTCAATGTTTCATGAATAAATTTGAATTTGAATATATTAGCGCTTGCTCTGTAGAACGCTTCAAGAATCCCTAAGTTTTGTTCAAGAATGGTGTGCTGTACACAGGCCATCAGTCAATCCCAACAAATCAACAATTATACCCTTTTCAAAAGAAGGAAAATGAGGAATATAACTAGCCCTATTCTCTCCAAAGAAGTTAAATATCTCGGCATAGTTCTTGGTTATAAGCTGAATTGGAACATATTGGTAAGGCAGTCCAGGAAGGTACACTAATGCTGTGGAACTGCAGAGAACTAGCCCACTTAACATGCGGACTCAAGCCAAATATCATTATTTGGCTTTACAAGTCGGTAGTCAGACCCAAGTTCACCTATGCTGCCGCAACATCGGGAAATAAGTCTACATTAAAGACAGCCATCAGGAAGCTGAACAAGCTCCAAAGGATGGCCTGTCTTAGTGTAACTGATGCCATGCGCACAACATCTGCCACTATCGGATTTACCGGCACTCGACATTATTGCAAAATTGGCTGAACTCATGGTGTACAGGGCCCGAACAGATGGCTACAGTAAATGCGACTCTGAAAGTCTTCGCACTCTAACCAAAGGAATTGAAGCAAATCCAATACTGGATCTTATGCCAGACAGAATGTTTGTTGAGCAAAATATCCATCTGCCCTTCAAGATCATAATACCAGATAGGGAGGAAATAGATACAAATCAAGCAAATCTATTCCTAATCTGGTACATTGACGAGTCTAAAACCGAGAAAGGAGTAGGAAGAGGAATATATGGCGTTAGGTCAAGAGCTAACACCTATCAAAGCCTAGGAAAATACGCCTCCATTTTTCAAGCAGAGGCTTATGCAATCACTAGGTGTGCATATGAAAACCTCAGCCGATCCTACACTAATAAAACTACTACAGATAGCCAAGATGCTTTGAAAGCCATCTCATCACCTTAGATTGAAACGAAGTTAATGTGGGAACGCATCCAAGCATTAACGAACCTTGGTACCTGCAACCTGCTAACACTTCAGTGGGTGTCAAGACACTCAGGAATTGATGGGAATGCAAATGCAGACTTACTGGCCAAAAAAGGTGCATCGATGCTCATCATAGAACCAGAACCCTCTTGCGGTATTTCCTACAATACCGTGAAGCTTACCATGCAAAACTGCATGGACCAGAGATGGACTTCATTAACAGGATCCAGACAAGCCAAAAGATTCATCAAAAGAAATTAATAAAATAATGCATCATAGAACGGGAATAACTCGAAAACGATTGCATTTAGGCAAGTTCATGTGCTTGGTCAAAGTAAAGGTAATATTTCGGGGTTCTAAGTCTTGTAATAAAACTGTATAGTTATCATGCATTTTGGCGGGAATATCCTTAACATTTGCAAAAATTAGGAATCTTTTTCCAATTTTTTTACTTTGACGTCATACTACTTCCGACGGAAGGCGACAGGAAGGCTGATTGGGCATTCATTGGAAAGCTTAGACGGTTTGCTAATATCTGAGATGAATCCGACCTTGATAGGGTGTATATCAATATAGTTACAGGGTGTAAAGTGGAAGAAGTACTAAAATCTTAAATTCCCCCTACCGCTTAAACAACGCGCCTTATCCCCCCCTTCACCTTATAATTTTTTGCTTGTCTCCATCTCAGGTATCAAACCCTTGAGCTAGGTGCACCAATTATGAAACACCCTGTATAGGTACTCGTAGATTGCAGAGATATAATACCGTGCAGGACATATTATTGTGAGATCGAAGCAGTGAAGGCTATTTCCTACTATTAGAAGAACATGTGATTTGAAGAGAATTGCAATGTCATATACTTTTTCTTTAGTAATGTCAGAAAACAATTCTCCTAATTTTTGATACCTGTATCAGTTTATACTTAGATGTTTTCATCGTGAAACTGGTCAGAATCTCTTTAAGAAGCATAGAATTTATCTCAGTCATGTCGAAAGAAATGTTTAACATTTTAGGTAACCATAATCTTAAATGGCCTCGTTATGTCTAAACTATGTAAATGAGTATCGTGCTATAACACTGTGCTTTTGAAAAGATTCCTTTACTTTCTAGGACACCACCGAATAAGATGATTGCATTCATGAAAATGGAAATTTTATTCCAGAAACTTGAGGGCATTTCATTTCTCTTAGACTTTTTTCGACTACACGGGCCCCTTTGTTTTTTCTTAAAGGTTTTTGTAACATTTCGCGGTGGAGTATAATATCATAGCTAATATCCAGATCCTGTCATGCCATAGGCGAGAATCTACATAAAATTATCTTTCAAACTTTACTTTGCGTCCCGAAATTGAATCTAAATTAAGTGAAGCATCTGTAATCAGATGGCAAATGTATTCAATTTACTTAATGGACGTTACTTAAAGGGAGCCATCCCTATGATTTCAATTTATCAGATATCCGTTATGTCAAACCGAAGCCCCTGCCACTTTTTGGGAGAATATATGTTTTATCTTGGACTTTCCGTAGATTTTTAAAATTGAGTTTTCATTTTTTCAAAAAGTAAAATAAACCTTTTTCATCTACTCGGGGCTCTTTTCCAAAGTCTTCTTGGGTGCTTGCTTGAATGAAATACAAATAAATGATATCCTCTGTCGTGTTCTTCCGCTTTTCAAACAATGAATTATTTTTGATACTTACTTTTTTTTACATACATATATAATATATAAGTACATATATAATCATGGTATTTCGCTTATAATTTATATTGCATTATCATTTTGTAAAAGAGCTTCCCTCTACATATATACTGCTGTACTCTATCTACCATCCTTAAACAGACTCATGTCTTTCCCTTTGTGAATGCAAATTTCACCAAAGCTCGTGTTTCGAGCGATTTATGGATTCCTCTGCCTTTTTATGGGACTCATCAGCAACATGTTCCCCGAAATGACTATAATCAAGACAAAGTATAAAGGGACTGACATTTGTTATCTGAAAGGATATACTGTCAACTTTTAAATTATGCTGGGTCTTTAATTGTTTTCGGCTTATTATTTGTTTGTTTTGTTTTTTAAAGTAAAAGCGGAATTTTAAAAGATGAGAAGTATGGAATACCGATCGAGAGAAGGCTAATAATGAACAAAGAGCATTCGATACATAAATTGTCCAATACCCCGCAGAAATAGGTCGGGTACTTTACAATTTGTCAGTGCACTGTGCTTCCCTTAGAGATTATTGCTCAGAATCAAATGGCTTGAGTCTGAACAGCTTCGATAGCTCAACACCGTCTGATTTGATACAAAAGCCTGCCTCTTGGTTTTTCTAGAAGATATTTGTATCTACAGTCCACGTTTCATTATATCTTATATAGTACTTCTTTCGGGACTCCATTAAGAGCTTCAAGAAACCCGCCTATGTTTATTGACTACTGGATATAAAATAGAATGATATGATAGACTAAATATGAGCTATGATTTCAACATCTAGGGTATAAAGATATATAGATAACACTAACTAAATTTAAATTAACATAACAAATGAGTTTTTTGTGAGTTTTGTTATTTTATTGAAATTTCAGGCTAATCATCAGATTCTACTTAAAATATTATTTGAGTTCGTTCAACTCCAATGAATAACTGCTGAAATGATAAGCTAACTGAACAATGCTTGAGTTGAGCGATGAACTCATATTGACAAAGGAGTCCGATCTTTTAAAACTTTTATATTTTCCAACCAATTGGTTTTCTGCAGAGAATATATTTGAGTTTGAGAAGGATTTTTGTGATCTTACGTACAGATATAATGGTATTCTTATGTTAGCCATTTTTATATTAATACCTTGTCATGAAGTAACCTAATTCGCTCTTCCTTATTTCTGCTTCAATCCTTACACTTTAAAGTTGAGAATAGTCTTGCAACATATTTTAATAATAATAACAAATCCATCGTTGATTGACTTCCCATTGACCATAGCCAGAAATTCAATAATATATTAGATTCAAATAATCCCTCTTTCTCTATTTGACTATGGCTTCCCATTTCTCATTTATGGTTTCGACTATATGATATATAATTTATGACCTCGCCAATGTAATTTAATATTACAGTTTCAGTAATAAAGGTTCATCTCTTAACGCGCCAAGGATGTGAATCTCTGTCCTGTGAATGGCTCTATGCGTGCACGACAGTGGATGATCAAGTCCGAATTCTTATTATGATAGACTTGTACTTCCACAGAACTAGATATGGCGGTTGATTTTTGTTTACTAACGAGTTCAATTTAAATATTTCTGAATGGAAATTTTTCATAAGAAGTATTTGGAGGCAAAAATATCTGCAAGCCGTACACATTACAATAGATTTAATATCAAAATCCCCACTGAAAAACTAGTTTCAATGCTGTTAAGTTTGCTCCTGGCCTACATTAAAAAAAATTATGCGCTAGTTTCAAGAATTCGAGTATTCATTCATCCCGACTGTGATCTAAATCCTTATTATTATTTAATTCATTATTTAATTTCAGATGGGTGATAGGTTCAAAGTATTGCCTATTAAATCAGTGGCTACTGGAACTGAAGAGATTTCACCTTAACTTAACTCCTCTGCTCTGGGTAACGGAGGCACTCTTATATATTTAAAAAAACAGCCTTAGCTTTCCATAGTTTTCGTCACAGTATAGATCCGTCGGTATTCCTAACATTGTTATGATAGTCATTTACTTTATCGATTACAGTTTTTGTGAAACTGCTGTTCTGATTTGGAATCTCACGTTTCGAGATTTCCTTGAATTGGCCAGCGAAAGCATCCGCCCTACTCTTATCTGAGTTCAAAGTGACCTGCCCGTTGGTTATTTTATTATGATCGTATTTGTTCTTTTTTCGATTTATAATTTTGTCTATATCTTTGTACATATCTGGACCAGGTTTTATATTTTTTAAGCGTTTTTCAAACCATTTGTTTATAAAAGAGTTTGTATTTTGCTTTATTAAAACTGTTAAGCAGTTTATCCTTGATAACAGACATTTATACTCTGGGTTCACTCTATTTAAATTTTTATGAAAAATTCGCTTTAATTTTCTTTTCCAATCATTACGTAGCTTGTACAATTTAATTAAAAATTCTGGCATCTCTTTATACTTTTTATCACCTTTAGAGATAGGGTTTTTCCTACTCATTTCACTTACTACTTCGAAAAGCGCAGAATTGAATTTACTAATGTAAGAACCAATCTCTGTGTTTGTTAGATTTCTATGTTTTGGAGGCATACTTCTTCACAGTCTAAACGACATGACAATGCGGAAATCCGTCCAGTTTATATGCTTTAAAGAGAAATGTTCAGGCTTCTTAACCGGAATCATATCAATGATGTGATCATCATCAGTGCTTAATAGCAATTCAACTGAGAAATAGTCAGAAATGCCCTGCAGTGTTCGGCACTTACGTTGGGTTGGAGAAGCAAAAGTATTATCTATAAGATCATTGTATTTCAAGAATAGATCCAAAGCTGAGGCGGAGCTGGGAAAAGTGGGAGGCATTGGTGAGATGATTGAAAAGTCACAGATCTGCGAGTTAGTATTCAACCAACCCTCCACCGCTCTTCCATATGTATTCCATAGGTGGTCACCCCATAAGGGGCTTCTAGCGTTCATATCACCACCTATCACCACACTGGTATGATTGGTCGATATAAGATTCAGATACTCTATATCCTGATCAAGGTCAGCTCTAGCTAAGCCATGCGGCACATATATGGATAATACCAGATATCTGAGTCTGTGATTTAAGTTAATGGTTACGGCCGTGTAATTAAAATTCTTCAAACTATTGCTAGACAAATCAGCAATGTGAAAGTCAAAATGATCTCTCAGAAGAAAGGCTGTACCTACACCTTCATCACTTCTAATCATATTATAGTTTTTAAATTCCGCCCTATGTCTCCCGTTAAGCCTAGTTTCCTGTATAAGGATTACATCTGGTATGTACCTGTCGAGATAATCCTGAAAAGCAATCCTCTTCGCATGACTTACAACACTATTTACATTCAAAGTATGACATTTTATTTGGTTTAATTTAATATTAGAGCTATTATCACTATTAATCATTTGCAGTCTTATCATTAGTATTAATCACTGATGCGCAAAAATTAATCAAGGCAATTTGCTTCTGAGTCGTATCTTTTATTAATTTATATTTCAGTAAAAACTTTTTCGTTTTTAAAATGACACTAGCTAAATCAGTTCCGAAAACCTCCACACATTCGGCATCGAAATAGCCAAGTATGTTTCCATTATCATATCCTGTCTGTTTGTTGTGATTCGCGTTAGGATTGGACTCAACCCTTGAGTCCCGAAAATGACTCGCGTGTCTAACACTTTTTCTTCTCCTGCTTTTCAACAGATTATCTTTGCTGTATTGACTACCTTTCTGAACAAATGACTCGTTTTGTATAGCCTGCCTTGATTTCATCTCGCGCCTCTGAAGCTTATCTTTTAATAATTTATTATATACTAAACAACCTTTATAATTTGCCGGATGAACAGTCCAGTCACAGTTTACACAATACGGCTCTTCTTCTATGACCGTGACTTCGCTTTCATTTTCTGTACCAATGTCGCTTTCGGTTTTCTGGTGATGGCGTGATCCCGTGATACGGTGACACTCTCCAGGCTGGTGCCTTCTACTACATTTCATGCATTTGTACTCCTGGTTACAGTTGGCTGCTACATGACCAAACTCCTGGCAATTAAAGCATTGCATTATAGCGTTTCTCTGCCTCAGCCTCTTCCACGTGACTCTACAATTAAACAAAAAACCAATGTTCAGTCCTCACATATAAATATAAATATCCCACGATAAAGTTCCTGCTGTCAACTTAAATTCACTAAAATATTCCCTCGACGTACTTCCAGAGGCATACTGATTGCGCCTTCCTACGACGAATGATGTCCTGAAATATAAAACAAAAGGACCACAAAACATCAAGTTAAATAAATAAATGACAAAAACACTTATCTAATCTTCACTTCACACAGTTTAATTCCAGGGAAGTTCGGTGAAAATTCGAATTAAATTCACCCGAACATTGTACACATAGTGCAGAACATCAGATAGCACTCCTAGAAACGATATCTCGCCTAAAAACAATCAAAAGTCATCAATGAAATCAACAAATCAATATCAAAATTCAGCAAAGTATACTTACCTCCTAATATTTACATTTCTTGATGACAGCAAATGACATTACAGCAGCCAGCTGTCTGTGGTACATTCAGACATCGCGACAGTCGTTGCTAGGGCAACACGAAGAGGCGAGAAGACGTAACTGGTTACAGCGGCTATATAAAGCCGATGAATTTCAGTAGATGGCACCATTCTTTTGGCAGAGTTTATCTGTATCAGAGCTAATCTGAGTAAAAAGAATTGTGCTTCCTACCTTATTACAGAAGATAATTCTGGTCAGGGATAACCTGAATTTCCTTTCCCATTATACAGAAGATAATTCTGGTCAGGGATAACCTGAGCATCCTATAATTACAGAAGATAATTCTGGTCAGAGATAACCTGAGCATCCTATAATTACAGAAGATAATTCTGATCAGGGATAACCTGAGCGCCCTATTACTACAGAAGATAATTCTGATCAGGGATAACCTGAGCGCCCTATTACTACAGAAGATAATTCTGATCAGGGATAACCTGAGTGTCTCAACTTTCCATAAAATCATTTTACTTCTGTGTGCCCTCACGCATCACCACAGAAGATAATTCTGATCAGGGATAACCTGAGTGCTTGAACTCTCTAGAAGCTTTTTACTTCCGTGTGCTTAGACGTAGCACCCCTTTGAAATTTATTCAGAAAATTTTAGTTGATTCATAGAAGATTAACATTTTGCTTCTTCTTCTTTTTCAGAATAAATAATTCAAGGGTGGCGAATTTGAATTTTTTTGTTAATGGATTTTATATTAGTTTGTAGGGTAGTTTTAGATTGAATTGAATTTATTTATGAATTTTGTGATATTAGATTAAGAACCGGCTCTCCTCCCTCACGAACGAGACTAGATCTCACAACCAATATTAGTCAAATCCTTGATATCAGTGTCTGGTCCAACCTGCACAATGTAACTGTTCAGTTTGATACCAGATTTTCTTGAACCTGTGGTGGAGAAACGCTTGACTTTTATGACATGAAAATTTGCTTTAGAATTTATTTTCATGGATTTCAATTCTTCCTCAATGTCCTTCTCGTCCCATTCACTAGTTAGAACTTTAAGAAGGACATTGGTGTTTCTGAGATGTTTAGGAGTGAATGTATAACAATTTGTATGTGTTTCTTTCAGAATACTAAGAACTTTTTCATAGTCAGCAATTTTCTCACCACAGACTTTACTTATATTGTTAGTCTGACGGGTGATTTTAAATTTGACACTGGGATACTTTTCACGCATAAAGTTAACAAAACTCACAACATCAAGGTCGGGACACATTATAGGTGGTACATGCACTTTGTTATTTGTCATCATATTCACCCCACTGTTTGTGAGGTTATTGTCGTTATGTTTACTTGCATTTTTTTTCATCGACATTTCTTTTACCACCGTGAGACAT
Source organism: Dioctria rufipes (assembly GCA_963924295.1). Taxonomy (NCBI): domain Eukaryota; kingdom Metazoa; phylum Arthropoda; class Insecta; order Diptera; family Asilidae; genus Dioctria; species Dioctria rufipes. Next base: position 78,229,822 of record OZ002740.1, on the reverse strand, counting down.
GCCTATTCTTTCACCGCTAATATTAATCTCCTTTAGCACACTAAAAGATTTTCGTCAATTTTAATAGTAGACTGCATAGAGCTCCACGCGTTACTTCCGTGATATCTTTTATTGGCTTTGACAGTTTGAAAGCCCTGCACAGAGTTTGAACCTTCTACACTACTTGTCTTGACCACACGATTTAAAACTTTATTCACCACCGTATCGTCGCCAGACTTCTCCTTCAACTTGTTAAATATAAAGCTCACATAACCAGACACCCAGTTTATCAGATTGTCGCCATCGTCCGTGGTTTCCTTTTTGCTGAAAAAGTCCGAAAATTCCTCGAAATATTTGGTGCCTTTGTCATCATACTTGGAATGACTTGGCGTGTCTTTAGTAGCTAGAAAGTTTAAATTTTCCCTATTGTCATTTAAAGAGTTTTTACTCACCTTGTCAATAATTTGCACGCCTGTATGCGTCTCAAAGTCTATAGCATCGCCCTCAGTTTGTTGAGTGTTCGAGTCTTTTCCACCAGGAACTGGAACAATTAGCTTCCTGTCACTCATGGTCTTACTTAAAGATATCGCTGCACCATATTTGTACCCGAACTTCAAACCTTCCTGACGATTCTTCTTCTTTTTAACTATTTTGCTTAATTTCTTTGGTGTTGATTGGCGTAACAACGTTTTAGTTCCTTTTGAGGATTCCTTCTGTGGTAAGTTTCGCTCCACTAGCTTGTTCTTTAAGGGAACCGATTCTCCTTCAACCGTTTCAAAGTCGTGCCTATATCAGCGCATTGCACTATCGTCAGATTTCCAGGATCCTCAATACACTTTACTGTGTTCGATGGCTCTTAAATTATTTTCTTTCTGTATTTTAATGTAAAATTTCCATTTCAAAGAAATTTTGCAATTTACACACTTAATTTTACTTAAATTGATAAAATGCACTCTTTACTGAGTTCGATGGCTCCCATTTTATTAGATAACTCAAGATTAAGATTAAGATGAAGAATTTCCATGTGACTTGATAGTTTATTTTTTACACCTCACAACACGAGCACTTCCTTCTTGTCTGTAGCTGTCTTCAAATTGAGGTCTTCCTTACATTAGGTCGAGGCATCTTGGAAATATTGTGAACGTACACACTACAAAATTTGTGCGAGCACATGTGTTTGCGTTTGTTTGCTCAGTGTGTATCCACCTTTAAACTGTCAACTGTGACCTGCATCGACTGCCAACATATGACACATAAAATTGCGGTTTTTTTTTTTTAACGAGGAACACAATGGCAGCATTTTCAAAGTGCGAAAATATCTTCGTTAAAACATGTTGAATGAAGATTTTATAATTTCTCATACATAATGACAACGAGAGATAGCAAGTTGGAACGAGATAAATGGACAATTGCGTTCCATACATAGTTTATTCAAGATGGATACCAGAATATGGTTAGCGCCATATTATAGTACAATTCAAAAAATTCAGCAGCATTTAGAAGAAATAATAAAAGTTAATAATATTTTATTGAAAAAGATAAAAGAAAAATTACGCATAGAATGGAAACAATTATAACCAATGAAAGATTATATCTTTGGAGAATTTTCGCATTACGGTTTTTGGATTCCACCGAAAAAGGACGGTTCAGGCCCTATATAAAGGGGTGCACTTCATCTTGTGTCTTGTTTTTTGGCAGTCGGCAACTAAAATTTTCCAAGTGGTCTACAGTATTTTTTTTAAATGTAATTGTTAAATTGGCTTGTTACCATCCAGTGAAGGTATGTGCAAGATTACATTAACTGATGGATATTTTTATTGTGTTTGATAAAAGTAAAGTGAAAGTCAACCAGTGAACATCTAGTAAAAAAGGAAAATTTTGAAAAGTGAAAAGTGGAAGTGATAATTGACAACATACACGAACGAACACAAACAAAAGAAAAATAAAAAACGGGAAGGTTACGTAGAATAAGTAAATAATAATAAAGGATATTATACGATTGAAAAAATAAAAACAGTGAAGTGAAAAACAGAAAACAGGGAATAAGGATAAGAAAGACACACTGTTTCGTAACACCAACCTTGATAAGAAGAAGCAGAAGGCACAAGAGGAGGAGAAAAATGAACTTTAGGGAAGTACAAGGGGGGTTTAAAAACCTAACAAATTATGAGTTCGAACCCAACGTTAGAGCCTTATTATCATACGGACCCAAATTTATTCCTCCCAACCTAGACAGAGACTCCGTAGACGCATTAATGACCATGAATAATATAGCGGACATGGTTGAGGAGGACACCCCCCTGGGATATAGGGAAATAACCAGAACTATGGCAAGGTACACGAACAGTTACGAAGGAAATAACAACACGAGAAGACACACCAACAAAGAAAACAAAGTCATAGAGACAGTGGGTAAAATCAAGAAGATATTGAACATGAGAACGGATATAAAAATACTGGAGGCGGACAAAGGAAAAGTAACCGTAGCTGTATACAAGGAATACTACACGAAACTCCTACAAGAGATGACCACGGAGGGAGTAGAGAGCGGACTGTACCGAAGAATTGAAGACAAGGACATTCTAAAACTACAAAAAGCAATGGAAAATGCATATAAAAATAAACTGGAAGCAATTAGAAAGAATGGACTATACCTGGTAAAAGAAAACAACCAGATGAACACACGGTTAAGCAAGGAAGACGTAATCATGCTTAGAAGATTAGGAGACTACGAGAACGTAAGCATACTACATCCCGTCATAAAAATCCACAAGGAAGTACCGAAAATGAGACCCATTGTATCAAAGATAGGCGCCATTAATACCAAACTAGGAGAGTACATCAACAGGGCACTAGATAGAATGCGACATCTAGATTGTCTTAAAGTCAACCAAAACGTACAAGATAAATTGGACCTATTAAACGAAATAAAGAAACTGGAATGGAAAGAAGACCATGTCCTCATAACCATGGACATCAAGGACATGTACAATAACTTAGATCTAATGAAGCTTAAAGAAAGCATCAGAGACATCATAGGACCAGGAATCAACAAAGAATACAACATGACAAATCTATTGAACCTAATAGATTTTGATTTGAAGCAAGCCAATTACTTCAAAGTGGAGAATGAAGTATTCAAACAAATAAAAGGCACCCCAATGGGGGGAAAAACATCGGGAAAATATGCAAGCATATATATAGATCTAGCCATGAATAGGATCCACGACAAACTAAAACAGATGGGTGTAAAACTACTAAAAATCTATCTGGACGACTTCCTTCTATACGTAAAGGAACAAAACATAGAGGCGGTGAGAAAAAGAATAGAAAAAGAACTTAGAATGGAACTCACTATAGAAAGGGAAAATTGCCGGAAGGAGATAAACTATCTGGATTTGACGATAATCAGGGAAAAGGGAGGATTCAAAACGAAATGGTATAAGAAACCAATCGCGTCTAACAGGTTGATTAACTACATGTCAAACCAACCCAACATATACAAAAGGAACACGATAATAGAGAGAGTTAATTATGCATTGAAAGTGACAGATATAGAATATATCGAGGACACTCTAGCGACACTGATAAGTGAGGTGGAAGACAACAGCTACCCCGACTACATCAAACAAGATTATTTTGAACAAGGCATAAATAAAACAGAATTACCCATACCAAAGAAAAGGAAAATACTCCAATACCTAGAAGCTAAAGGTAGAATGAAAATAGAAAACACTCAAAAGAGGGAAAGGGACGTAGAACGCATAAATGAATCAATTATTGATGAAGACAACCCGGAAAAACAGAAAAAGAAGTTCATTAAGTACAATATATCAACAACACAACAATGGAACACATAACTAAATTAAACCAAACGGCAAAAAACGTAAAACTTATACCATACAATCCCCCACAAGCGAACATAAGAAGCATGTACAACGCTAAATCAAACAGGAACACCAAAAATAAAGGACGTACCTGCTTACACAGAGCACATGATATGAACAATCATATCACAAGACCCGAAGAATGGAACAACATCACACTATTCCAATGTGATAAGTGTGAAAATCAGTATATAACTCACACAGGAAAACTGGACACTGAGGAAATGGTTGTAAAACAACTCGAAGACAAAAATGGTGCGATAAAGAGACACAACAACGCCAATGGACACAGCATAAAAGATGAAGTAAAAATCATAGAAAAAATCCGAAGTAGGACAAAGGCAGCCAAATACATAGCGGCCTACATTGCAAATAATAGTAAGAAGGAACGAAAAATAATAAACCTACTTGGAACGGAGGCCACAGCCCACTACATGAGAACACAAACCCAGAACGGAGACTACAAAATAACAACAACACAACGAACATAGGGGTGCGAAACGCAGAAGTTAGGAGAGACATAAGCGACCATAAGCGACATCATACACATATTGCGCAGACTACACAGTAGCAATACATTGTGGGAGAGGGGGGGAAACCTGAGGAATCAAAAATACTTGAATAAATTGTTTGGTGAATTTGAATGGGAGGGGGAAGGGGGAGGGTTTGCAAAATAGTGCACCTCCACACATTTCATACCCATAAAAATAGTAACAAACAGGATACGGGGTACAGACGTAGTAGTAATGGGTGGTAGGAACCTAAGAAAGAAGGGAAGGAATAGGAAGTCATAGATAGACACGTAGAAGAGGAAGATAGGGTGAGAAAGAAGAGTGGTAGAGAGAGGGGAAGGGGGGGGGGTAAACATATTGGTTAAAAGCCAAAATAGTGGCAACCTAGAAGAAAACTCGAATACAACTTCAATTAATCCCGTTGTTTTAAAAACCTGATGACTGAAGTATCCTCGCACAAATAGATGAATAATAATTTTAATAATAGTAACAATAATAATAATGGAGCAAGACAGTAAGAAAACAATAAGAAACCAGAATTGGGAAGTATAATGAAAATATAGGAATAGCAACAAAGTTAAGAGAGCAGGATAGTGAACAGCCAAAATAATAATAAGAAAAGAAGAAAATAAGACTTAGAAATAGGTAAATCAACAGAGAGAGAATAAGACGCGCGTAATTGCAAACCCAGATAGAAGCAGAAAAAGTAGGAAACACAATAGAAGAATACACACAGGGGCTAGGATAAATAAAGACCACTTAGGTCACTATTAATACACAATACTCAGTAAGGCAAAGACAGAATAAAACCAAACACACGAAGCACAAAACTCACCTTATGCGATTCCCGGAAGGAGGTCAATAGAGGATAACACAACTGAACACCCTACATACAGACAATAAAATAGGAACAATGTAGAAAACGTACAAATACAAGGCAGTTGAAAGTACTGGGCCATTCGAACCGGTGAAACACCCGTTGCATTCGAAAGTAAGTACTCAGTGACCATAAACGTTAGCCAAAAGGGCTAATAGCTACCACAATAACCTAGTTTTGTTCAAGAAAGAATTTTTTTTTGGGATTCTCCGGTATATAGCAAAGGCTAAAAAATGTTCTAATTTGTTATTTCATCACACAATCCAATAATTTTTGGTGACAAGTTTCAAGTCTTGGTTTGACTCATCAACAGGTCCAAATAGCGAAATTGTGTGATTTGAAAAACAAATGAAAAAATGAAAAAAGAAGAAAGAAATGAAAAGTTTGAGAAAATAGAAAAAAACAATTTTTTTATTTATTAAAAAATTTAAAAAATTTTAAAGAAACAGGTTCATTCGAAGCGAATCGAACCTGTATACGCCACGCAGTGGGCTGAAAAATAAAAAAAGAAAAGGAAGAAGAAGAAGCGTTTCGTGTCAGCAGAAAACCTAACATTCATCGGTGCAGCTTGGTTTTCTGCCTGCTGCAGACGCTTGAAAATAGATCAAACTGATCTCTTCTCATATAAACTCAGAAATAAATTCTGGGTGTGAATTATAAAAAACCTGAACAAATCCAGATAGACATAGTAAAGAATAAAGAACACTAGACACAAAACACAAACACAAAAGATAAACTAGAAAGTTATGAGCACACATAAAACACAAACACGAACAAAACAGGCACAAACAATAAATATAGGCACCAAGAAGAGGAAAAGTCAACCGGGGAATGTAGGGATACCAAGTAGGAAATAATAAATAAAAAATAAGAAATAAATAAATAAAAAACAAAAAGTACTAGTTTAAGAATAGAATCTAGGGGACACAGAAAGTAATTAGCAATGGGAAATAGATCAGGTTAGACAACAGAAGAAATACGAATAAAACACAGAAATATCAATAAGGTTAGAAAACAATAGACAATAGAAAAATAACAAAATGGAAAGGTTAATGAGAGTAATAGGTATAGGTAAGGAGACCATATAAAACGACAGAAGAAACGCGAAAAACACAGTAATAGGCTAGAATAGGAAGAAAGATAAATAGAATAAAGTAAAAGAGGAAGAGCAGGAGAGGAAAAGAGAGAAACAATAAAGAATAAGAAGTAAGACCACGAGAGAATAGAGAAGAAAGGGAATCGTAAAGCAGAATAGAGGAACAAAACCAACACGAACAATTAGAACAGGCAAGAAACACAATAGACCAAAAAGAACTAGGCAAGCACAAGAACTAAACACAAAACCAGGCGAGACACGAATAGGATAGGAAGGATAAAACGAAAGAATAAGTAAAAGGAAAAGAAAAAGAAAGTAATTAAATAAAAAACGTATATAAATATTAAAGAAACATTTTTTCAAAAGACCTATATACATACACACAAAAGATTATATTTTTTCAAAGAAGGGTAAAGGGCGGGGTGTTGAAAAGAGTAAGGGGAATAAGTGGAACAACAACAAACACTATAATGGAAAGAAATAATTGAAAGAAAGAAGACACAAGCCCAAAACACACAGGCAAATGAGAAATTTCAAAAATCTTCAAAATTTATATACATATATATATAAAAATTTTATAATTTTTCACGGAAGGGAAAGGGGGGAGGGCTGAAAAGAGTGAGGGGAACAGTTGCAACAATAACAGGTACCATAATCGAAGGAAACTAGGTACAAGCGCGAAACACACATCCAGACAAGAAATCTCAAAAAAATTATATACATATATACAAATAATTAAAATTCCTCAAAGAAGAGAAGGGGGGGGGGGGGGTTGAAAAGAGAAAGGGGAATAGGTGGAACTATAACAAGCACTATAATGGAAAGAAACAACGCACAAGCCCAAAACACACAAACAGTTGAGAACCAGAGCGAGGACAAAATCTCAAATTCCATATAAATAGAAGTGCCAAACACAAGGAAATCTCATTAGTAAAGTGAAAGTCAACCAGTGAACATCGAGTAAAATAGGAAAATTTTGAAAAGTGAAAAGTGGAAGTGATAATTGACAACATACACGAACGAACACAAACAAAAGAAAAATAAACAACGGGAAGGTTACGTAGAATAAGTAAATAATAATAAAGGATATTATACGAGTGAAAAAATAAAAACAGTGAAGTGAAAAACAGAAAACAGGGAATAAGGGAAAGTGATAGGTTAAGAGAAATAAAATAAAATAAGATAAAATTGATTTAGTTTCGAAAAATTGGAGGAAGGAAGAAAAATAAAACATGAAGACCAGAAAGAAACAGCAAACACATGTCAACATAGATAGGTCTTTTTCAAGACCACCAAAGAAAGAGTAAAGAGGAGGGACAAAACAGGAAAATAAGAAGAAAAAAGAGAAAAACTATAACATGTGTTTTATTCTTTTATTCCTTTACCAATTATATTAAACTACAGTAATCCCCGCATAAAAGCACATGAACAAGGGCCCAATGTTTTGTGATTTTAAGCGGGTGTTGCTTATAACCATAAGCCCGATTATAACACAAAATGTGCTTTTATAAAAATCCCCGGATTTTTGCTATTATAACAAGTTCACAATTTAAGATACAACAAACGAACTATTTCTTATAGAGTAGCTGCTTATACCTAAATTTGAAAAAGTAACATAAATTTGCCAAGAAATACTTTTATTCTAGAACAATGTATATACAGGGTATCCAAGGAATAGTGTCAAGCGGATGTCTAGAGATAGAGCACCCCTAGGGGTACCCGAATAACCCCATGTATGTTTTGCGATTTTTTGTAATTTACGAGTTATGATTTGTTCGTGAGTTTTTACAAAACTGCTAATTCGAAGACATTTTTGGTCTAGTGAATTGAATAATTGAGACAAATTGCTGATATTTTGTCCCAATTTATCTGAGTATTAGGCCCACCCAATACAAAAAATTTGATTCCGTAGTTCATACCGTTGCGTCAAAATTCCATAAAGCTCAAAATAACAAAATGTGCCAAAATCTTTGAGGGCTGTTACAAAAACAGTCACTTAACTTTTTCACTCAAAAGTGATTTTAAAAACTTCCCCATTTCACTGGCTATTTACCATGTAAACTTTATTGAGATATCTCTTTGGCATTATTGTTATAATTCTATTCAAAACGTACTAAGCTCCGAAATCTATTTGAACTGGGGTGCTAGATTTTTCGCACCTTAGATTGACTCTAACTCAGTAGAGTTATGCCCGATCGGAAAACGGGTTTCATTGTTCACTTCAGCTCATTATCAACTGCAATTTGCAGAAGATTATGGATACTTCATACTTAAATGATGCCATAAAAATATTTCAATAAAATTTACATGGTGATGAAATGATAAAATTTTTCAAATAAGTTTGGGTGAAAATAGTTAGGAAACCTTTTTTTAAATTGCCCTCAAAGATTTTGGCACACTTTATTATTTTAAATTTTATATAATTTAAAAATTTCTCCTGGCGCAATGGTATGAGCTATGGCATCAAATCTTTTTGCATTGATTGGGTCTAATACTCGGGTAAATTGGGACAAAAAATCAGCAATTTGTCTTAATTATTCAAGTCACTATGACCAAAAATGTCTTCGAATTAGTAGTTTGGTAAGCAATCACGAAAAAAATCATAACTCGTAAACTACAAAAATCACAGAGCATACATGGGATGATTCGGGTACCGGTGGGGTGCTCTACCTCTAGATTTCCGCTTGACACTATTTCCTGTAATGCCCTGTATGTGCAACTTCGACTAATTTAACTGCGAGTTCGACTGAAGCTGAACTTTGCTCAAGGTGCAAAGTTGGTGTCGGCTGCGGCTAACTTCAGTTAAGTAATTTCCACGTTAAGGAAAAAGTGTGGAAGGAAATCGGCAAAGTGGAAAAAACTCTGTATGCAAACGAAAAATCTTTGAAAAAAGAAACACAATATAAGCAATATAAGCAGGAATCGTATAATCGTCAGTACGGCTTGGTTCCTGCCTGCCGTATACGCCAAAACCAAACAGCCAAACTCCTCCTATATAAACTTACAATAATTTTTAAGTGTGAATTATATATTAGGCGAAATACTACGTATTTTCTTGAATGCCTAGCAAGATTAGACCTATGCAGACTAGCATTTCATAGAGACATCGGCAAAGTCGAAGTCGTAATTTAATTAGTAATTTCACCTCAGCATCGAGTTCGAAAAATTTTTCGCGAAGTCAAACAATTGGAGTTCCGGGTCCGAATTTCCATTTTAAGAAATTTATAAAAAAATAGAAAAATTTAATTTCCTAAAACGTCTGTCACTGCAATAAGTTTATACAATTGACTTTCCATAAATTGGAAAAAATAATCAAGGATTTGTTAAATTAAAAAGTTATGAAAGCAAATGTTGAAACACTTTTCCTGAAAGTCCCAACCAGATAAAAAGTCACTATTTTCGATTTGAACGACCTCTAAACACCAATTAATTTCATTGAAATTGTGCATAGATATTTAGCATTACTTTAGCTAATATATTCTGAAGCTATCAGACATTTTAACACTTTTGCAAATCCATACATTTTTGGGCCACCTTAATGTACGAATGCGCTGGACAGAAAAACTGAACCTGACTGTGACAATATGCGGGGAAATTTACATTGAAAATGGAAAATTTAAAATGCTTTATTAATGGGTATAAAGGGGGGTTGCTATTAAAATAGTAAAAGTGTTCGAAATTACTAGGAAAATGTTGCGGGCTTCGACAATATATGATAATAAAAGGGTTTTGGTTATAAGCGAGTTGTTATTATCCGGGGGGTACTGTATATTAATTATATTAAATATTTACATTAAATTATATTACTAAAGATTTATATCTAAATACCATTACATGCACTGAAAAAGAAGAGCATAAGAATAAAATAAAGCTAAAAGAAAAACAATAGGATAGGAACCACAACGAAATGCACTGAAAAAGAAGAGCATTAACTTAAAAATTAAAATCAAATTAAAATACCATTAGAAATAAAAATAAAACGGAAATAGAAGCGAAAATAGAAGTAAAATATGAAGTGAAATTTAGAGTGAAGTAGAATGGTCATTTGGTGCCAGTAATGCGGATGTTGTCATCATAGCTGTCGAGGGTGTCACATCACTGTTGGTACTAGTACTATCAGCGCTATCGGTATTGCTGCTGAATTTTGGCAATTACGGTGATGGCGAAGATGGCGGTGGTGACTGTGTTAGTGGCATCGACGCAGGTGTGGTGATAATAGTGACACAGGCACAGGGATGATCATATTGTTAAGTAAGATGATATCTGAAGAAATTGTTGAGGTGATGCTGAAATAAAACGACAACAGGTCAATAAGTAATGCTAGTAGCATTGATTAAGTTAAAATAAAGTAGAAAACACTACAAATAGATTTACAAATAACGAAGGTAACAGATAAAAAACCACTAATGACCCCATAAACAATTAGAACTAAAACCTTGTGGAGGAGAAACGCGCAAAAGAGGTCCCCACTAAGAGATGAAGAAAAAGTATATGTGCGTACCTGTAACACTCACATGCAACCACAAGAATGTACTTGCATAGAGGGTTTCAGAAATCATATACCGGTACACGCGTATCCAAATAGTTGGAATAGTTCACAAATATCTGAAAATGAAAGGAGAAATAGAGTAATAATTAATTGTACAAAAAGTACATAGTTGAAAAACTTAACGTTTACAGGTATATATAAATATATAAATAATATAACTAAATAAGAAAAGAAAGAAAAACTTCTGATGAGTCCCATGGCTGGGATGAAACCAGTCAAGTATAGCCAAACAGGAGCCTACACGGCATGACCCCCAAAAAATCTGAAACCCCTGATATATTTTTTGTTGAACCTTGACGTGATGCGAAGAACGCATTTAACTTTTATCATTGTACAGCACAATGCACTGCCCTGCTACGCAGGACAGTACACTGTCCCGCTACGCGGGACATATATAGGATGAATGGGGAAATATAATATAAATATAAATATAAAAAAAGGGGACACAAACCAAACGGAAAAGAGAACGAACAAAACAAACAATACAGCACGAACAACAACAGAAAATCAAGCACATGAAAACACACACACAAGCACGCAAATACACAAATGCATGGAAAACACACACACAAGCACACAAATACACAAATGCATGAAAAACACAACCACACAACACCTCATTTACACCGATTAATGGAGAGCTCCCTCTAGTACCTCACTTAAGCACTACGGTGGATAAACTATGTGACTTACGGCGCTGGACAACTGGTGCCGCACCTGCCGTACAACGTTTCGTCATGCTGCTCCACGAAATTTTCATGGGCACAGATGACATATAGACCAGCACTTGCATTTTTTTATGCATAATTTAATAATAATTTTTTTATGCATAATTTAATAATTTTTTATGCATAATTTAATAAATAATAATTTTTTTCTGGTCCTCTTTTGTATGGGCTTTGGTAATTTTTACTGCTAAAATGATCATTTTTCTCAGGTAATTTTCCGCTTAAATTTCTCATATAGCTATGGTCGAAAATATTTGGGGAAACAGAAAATTACCTAGAAATTGGGAGAGAATCGTTTTGCTAGATAGACTGTCTCCATAATGACTTAATTTGAAATTGATTGCTTAAGACACCTTACACGAACACATGAGCAAAGTGTCAAACAACTGCATAAAGCTCTTGCTGTTGATCAAACACAGACTCCTATTACACCAAAACTTTCAGGAATTGCAGTAGATACTTCAATTGAAATTCTTCCTGAACGTGCGTTTAATATCGCTTTCAATCTTGAGAGTCTTAAACATTTAGCTTCTAAGTTCGTTGTTTCTTTACATAATAAAAACAAGTTTTCTAGAAAGGATGTCGCATAAATACAAGTAGATGTACAAGAATATATTTTGAGCCCTGTGCTGGAAATGATCAAACTGTTTTGTGATTCCAAATTTGAACATAATATTGAATTCTATAATGAATTTTCTGATATTATAGTAGGTGTAAAGGATATTTTCAAACACTGCAAAACAGATTACCAGTTAGATAAATGGTTGCAGACCGAAAATTTAATAGAAAGCCTCCAAGAGCTCACAATCGATGAGCAAATTCAACCCATCCATCACAATGGTAATCTAGTATATGATGAGAAAGTCATCATGGGGGTTTTAATCTCACTGAAGTTTAAATTTAAGAGAGTCTTCGAGCAAAATGATTTTCTGTCAAAAATGTTAAGTTATATGAGAAATTTGGAGCATTGCTCAACTGTCCATAATTTCATACAAGGGGAACTATGGAAACAGAAAACAAAATTTTATCTGGACAAAATATTAATACCTTATTTTCTATATGTGGATGACCTTGAAATCAACAACCCTCTTGGATCCCATACTACATTTCATTCAATTAGCAATATGTACTAATCGTTTCCATGTTTTTCTTTAGAAGAATCGAAAGTAGAGAACATATTTTTAGCTGCAATCATAAGTTTTGCGATATGAAAGCTTTTGGAAACGATATGTTTGATACAGTTAATGACGGAATTAATAGTTCTAGAAATTAATGGCATTGATATTAAAATGGAATCAGGAGTAGTTTCTAGGATGCACTTTTTCTTGGGTTTAGTTTTAGGGGATAATTTAGGTTTAAATACCATTTTCGATTTTAGTAAGTCCTTCTCAAGTACGTATTTTTGCAGATTTTGTAAAGTAAATAAAAGAGAATATCAAACTCGCTGTACTGAAAAATCGATTTCGAGAACAAAAGCGAATTATAAAGCTGACATTAATTTGGGAAATCCTACACTAAGGAGAAATTCTATGTTTTAGGAAATTCTTTCATTTCATGTAGTAGAAAATTTTTGCGTGGATGAAAGGAATGCCGTTTTTTTTACTGAAGTAATGAGATACTTTAATTTTGATACTTTAAATTCTCGTAAACGATATTTCTGTAACGGATCATCTATTGAAGTTGCAAATATTACTGGAGACATCAAGGCCTCGCATTTAGTTAACGAAGGTTTAAAAATGTCAGCAAATGGGATGATGACTTTTGTCAAATATATTATTTTGATGATTGGTGACTTGGTTCCCAAAGATGACAAAGTTTTGCAGTTTCTTCTGATATTAGTTAAAATTGTCGGCATTATTTTAAGTTTTAAAATACTGGAAGAAATCCTTACGATGTTGAAGTACAAAATTGAACAACACAATAAAGATTATGTTCGTTTATTTCACGACATCTCCAAATGTTGGACCCAATAAAGGCCAAAACACAGTGAGAGTGACACAACAATGTTGACAGCTTGTTGAATTTAAAACATAAAGAAAAAACTAAAAAGAAAAAAGAAGAAGAAGATGAGATTGCTATACATGGGATAACACAGCATAGCTTTTTCCCTCATTTTCTCTATTAGTTCCTCCTCAAAATCCCTAATTTCTCAAACTAATTAAAGAAATTAATTTTAAACATGTTTTTAATAACCAGTTTATTTACTATTATCTTTTAATTTCCTATGCTTTATAAAATTAACTAATTCCACATAACATGAATCTCAATTATTCACTGACCACACAGAAATGTCAATTATGTTGGCGACTGATTTAGAGATTTTCCCAAACTTCTTGTTTACAACTTGTCGAGTCGCCATCATTGTGGTAAGTATATGGGACTCCCATATATTCGAATCTGTGGCAGCAACGACAACTTTGCTTGTTGACGAAGCCATCGAGGTGGAAATGGGCCTCATCACTCAAGATGAGTTTTCGATGGAATTCCGGATCATTTTCATGCAGTTCAAGGACCCAATCAACAAAGACTCGACGTTGTTGATGATCGGCCGGCTTGAGTTCTTGTGTTAACTGAACTCTATAAGCCTTAAGACCCAAATCTTTATGCAAAATACGGTGTAATGACGTTTGTGGAATGCCTAATTTCAAAGAACGACGCGGAACTGACAAACTTGGGTTTTCTTCAACACTTTCGGCTACAGCAGCAATATCCTAAGCTGTTCTTGAGCGACGTGCACGGATTTTATTCTTCATATCACTAACTTGTCCCGACAGCTCGAATTTTTCTACCAATCTCTGTATTGCGGTCCGACAAGGTGCTTCACGACGACCCAAAAATGTTCAAACTTTACGAACCGTCTCTGCCACATTTTCATTAGTTTCTACTTGTTAAATGTCAAAAAATGACGACTCCAAAAGTGACGTCTACCGAAATAGCGGGGTAATTAAAATAACACCTCTTATTGGAAAACCCTTTGTATAGACTGAAACGTAACGTCCCGCACGATAGTGAGGGTTCGGTTTTATTTACAACAAAGATAAAATTTTCACATTTAATTGGATTGTACAAAAATAATAATAAAATTTATGGCTGCAGAAGGCATCAAAGAATTATTGGAAAAAGAGGATAGGATGCTAAATGTTTTTGAATATATGATTTTTACCTTACCACCTGAATAACCATTCAGCTCAGATCATCTTATTTTGTGTTTTGATGCATTGAATTGAAGTAAAATTGAGGGTAAGAGGAAAATTTTGCAGGAATATTGAAGTTAGCATTGCGGAACTAATTTCGGTATCTAATTCTTTTGTCATCTACTTGCCTACAACTCGCACAGGTAGAATTTCAAGGTGAGATATTGTATTTTAATGGGCCATCCTACACGATTATTTCACAACATCAATAGACGCTATCCCATCTACATCGCGGCATACTCCTTTTCAATTGACAAAAGCATCAGTAAAACCAACAAAACGTAAAAGACTACCAGCTATAGAGAGATCATGGACAGATAAGCAGTTCAGATACATAGAAGTCGCATGTCCATCTGCGGTTCGCAAATATAAATAATCAATGTATGCGATCAATTAATAGATTACTACCGTACATGGTTCAAGACGCCAAAGTGGACATGGAAATGTATTCTTCATTTTCTTGATTTGGCAGAAGTAAATTCATGGATGCAATACAATCGGGATGTTAAACACAACAAAATTCTACATAAGGACCGATTGGATCTGCTGAAATTTAGGCTAGAGCTTTCCGAGGCTATTATTGCTACTCGACGCCACAGAAGAAGAGCGATATCGAAAGCAGTGACGAGGAAGCTCCAGCAGTAAAACACTCGCAATTTTAATATGCTCCTGCCAACAGTTCCAGCATTGTACAAAGATACGACTGCTACGAGCACTTTCCACTTGTAGATAATATTAAAAATCCTCATATGTAGAGAATAAAGATCTGTACAAGTCATTGTAAAGTGCGTTGTGAGAAATGTGACGTATAATTATGCGTTTTTAAATATAAGACCTATTTCAAAGATTTTCACACAAATACATGTAATAATTAATTATAAGCTGTATATTTGAAAAATAAAATAAAATTCACACCAATGATATAAAAAATGTATTATGTCTTTCTTTTAATTCATCCTGTTTTTAGTACAAATAAGGCGGATTATGTATTCAATAAAATTGGACCCACACGTTCGTGCGGGTGAGCTCAAAAGTCTCACAGACCTCAAACATTTTTCTTACTAATTTTTCCATTCTTCTAGGTCCCCAATTATTACAAAAATTCTATTTTAATAACTTTTGCGACCAGAAATTTCTCCAGTCTTAAAGTGTTACAAATTGGAAAAAATTCATTACGATCCTCACGGGGTAGCTTATAACGTGGATCCTTCAATATTAGCAAGTTTCGTGATCTTATCGATGAATGAGCTGACAGGACCCCAGTTAACATAATTAAAACCGCTGACGGTCAAACAATAATAAGTCTTAAAGAATATTGAAATTGGGGCTCAAGTTACACTAAATAATAAACATGCGATACCTTATTTACATTTGAGCTTGTCTGATTTTTGTATATTTTTTTCTAGTCCTAGTTGAAGCAAGGGTTAAGTTTTTTTACTGCCGTACATTCTAGCGTATACTAGTAACGTGTCTTTTTTATGGTAGAAATATATTGTAAGATGAACGAGGCTTCAATAAGTATGAATTATACTCTTAAATTAAGTTCAGACAATGATGCGGATGTGAATGTATTGAATGGTATTATGTTGAACTTATAGCCTTCGATTTCATTTTATTAGATGAACATATCTCTGTGGAAATTCTGAAAATAATACTAGATCATCATATAGAACGTATACTGAAGAACTTCGATATGGGAACTTGAATTTTGTTCGAATACAAATTGAAAGAATGGAGAAAATCGATTGACCTTCCTATTCACTGCTTATCTTCTCAGTGCATTAGTTAGATATGAAGAGAGGCAGGATACTAACACAGTATTATGAGCAAAACCATGGCTTTCAAGAGGAGCAAAGAACTATGTTAATTAATTCAATTGCCCAATATTTTGACGACAAAGAATTGCATATGATTTTATGGACCAGCTACAGACTATTTTTCAATACTTTAAGAAGTTTTATAGAACTTCGAATCCAATCTAAAAGCTGCAACGAAAGCTAGAGCGAGAGTTAAAAATATCTGCGAGAGAACACCTACTTTAAAAATGTTTGATTAAAAATAACTAATAATATTATTAATAGTATCAGAAGATGGTTCGGAAGGGCAGAAGTTATCAAAGCTATAAAACATGATAGGTTGTCAGCAGAATAATTCGATAACTGCTGGTTATCGACTCGTAAGTAATATCCAAACATCCAAACAATACACATAATATTACCCTTATTTTTTTAAACAGACATGGACTTCCACGTACGGTTCAGAGAATCATTGTCATTTTTGGATAACTGGTCGTCACTTCTCAAACCACTTCCTTCTCTCCCAAAATCAGGAGGCTATGTTAAAGATAAGAACATTAAATCCATTTTTAATAGATTTTCAAATACCGACTTAATTGACAGTAACGGCAATAATTACCATGTTATTGATAATTCTTAGTTGAATATAATCAGAATTTCTTTTTCTAATTAGAACAGTTAGCCGAGATGCAATTTTGTTATGATGCCTTCATGGGTACTTGATACTGTCGCAGAGAATTGTAGCCAAAAATATAGACGGCTCACAGAACATCACAAAACATACAATTACGGATTCACAAAATAGTTTTCTTTTCATCGTGAAATCATAGGAACAGCTGGAAGATCAATTCAAATTTTTTTACTCGCAAAGCTAAAATAGCCAGCCCCATATATTGGCTATTGGCGATAGCATTTTCGAAATCAAAGATGTCTACATTTAATTCGATAAAATAAAATTTCCATATAAAAGTTTTATTCGCGCGGTAGACATTTGTTTTAAGATTTGTTTTTTGTTTAATTTGGAGTACTTTAAAACTTCCACAATGTTTGCGAATTTCATTCAAATTTCTTTTTTTACCAAATAAAGTGTAAAGATAAATTTTCAAACGTAAACTTATTGGCTCAAGAGCTTAAAATTAAAAATGGTGACATTGAATAATATAATAAAAATAAATGTGTGTAAAAATCGATTAGTCAAGAGAAAAGATTGTGTACATAAAATGTGGAATTGTATTTTTTTAATATGGCTAAAATATGTAGGTACTAAGAGAAAAACGAATCAAATCAAAAGAAGACGTTGATGGTAAAATATTGGGCGGAGGGAAATGAAGGAAAGTAATGTATGTACTAGTACGTCATATTAATTAATTTGATTCATTGGATCAACGTACATATATGGTACATTGCAACAATAAGTCCCAGTCGTAAAATCTGTGTACGGATTTACTGATTTAAGGAATATAATGTATTGGATGAATGAAAAAATCATAAACTGAGATATTTTATTAGTCATAGAATTAATTACCTCGGTTCATTGATTTAACGAACTTTCCATTGAGTCTAATTTTTAATGTCCGTCCGTTCATTATCACAATGAACATATTCATCGGTTGAAAATTAAAAAAAAAAAATTAATTAATCCAACGAACTTTTTTATTAGATCTACGTACCATTTTGGCTCAGTGTGGGGACAATGAAAAATCGATAGCAATTGTAATCCGACGGGACTTTCATCTATATACATAAAAATGCTATTGCTCCGATCGGACAAGGAATCAAGACAACCGCCCTTGGTATTCCTGTTCCACATATTAATAACTTTCCGATGATTAATCTATTGGAGCGGGTACCAGAGTCCATATATTTACTAGCATCGCCTTTATTATATAGGTGTTCTCAATTTTAGTCTTAGTTAAGGTAGAAAGTTCGTAGAAACAAAAAAAAAACTATAAATTAAATCTAATGTGACCTTATTTTACTTGTTCTGATTTTAAAATACCGCTACAACATAAAACCAGCTTGCGTAACATTTTTCTGGTTCCAATTAGGATCTTCCTGTTAGCGTTATAAGTATAATTGTGCAGATGCATGCACATTTTATGCATAGTGCGACTACTTGCATAATGTGTTTCCCTGCATAAATATTTAAATCATTCCCAGTCGAATGAGGGACTAGGGTGACTTTTACTACACTAATAGAAATCCTCCCATAATAATTACAAACTGAAAAAATCTCCTAACAAACACTTGACACTTATTGGACAAGGACATGTACCTATGTATACTCAGTTAAAAGAACAATTTTACAGTCCAATTGGAGTAATTGCAGCCGGTGACCGAGCAAATAGAGTAAACCTAGATTTGTTGGGTAATTTAAGTAATTAGATAGTACAATTGGCTTCACCGGGGATAATTAAATTTACAAATAAAAACAGGTTTTTTACTGGAAATTCTGGAGGATTGAAGATATATTAAGGAGAAAATTCCACCAGCATATAGAAGTATACATTTGGAGTTTAAATCGAGGGTATACATACACCTATTGGGTGCTGACCAACGTGGACGCAAGTTGCATTTCCGACAAAAATTAAAAGCTGGCTCTGGCTTACTTGCCAGTAGCTGCTGCTGCCTTTCAGGTTAAACATATCCTGCCGTATGTGGATCTGATCATTGAGGTGCACGCCATGCTGTTTGCAGAAACATTTTTATGTATGTTAGAAAAGACACTAGAATGGATCTAGTCAGAAACATTTTGCCAAAAATAATATAACATAAAGATATCGCACAGCCCATGCTACGCCTGTGCTAAAGTTGGACGAAGAAGATTGTGTTCGGGTTTTATTAGTAGAACCCAAATCCCCTATTGTAAAAAAATACCAGCGCCACTAATACATTGTTCTCAGCTTTGCCAGCTCTCTTGAATTATTTTCCTTTCTCATTTCTTTGCAAGTCCTTATATCTATATATGCATGCGCACACAGCTTTTAGCATACAGAGAAGTGTAGGTGCAAGAGCCATATATGCATATGAAAGGCAGAATGCAGATGTGTGGTGTGGTCATTAGTATGTGTATGTATACTTTCGTCTTTTGCACCAATGGGGAAAAAGAACTTGGGTATGCATTATTATAGTGTGACTGAGACAACGTGTAGGATTACCCCAACGACCAAATCTTATTGAATCCCTCAAAATCCTATCAAACTACTCATAATAATGTATATCAGGTCACACTACCTCTATTTTTTAAGGAAAGTAAATTTCGCTTTGGCCAAAGTGTTGCAAGGAGATATAAAATTCCTCTCAAATGAAATTCTCATTTTTCCCGAAAATATCACAGAATCCAGCATGAGTTTCTTCTACTTAATCTCTTCAGAGCAAAACTAATGTAAACAGAACCCCGTGCTGCTCAAATAGCATAGAAAATACACTAACAAACATTTGTTATGCTACCAAAAATATTGGACAATTCTCACAATATTTTTGCAAAAACAGGTTTGCACAAAAGCGCGGGAATATCTTTTGAGAGATGAGATTGTTAAGCTAACTTTGGTTTCACGCCGCAATGAAAACGGATCAAAGTTTCGAGTGGCAAATTTATAATGATGTGGTTACTCTTCGACGTTACTTTAAATTCTAGGAAAATTTAATTTTTCGAAAAAAATGTTTATATGAAAATACTTCAATATACATATTTGTATCTACATAGGTATATAAATTTATAATATTATTTTATAAATATTTATAACAGTATCTTTCCCGCGGATTTGAGTCCCAAGATGGGAAAGGATAAGAGAAAAATGGAAATCAAATGCAGTTTTGGAACATTGCAGAAATTCGAGGAAGGAGAATGAAAATTTAAAAATATTCAAATTTCCTTCAGATTCCTTAAATGTTAATATTGGGGTTAAAAGACGTAATCTAAACTGTGAAGAATTTTTTCTTTTAACATCTCGTCGTAATCAAATCGGCAAAGGATTTTTATTTGCATAAAAAAAAAATTTAAATCAAAAATACTCGTAATTACCTCGACTATAAAAAATTAAAATTAAAAATAATTAACATTTTTTCTAAAAAAACACTTGTTCCGAATTTCCACAAAAACTTTTTTATTAAGTTTGTTAACAAACAACAGCTGACGCGTTTCGCCTTCTTAGGGCATCTTCAGAGCTACTAATCTAATTCTAATCCAAATGCAAGCTGCAACCGTAACAAAGCATAACACATTAACATAGCATGCAGAAACAACGGGGCGGATCGGTATATTTTCTTTATGCAACTTTGGTAATCCATATAAAGCTGGTACTGATGGATTACTATTTTTTAAAGAAAACTTTTCCCTGACGTCAAAAATAAGATCGGCGTTGTTTATTGCATTAATGATATCTCTGTTAAATCTTGCTGTTGGATCAGTCTTTAACTCCCTAACCTTCATCGTATCTAGACACTGGTAAACTTTATCTAAATAAACTTCTTTACTTAAAATGGTAATAGAATTGCCTTTATCCGCCTTGCATCGCAATACTTATGTAAAAAGTTAAGTAGTGTAGTGCCGGCCATGATAAATTTCAAAGGCAAATTTTCAATTAAGAACTCTCTTGAGTTAATCGATAAAATTAAAGACCTTAAGTTACCATCTAATTCTAAGTTGGTTTCTTTTGACGTCTGTAGTCTCTTTCCGTCGATTCCAAGAGATAAATTGACAAATATCTTAAAAGATAGAATCCGTACTGAAATTTCCAACCCGGTTAATGCCTCACAGCTAATCGATCTAATAATCTTATGTATAAAACAAAATTATTTTTCATTTGATGGCAAATTATATGAACAGAGTGATGGTTTGGCAATGGGTTCTGCGTTTTCACCCTTTTGTGCAGATTTTTTTATGGATTACTTTGAGGAGCTAATGTTTTCTTCAAATGATCTATTAACCAAACACATCTTCAGATGGTATCGTTATGTTGACGATATTTTCTGCATCTGGATTGGTTCTGATAGACAACTTTCGTTGTTTTTAAATTCATTCCTAAACAAAATTGATAGTAATATTCAATTTACTGTGGAAGGTGGCAATAAAATTTTAAACTTTCTTGACCTGTGCATTAAAATAGAAAATGACAATAGCTTGAGCTTTGACATTTTTAGAAAAGATACATATTCTGACGCGGTTATTCCTAGTCATTCTTGCCATCCTTGGAACACAAAAATTGCAGCCTTTCATTCGTTAATAAATAGATTATTAAATGTTCCTTTAAAAAATGAAAACTTTAAAAAAGAATTAAGTCTTATAAAAATGATTGCAAGAAATAATGGGTATGATACTAGAACCATTTATAAATTATTAAATAAAAAAACAACGAAAGTTGAATTTAAAGGAAGTGTTTCCACTACTTGAGAAGACGGATGAGAAAAGTTGGAGAAAAATCCCATATATCCAAAATATATCTTCCAATTTAACCCAACCCTTGAGGAATAAAAACATTGAACCAGCATTTTTTAATGCCAGAAATTTAAAAAAATTATTAGTTAATAATAAGATTGCACGAAAAACAGATATATTAAAATCAAGTGGAGTGTATAAGATAAGCTGTGAGGACTGTCCGGGTATATATATAGGAAAGACTAAGCGTTCATTAAAACAACGTTTTGGTGAGCACATTAATTCAGGAAAATTAAATAAACCTACCTCTGGCTTAGCAAAACATTTAATTGACACAGGACACAAGTGCAAGGTAGAAAATGTAGAATTGATGCATAGATTGCGTGGCGAACGTGTATTAGATAAATACGAAATTTATCAAATTAAAAAATCCAAAATTGATGGCGGGATCTTGCTGAACGATCAGATAGATTTCACAAATAAAAGCCCACTTCTTGAACCAGGTCTAATGAAATTCTAATTGTGTATTTTGTTTCTTTTTTATTTATTCATTTATTTATTTATTTTTGATTTGCCTTTTTATCTATTTATTTGTTTATTTATTTAGTTGTGTAGTTGTTGGTTACAGTCTCATGTACATACAAGTATGTTTTTATGTTTTTATTTATGTATTTATGTATTTTATTTATTTTATTTAGTAGATATTCACATACACACGGGTTGTTAATGTGTTATGTTTTGTTACGGTTGCAGCTTGCATTTGGATTAGAATTAGTTTAGTAGCTCTGAGGATGCCCTAAGAAGGCGAAACGAGTCAGCTGTTGTTGGTTAACAAACTTAATAAAAAAGTTTTTGTGGAAATTCGGAACAAGTGTTTTTTTAGAAAAATGTTAACTAGTAAATTCCACCAAGTGCTATTCAAGAAATAAATTAATTATATAAAAATAATTATTATTTTTTATTTGAAATCCGAAAATTAACAATTAATAATTTTGCCCAGATATGTTCTATTGACTCATGAGGACAGTCATAATTAGTCATGAATTCTGCCAACAATTTTTTTTACCCTAAATCGCGTGATTAAATCTAATGATTCTTGTGATACTCGACTGTTGTGTTTTATATAAACTGATGTTTTTTAGTTTATCCAATGATCATCAGCCAGATTATACTAATGTAAAAATTTTATGCACTGAGCATAACTACAGAAAACGCCTTACTCTTGAGGCCTTGCACATTCAAAGCACAAAAAATACAATGAACAGACGAACAGACACAGACAGCATACACACCATTTACTGCAGTCTCTTAGAGAATCCCATAAACTCATAAATACATAGAAAAATTAAAAGGAAACTGGCCGTTATGAATCTCTTTCGATCAGATGTTTACCCACTAGTTGAATTTTAAAACTTGACTAGGGCAATTCACTAAGCCCCATTTTTCTTGTTAATTTATTATTAGTGTTATGTTTTGTGATTTATATTTATCTTTGTGTTATAAACATTAATGTTTCAACAGATGTAAGCTAAAACAGCCCGTAAGTAAACAATAGACGCAGCATTTACATTATAATAGCAAAGTTAATATACATAGGTACTTGTATAGATTTATGACGGTGCTTCTGAGGACGGCAACGATATTTGCCGAAACGTTAGGCCAATAAAAGGACTACACATGATTAATTAGTTTTTTATTAATCGTTGACTGCTACACCCGAGAAACTAAAAAACATCAGTTTATATAAAACACAACAGTCGAGTATCACAAAAATTTAATGCCATACAATTACTTTTGTGACCAGATATTCCATACCTCTGCGACGATTCAAGGTCTTATTCAATTCTTGATTATGTATATTGTCTACCTAATCCAATAACTCTAATTTCCGAAAAATTTTCTCTTGTACCAATAATGTTCATTTGAAATATGTATAAATACATACATGTGTACGCCTACTTCATTCACCTATACTTCATATATATTATATCAGCCACGAAAATTATATCTGACGTAAACAATGTATGGTTATGTCGGTGCCTTCGGCGACCTCATGGCATGTATTATATTCCGGGGGTTGCAACACAATACAAGTAATGCACTTTTTCTTATTTCAGGATATTCTAAAGAGAATAAAATAAAATTATCAGAGAAATTGAAAACCGAGAGCGATATGTGCAGTGGAGTTGTTAATGTCTGAGAAGGGATCACACGGGTTCTGCTAACAAATTCCAGAGCGCTACTTTTCGGGTACAATCGAAGCATGGTCATGCGACATCTTTATGTTATATTATTTTTGATTTTGAGTTTTTAACCGAAAGACATAAGACATGCTGAATTGTTTAAATAACATCCATCTACGTAAATGGAAATAATATTTCGAAAACATGAAAAGAATATGCTTGTGGAAAAGCAAAGATATTTCCAACCGATTTAGTTAGAGACAGTGGCATTATGTCATTCAACGAAATATTTAGCATGTGTATGATTTGGATTGAAAGCAATGGAATGTACTATATTTCCATGCAGAGTTCAACCCCAGTTGAAGTCAAGTTAGTGCTTATGAAAATGAAAGTAGAGTTAAGTCTCGTTAAATCCGTGTTAACTACACGAAACCACTCTAGATTATTTGAGTTTTGTGCAAATATTTGTTAGGATAGTACGAGTGTTGATATTTTTATCTTGTGCTGACAGACCGGTAGTCTTGGACTGACGAAAAAGCTAAATTATTGTTGACAGTAATATAGGAGAAAAAAATATTCTATAATGAATTGATTAGAAACGAAACAGAAGACTCAAGTATTTATCGAATCTGTACCAGATTTCTGACACTATACTAGAAGTATGTTCAACACATCGTTGAAGGCGTAGCAGGATTTTAAAACAAACAAAATACCAAAAAACAAAAAACATTAGCATTCTTTGTATCTACAGGTATGTCCATCCTCATTCTTACTGTTTTACTTCGCTTTTCCTATTTGTATTGACTCATTAGCTTTATCGCATGTTTGATCGAAGATTATTCAGTGAAGTTAAGTCCGATCGGAAAACGATTTTATCTGGCTCATCTAAACCCTGGCTACGATTCGTAGAAGGAGACCTTTTTACTTTGGTTACTTTTAGTAAAAGGGGTAAGAAACCCCTTGCGAGTACTTCCAATATGGCATATTATATACTTCCAATATGGCATATTATATATCAAATTAAAGATCGTCGGTTATAATCGAGTGGTATCATTTTTCACCGATCAGAAAAATAAGGTCTCACACTTTTTCGCAGTTCTTCTATCCCATGCGGGATATACGCTCCATTCTTATATTTTACACACATCACCGCTATTTTTTCTTTCGGATGCATTTGTGGCCTATTGTAAGGAAATATCTAATACATTGTCAATTTACATGGTTTAAGGTGTGAACAATCCCCAGTTGATAATATATGTCTACTTTTCGGGTGCTTTTTTCACTAATAATTAATATTCAAATCAACTTTATGTGAAAAGATGTTACAAACGATGGCTTACTTGGTAGGCTTAATTGCAACTTCTATTGCTTAAAAAAAAAATAGTTTCTGGAAATGCCGATTGGATTCCATTAACGAAACTGTTCTGATTTCCATAACATCCTACTTTTCACAAATACTACAATATACCAAACGCCATCTTTTAATCGTATGACGCAACATTTAAGACCCTATCTTCCACGCCAAATTACCTATAATCTGTTGGTTTTCAACAATGAAAAAACGCATATCATTATTAATCTCCTTACGCCCTCTTATTTGTTGTTCTTAATTCTGTGCGGTGCATTGCTATGAAAAACTTAAATTTCACGATGGTGTCCGCCACTTTTTCTTTGATTAAATTCATTCAAATTTACTATTATTACATTAAGAAAAATTCTGTCATTGCAATTTAATCTATTATTAGCAGAAATAATACAAAAAATTGAAAATCATAAGAAATATTGAAAAACTCGTGATTCGAAAAGTCATTTATTTGTTGTTTTTCTTCTAATTTTGAAGCAGTTTCATGAAAAGTAAACCATCAATATATGTAGACCGTTCTAAGTAGATATTTCAACGGTTAAAATGAGCCCAAAAAATAGAATAAATATATCGAAAAAACACCAATAAAGTTTCCGTTGAAGATTTCGTTTTGTTTTTTTTTTGTTTTTTCGAAAAATGTGTAAGTCCAGGGAACTACTTGTTTCCCAGATTCTAAAAAAATCATGCTGGTTCAATACAAAAAAAAATGTATATTTTCACAAAACTCATGTATATTGAATACTATTTACAAAAAAAAATAAGAAAAATTGATTTTTTCTTTGAAAATTTCAGGATATGTTGAAAAATACCTTATCTAAAAGTTTCAGATTGTTTTATTATCTACAACTTTTATGAAGGACATTTACTACTAGGATGTCTGCTTCGCTGAAAATATAAAAAAAAAACAATTTCAACCCACCCCCCCCAACCCCCCCCCCCCACCACTATTTTACAATTTCACTTTATATCGTATTTAGAGTTTGTTTTTACTCTTAATTATAAGCTTCACAAAATTTTCCGCCTGTTTATAATTTTTTTATTTCAAAAAGCAATTAGCACTAGCCTATTTGTCCCTGAATGTTTGGACCAAGCCTTTGTGGGTGCTATTCGAAGAGCATTTACGGTGTTGTACTGCATATAATTTCCTTAAACTTGCCGCACCAATATGATTTAAAGATTATATATTGGGTTTTTTTTAGGCTCGCAAGCAGTTTAATTCAGCACAAAAATCGCAATAAACCATGCCATGGTTGTGTGGATACAAGAAGAATTATTGTGCTAGAAAGTCCACTTTTCATGTTGATGGCCTGCAAAAACTACAGATCTCATTCCTCCAGAACATCTGTTTATTAGGGTGGAAGGAAAAGCTAATGGAAGTATTTCGAAAGATGGAAGGGTCCCAAACTATTAAACAAATTACGACTCCTTCCACAAATTCCTCCAATAGTCCTGAACACCGTCATTAATATTAAACTTTTTTTTTATCATAAAATAACTGCTATAGTAGTAATAGTAGTATAGTAGTAAAATAGAAATGAAAATAAAACAAAATTATTATATTGAGTTTTTGGGTAATGTTTGCGCAGTCATGGTGATTTAATGGCATCGTGCTAATCTCAGTGCGGTTCGATTTTTTTGTAAAAAAATAAAGGTGATGGCGCCTGATTTTTCTTCGAATTCTCGAAGATAGATTCATTCGTAAAAAAACAGGACTTAACTTTACCATTTCCTCCAATAAATATTTTTTGCGTAGCATTTTCGCAAAGTATTTTAACTGTCTATATAATACTAAAGTTGTAAAAAGATTTCATTAAAATATGACCTCAGTGCCTATAGAATAAAGCACGAACTCGTTTTTGTTCTTCCTTATTTCTTATAATAAGCAAAACATTGAATTGAGGTATTTGCAGCTTCCAGTTTTTTTTTTTTTACAAAAATTATTTGATCATTTAGATAATTCTTTAAAAAATATGTAAATATGTGACATATGACATAGTTATATGATCTGTAGTTCCGGTAAAAATACATAAAAAGACAGTTCAAAGGACCTATTTTCAAAAAGGAAAATTTTGCTGGTATCATTTTAAATAAGTTTTTGAGTACTAAATTAGACTCAACTGTTTAAATTTCAACCTAATAAAAGCTCAAAACCCTCAACTGAAAATATCGATTCAGCAAATGCCCACAAAACTTCCAGCAGTTAACTCGGAAAGGGAAAGATTTAAGCCAATTCTGGTAATATTTTTATTAAAGACATCCATAATAAAATTAATATCTCACTCATTCTTGGGCAGATATTTTAATCATTCCTCAACACGAATTACCAAAACAACCTCTTGATTCCAATTTGTAGTTCCCCTTTCAAAGGCCAACGAGCAGCCCCGCACGTTGATACCACCCCAAATTTGTTAGTTTAACAAACAAATTTAATTCTTAATGACGTATGTTTCCGTCTATTAAATCAACCAACAAATTTTACTAAAATTCAATTATAGTGTAAATAGAGCGAAATGTAAATTACCGTAGAGCTCATTCATCTTATGAGCAGATGTTTCTCGATGATTATAATAAAAGCTATTCAAGCGTAAAATAGAAGCCAGAAACGCGTGAAATAAACTCCACAAAAGCAGCAACTTTCTCGTACCTTAGGGTTTCAATTAAAATTCAGAGCTCGTTCACTTGCAAATGCAATGTATAAATTTTATCTGAAAATACCTTTAAATTTTACATTGCAATTTACATGAATAATAAGTGCAAATGGCAGACAGACAGATGCTATGAAAGTAGGTATAGGTATCGTATTCATCAAACCGAATTTTTTTTTTTTTTTTTTTAATTTTATTTGAAACATTAGAAGTATATATGTATATATAGTATTTGATTGAAATTCAGATTTAGGGTAGAAGCCTCTATTGTATCAAAGTACCATGGGTTTAATGTTCGAATGCCTTTTTAGGTGACAGAAAATTACTCACTGTGATATTCCATTGAAATAATGTAATACGCGAGTGATATTCCCTTAGTATATTCGTCCAATTATATAGTTTTTCCGTCCACCCCTAATGTTCTAAATAGTATTTAAGGAAGTTATTGTAAGAATAGTTATAATATAATTACAGGACTTAAAGAATATCGAAACTACTATTGCGAATTCTTTGCTTATAGTCTCCCACTACGCCATTGTTAAAATGCAATTCACTATTTCTGCAGAGTTAATTTAGTATGACCATGTCTATGCTCCTCCTGCACTTTTTCCGTAGATCAACTAAAACTAACAGATATAAAACTATAGTACTAGAAAGTATAAAATAGAAGGCTCTGGGATTCAAGCAATATCAAGCAGGATGGCTTGGTTTGAAATTTCGATAGGATTCTTGGACTTCTTCGCGGTTTAAGAAAAACATCGTTTTCAACACGCTACTAATTACTTATGCTGAGAAGAATTTTTGCCTTATAAATTATTCTGGCATTGAACTTTGTACATCTTAATACTTTTGAGCATATATTTTTTTTGGTTATATCTAAAACTGACTGAGGCTTTCTTTAGACTATTACTATGACATACCATTGTGTCAGGGTAAACTTTGTTGAAAACACCACTTTGTTCTTCCTTTTTGTAGTAGCATACCTAATATAAGCATTTGACATAAATTCACAGAAAATAAGTTTATTGGTCGACATTTATCAGGATATACCTCTATCTGGAATAAGTCTTCAGGAATAAGCGCCTTAAAGAATTGAATTGAATTGAATTATTGCGAATTATTACTCTTCGAACGGAAACTGTAGTAGGATCCAAGCATATAAACCAACTTAAGCCGGTCTCAAGTTGTAATAATTAATACCGGGTTCTTTCCAATTTTAGGGAACTATATAGAGCAAGAGAGCAGACAGCTAATGGGACTTACTTTAAAACATTCTAAGAGAAATATTTTTTGTAAGTTAGGAATGTCGTATGTATAGGCTATACCTATAATGCCTCGAAGTACTTAAAGGAATCCATACATAATTATCTGCAAATTAATTTAAGAACCAGTATACCTGCGGATCAATGCTTTGCGAATAGCTTTTCATGTGTGCGGTGTTGGACATATATTGTGAAACGTGTTTTATATAGTAAATTTGTAATGACATGAAAGCTGTTTTGAATGAATCCGTATCTTACCTATTTTTGCCGCTGTATTGACCTAAGTAATAAGGAAGCTTCCGAATTTGTGTAGTTCTCAAATTTCTACTTTGTACTACATAAACACATTTTTGTTTAGTGTTAATCAGTACCTAGGCAAATAATAAAGGAATTCTAAATAATGTTAGTTTTTAAGTCAGCTTGAATTTGTGCGTATGCAGAGCAAACAGCGAATAAATTGAATAACGAACAAAGCTGCACAGCAACAATCGCATGTTCCACCGATACTAGTATTTTTTTAATATAGCAGTTATAATCTTTTTCTATTGTGAGTATTAAGCCATGTACATATTTTTCCCAAATCTGTGGCATAGTTAGATATAGGGACAGAGAAAAGTATCTATTAAAGCTCTGCCCAAGTGGATCTCATTATAATAATATTTGGTGCACTTAAAAACATTTACTGTTGTTTTCAATAAGTTTGTGTCAAATGTAGGTATTTATCTACGGCAACATAAATACTATGCAAATTTTATACTAAAGAAAAGTATTTATTATATCATTATACATTTCATTTCATTTGTTTATAATGATTCTAGTAGTTCAGAGCTCCCTTTTTTTATTAAAAAATGTACTTCATGAAATTTTTTACTGTGGAATGGAAAACCTATTCTAGTCTTTTAGCTTCAAAGTCTCGATATTAAACATAGCTTTAATTTAAGAAATAAAATTAGGAAAAAATACATACATTTATAATATACATATTTAAAGGTTGAACAAAGTGGATTGAGAATTTACTATTTTAATCTAAACAAAATATGCAGGGGATTTGAAATGTAAAAAAAAAAAAAAAAATTAAAAATTACATATTATAGAAAATATCTATCATAATTTTTAATTAAATACACTGCTTTAAGAAAATCAAAATAGGGCAATATTAGTATCTATGTATATTTACATACATAGTACCTATATACATATTTTCAAAGATTAATAATACATTTTAAGATATTATCATTATTAACATGTGAAGCGTTCAAAATCCATTTTTTTATTGAAAAATACTGAATGTGATACATAAGAGACAAATAAAAAATATCGAAGATAAACCTATCTTGCTTTTCACATGTTAAATTAAAAATGTTCTATTAATAAAAAAGAACACAAAAGTCTAAGCTCTAACGCTTCGCAATATATACTCGGGTTCATATATGCAGAAGTATACTTACGAAATGAAAAAAATTCTAACATTCGGAAATAATAAATTTCATAAAATTTATGACACGAGATTTTTGACTTGCATTTGTTTTTGTTGACAGAGAGGAAAATTGTCGATGACACAAAACCTGTTGTAAAGTTTCCAATGTTAATGATCCATTTTTGTCGTATTCCATATTAAATATATAAAATGAAGCTAACAAAATTTCCAGTGCTTCTATCAATTCTGTGTGGCAAGAAACATTATGCTGACCAATAAATACGTAAAAGACTTCCATTTGCGGATCAAGAAAAACGGATGCAATCCACAGCGAATTAACTGGCACGGTAATGGAAAACCACAGAAGATCAAATGAGGACCGCTCCTTGATCTCGCTTGGAGCGGCGGTTTCCGTCAACATTTTTAGTTACACGGCAGTGTTTATAGACGCTATCCAAATGGAATAAGTCGTATAGCTATATTCGGATTGCGAATAGATATCCATAGGAGATAAACCAATCTTTCGTCTCCACAATTAACTTGTACTTTTCAGGTTCTTACCTCTGCTATAGTACGGTAGCAGTTATAGGCACTACCCATAGGTGATAAGCCTGTACCTACAAACTGATACGTGGACAGTAAATTATTGTAACACACTCCCGTTATAATTTATATTTCTTAATAGCTTCAAACATATGAGTACGCCATCTGTTGGCTATAATTAAACTACAAGACGCATTGTTCGGATATGAAAATATCATCTATTCACTATAGAAAAGAAAAAACTTAACTTAAAAGACATCATATGTCAATAACATATGATGAACTGCGCTCGTAATTGCAACTGGCTGATAGATTATGCAAATTCCAATAATTGACAACCAATGAGTTATATTTACAATGCACAATCTGTTGTTTGAAATCAAATTGGTTGTAGGTAGTGTAGCGATTAAAAGATATCTGCTGGTTATCAGAACAAATTTAACAAAATTCAATCTTTTTATGAAATTAAAAAAAAAAATGTGCTATTTTACTCAATATATCTCGTTCAAAACTTTAACTTACGTAATAAAATTACTTGCGTTTTTTAATTTATTCGAGACCTTATTTCACGTTTTTTAATTCATTCGGTTTTCATAAAAACGACTTGATTAATTATTGAAATACTTAATTATCCTTAATTAAATGGTTTACATTAAAAAAAAAAAATTGATTCAACCTTATTTCAATTAACTATCAAAAAATTAATTATTCTACTTGAATGATTTTATTTCAAATTGCATTGTTTGAGCTTGAAATGTAAAACATAACCATAAGCATGAATTTCATATTATATAAAAACAATAAAACTTACAAAATTTAATAAAGGCAAGTGAAAATTAAGTTTTATTAGTAAAGTGTATTAGAGTCCTCAATTTGGTTTGGTTAATTCCATGATATATTATTATACTTCTTCTTTAATTGATAAATTTCAACTGTTCAAATGGCCGCAGTTCGTAAAATCAATTTGAACTCCAAAAATTAAAGTTAAAGTTTCACCAAATAATCGCGATGAAATCTAAAAAAATTAAAGGTATGAAACGAAAATTTCACCACAATCGCTAGTAAAAGAAAATTTGAAACCCTTTATGAACTTTGAATAAGCCGCTGATAATTAACATAAAAAAATAAACCCGATGACTAAATGGCGTGTGTTTATCTTATGACAACTCGATTTAAAAAGAGATCGAATGAAGGAATGACCCGCCTGTTATAGCCAATTTCGTTCGACTTCACTATCCATAATGTGATATTTTTGAAATATCACCCTTTTATGACTAAATTAGCATTTTTGAGTATTATTTGTATATGCCAAAATGAATTTTACATTTTCTGGTATCCTTTCCATAAGGATTTAATATTAATTTTAATGATTTTAATTGATTTTTACAAAATCTGCAATAAATTTATTGACACGCCATTTTCTGGTTCATTCCAAGCAATTCCCCTTACGATTGTCATTGTTCTGTCTTGCTCGCACTCTTAGCGTGAATGGAAGTTATTAAAATCGTGAAGCGAATGTGTCCATTAGAATCGTGCGACAATTTCACCCCGATCTGACGTTTCATATGTCGCAGGGACATAAAGTATTTTATTAATTTTTCATAGCTGGACAGGTATTTATAAAAATTTTATGCAATTACTTTTTTTATTGGTTTTTTAGGTTGTGGGACACTTATACAGATGAGTTTGTTTTGGATGTTTTCTCACCTGAAATATCCACCAATTACTGTTATGTTTGTATGGTTGAGTATTTTTGTGTTTTTTTAGCTATGGCCAGTAAATTAATTGTAATTTTACTGCCGTATACTAATTTGTTTGGTTTTGGTTATCTATAATGAAAACTCTTGGATGTTCATTTCTTGAGTTTTTATGGATATTAATGTGTTTTTTTTTAATTCAATGTCTCATATTCATTTACTTCAAGTTTTTTAATAAATTTCATTCTTTCTCTTAGGACAGCGAGGAGGTGGTATACTCTAGGTGCAGGTATTACGCTTTGTTTAATTTATCTGATTAAGGTAAGGTTTCTCCCTTTTTCTTTTAGGTATGTCGTACATCATCTATTTAAAATTTATTTTCCCTATTGGTGCCAATGTGGGACCATTGACTATTTATCA
This sequence comes from Dioctria rufipes, assembly GCA_963924295.1. NCBI lineage: Eukaryota > Metazoa > Arthropoda > Insecta > Diptera > Asilidae > Dioctria > Dioctria rufipes. The sequence goes on along the minus strand of OZ002740.1, from coordinate 78,196,297 downwards.
AATACGTTTAATCATATCTACTCAGGTGATCTCTAAAATAATTAGTTTTTGATATTTTCCCTTTTAGACGGTGACAGTTACTCCTTAATGAAACCGATAATGGGTTAGAGATCCATGAATTTATTTACTTTAGTCATTCTTGCAATTTCATTAGTAACTTTCATAGTCATTATTAGGAATTATTTTAAGAATGGTCTCTTTTGCTCCTTCGCAAGTTAGATTTACAGATTACATGAAACTTATGACAAAATAGCCACAATAACATGAGGTTTTATTCATGCTAACTATTGATTTAGTTTTTAACGGCTCTACCGACAGAAAATAATTTTCTAATAGCTTTAATAGAATTCAGATTAAATAAGGAAGTAACATATAAAACCAGTAAACTAAATAAAAAAAAAAGTTGTAAAGTTATTATAAAGACTACTGACTACTACTAGCGCCTTTAGAAGTAGCGATCCTGTTTGACAAGCAATGCGGTAAAATAAAATACACGCCTCTAAAAATTATGATGCCACTCTAGTCCTCTTAAAAATGTTACTTGCATAATAAATATATCATACATATTACAGGCACATCATAAAATAGATGTGTACAGATTGCTCAAGAACGAGCCACGGCAAGTACATTGTTCAAAAAATTATCGAAACTGTGTGGAACATTATAGCCTGAGGACAACCAATGTATGCGTAGACATAGGGAGTCATCGCTATATATCAATGCTTATTGCTTACTGCTATTTGCCAGAAAATAAGTATCAGACGATTTTCCAAACCGACATAAACCCAACCAAAGTAGGGCTCAATTGGAGCATTTGAAAAAAATGGTTGCTTTTCTTCAGACGTACGGCTCCATGTTATCATATTTCTACTGAAAGATAGTTGTACCATCAATTCTGATCAAATAACTACCATTTATTTGTGATGCTTTTCAAAAGGTGGCTGAAAATGACCAAGCCCTCGAATTCTTTTCTATCATAACAATAGATTAGCACACACTGCATATCGAACTATCATGTTCCTGATCGATTTAAGGGTACAATTTATGATTCATCCGACTTAGAATCCCAATGAGCACCAAATGACTTATTCTTATTCTTTTCTTAAAGAATAAAGTATACAGATTGACATTTAACACCTCTGAAGTGGGAGCTTGCAATAACCTTGTTCCTTAACTGATTAAAGTACTACAAGCTCATTGCTTTCAAGGTTAATTCAAGCGAATGCTTGCAAGTAATGAATTACTTGTTTCATGATTGCCAGTGCATGGAAATATTAGTGGAAATGAAAAGGCAATCAACGTCAAAGATTTCATCTGCTAGCTTAGTCGACATTTAGTCGATAATTCTATGGACAGAACAACGAAAAATTTGTTGGGAGGCATCGTATTTAAAAACCCTTGCGCCCGGCCTTACTTGCACCTATATTTAGGATAAGACTGAATTCAGAATATGTAGAAAAGCGGTAAGTCATTTTAGGGTACGGGTAACATTTATAAGAGGGGCTTCATGAACTCTGCGGTTAAATAATGCGCCTAGTACTGGCCTATGATCTTTGGCCCCTTGGGGGCTCAATCGAATTTCAATCCATTCTTTTGTATTTCAGATACTTTAATGAAATAAAATTAAGGATTACTCTTTAAGATTTTTTACCGGGGCAAAGTCATATTTGTGCAAGAAGGAATTTTTTAGGGTTCTCCGGTATATCGCAAAATCTCAATTTTTTGTTTTTTTTCATTTTTTTTGTTTTCTTTGTTCTATTTTTTCATTTGTTTTTCAAGTCACTCAATTCTCTATTTGGGACTTATTGATGAGTCGAAACCATGACTTGAAACTTGTCACCCAAAATCAAATGGGTTACTTTATTTAAATTTGAGCATCACCTTCACTCTATGGAGACATTCATTGAAGAACATTGAATACTAAAGAAATTTATTCAGCCTCGAGCTAAGACTTTACTTTAATAATAGAATCTCTAGAGTAAACAGATTAAATAGTGTCAAATACAGCCGCATTTTGACCATTGCATTGCATTTTCCGCGAAAATAGAAAAACACTTAATTAGTTAATTAGTTATTGGGATCCTCTTAATAATAACTAGGATATTTTATTGGAATTTTGTTATATTGCTTAGCTCTATTTCCGGCATGCAAGTGCTTTAAGGAATCCAAAAACAATCCTTCAGTACACTTTCGTAGGAAACCACAAACACTTCGAAAATTAAATTTTCTATCTTTACTTACAATTTTCAAAAATAAAACCTTAAAATAAAAACTTTTAGCTAAACGTAAACGATAATTCACCCCAACAACCGAAAAAGAATTCTCTTGAAACTTCTTCCTTTGAATTTATTATGTAAACTTTCCGAAAGACAATTTCACTTATTTGGAAGAAATTTTTATTCTGCACTTAAAAACAATGGCAGCCTCGGCACTCAGAAAACTAAAGAAGTTGCGGAAGAACAGGGGAGGAGCTTAACTTCTACGAAAGTTGGCATCAATGATTCGAATAACATGAGTCACTAAAAAAAAAAAAGTTTTCCCCTCAGGGTAAAGCGAATCAATTTCAAAATACCATTTCTTCCTCAAGTTTATCCCAGTCTTCAAAATATTTACAAATGGATCTATGCGGGTATAAAATTACGAAAAGTGATTTCCTTTTTCTTATCCTGATGGGTCCGGTCCGTTCGAATATTTCAAAACATTGCCGCACAGGCTCATGGCTAATGTGATCATACCGTTGGGTATTACAAATTAATGGGAAAATCGAGCTAAGGGTGTGTTTGGAGAGATAAACAAAGAAAGTTTTCACCCCTGCTAAGAATTTACTAGCTTTTGAAAATGAAAATTAGCTCACAAGTATCAGTGGAGCAATTTAATGGAAAATAAAATATTTAACATTTTCCTTATTATCACGTTCATAAGCTTATTCCATTTCAGTAAATTGAACTTTTGTGCTGCGTGTAAGAAGAGGCGGGATAATTGAAAGCCCCTTGTCCCTTGGGATCAGGTATGCTATTAAAATTTTAATTAAGGTATAATTACATAGGAGAGCATCATTATTGTTTGAAAATTTATGCTTTCTTAGGAACGAAGCGTAATCAAATGTATCTGAGTGATTCGCCGGAGCTGGGATTCCATGTTTTTCACATTCTAGAAAGTAGTTACATATTTGCAATGGTATCGTTAGAATATATATTGACTACATTTACATTAAAATAATAATAGTTCTACAGTATACCTAACTAGTAAAACAGAACCTATCGAATACTTCGATTCTGTTTCGTTCACTTTTATATATGTATATATTCTTCTCAATTTTCGATTAATATGTATGTCAGAAATATCAGATTTAAAGAATCTAAAGTAACACAGTTTCATATTTCGATATTTTTTATTAAATCATAAATAAATATTTGGGACCATAAATTTCGGAATATTCAATACCGGAAAAGCAAATCGGAAAAGATGATGTTATAGTTCTCGTGGCATCACGAGTCTATTCATTCCTCATGTGTTTCGTTAGGATCGGTCTCTGGATACTGGATTTAACAAGAGTGGAAAAGCTCTGCTGGCCGCAAAGTCAATTTTGTAGATTCGTGATATCTGATTGCCTGATCTCCTGCATTGAGCAAAGACCCCCATAGCCGCTTTAATTTTTTCCTCTATATGCATGGTACTCTGCTTGCAGCATCTCTTCAGCAGTACACTGAAAGAGGTTCATCCACCCAAGTTCAGGTTTAAATTTTGTCGTCTGAGCATGTGGCCGATGCATCGTACGAAAGTGCAGTCAACTCCATGCCGACAAGCTGCCTCACACACCGAATCAGGGATGGCCCTGTTAAAGGCCCCTTTATGTCCAAAAAGGCTTCCAAGGTAAACAGTCAAGGATGTAGTCCCCGCTCAATGCCCATAGCCATTGAATGTAGAGCCGTCTGAGTTGTTTTGGGTCTTCCGTTAGCGTGCTGTGAGGGTGACGCTTTTCAGGCTACTCCCTTGATATATTCATCCCCGAACCTTTCCAGGTATTTCAACAGCAATGAGAAGAGGCTTATGATCCGGAAACTATTCGGCTCTTAGCTGTTGTAGTACCAATGCATGACGTCACGTAACTTGTGTTCCTAAAGTTGATGTAGAGCTAAATCTGCCGACACTTGAGCGCATGAGTTATGGTCCCCAAAAATCAGCCAATGACTGTGACTGATTTGAGGTTTTCTTTCTCTAGCAGAAGGACGAAAGATCTGAAGCACGAAGACCAAGTAAACCCATTGTGCTAAAAAACAAAAGTTCACTTAATGGAAATTGTCCAGGATATATAGTAAAAAACAAAAATTTAGATCGTTCGTGTCGGATACTGAAGTTATCCTTTCTCCTTGGATAACAAAAGAGATTTTTCATTTTCCTGAAACTCTTTCATATATTACCTAACTCACTTATTTAATAATAACAACCAATATGAAGGCTCTAAATAAATCAGCGTACTTTATACTATGAGACAGCTCGTCTTTTTAATGGCTTTATTGGCATATATTTTGACGTAGTTTAGGTATTTGACTGAAACTTGACTATATGAAAAGATCTCCCATGCTGAGCTTTTAAGTTAGAAATATTAGGTTTTTCGCCAAGATCGCCATACTATTGATTTGGCTACATCGGTTGTTTCCTTCGACGTGATACTCCATTTCTGGCAACATAGAGCATTTAAATGTTGTTCTAAAGCTCTCTTACAACAACTTTACTAGTGATTTTCTGCAATTCAAACAATTTTTCCTTTTGGGTGACTTTAATCATCCTGCCGTATATTGGAAGACTTTCTGACAAGATCTGATCTGCTCCCATCCACTCCTCAACATGTTATATGATTTATTGATGGTATCGCATGGAATAAAAAATTAAAATGGAATATAACTTAACGAGTGCTAAAACAAGAACTCACCCCGAACGTTTCGCTTCAAGTTACATTGAGCGTGGTCACCGGGTAACTGCCTGAATTGTTACGTATGATTTGAGCTACGCAGATTGTACAGATGCGTATGCTATTGCTGTAGTTAACGCATTTTTTTCTGCTATTGTGCAGAGTTTTGTGAACAAGCATACTCACTACGTCACTTTTTAAGCAAAGCTTGTTTTGGATTAACTCAGAAAATGTGTTAAGGATGAGATCCAATGTTCGTGAATGCTGGAAACATCAACTACAGCCACAGCATACGCATCGGTACAATCTGCGTAGCTCAAATCGTATGTAAAAATTCAGGCAGTTACCCGGTAATTAGGGTCAACGTAACTTGTAGCGAAACGATCGGGATGAGTATTTGTTTTAGCACTCATTATATAATATATTTATATCGCGGCTAAACCGGAAAATGTAAAAAAAAATGTCAGTTTGCAACCGCGAAAGCCCTAAAAGTTGTATAACTGGACCTGATGTTTTCTATCCATACTACCAACACTGAATTTGAATCATTTTAATTTTTTACTTACTACTTTAGCATCTCCTGTTTTATACGATGAATATTTCAAAACCCAAAAATTGGCTATCGTCCTAAGTCTGGAGTGCTTTCCTTGACAAGCGTTAATTTGAGGAGACTAGAATCATACTATGATTTTTCGTATTTATGCTTTTGTATTTCAATTTCGTAATCTTTTTCCGTCCTGGGTGGTTGGATCTGTAATAAAAATTTATAGAACTTAAGCCTGAGCCCAAGAAATTGACGTGGTACGTGATCTGACTAACGAGTAATATGGCAAGCAACATGCACCTAGCATACAATTTTACGTCAGAAAAATGAGCCTTTATGATACATCGCCAACTGAAGTGATACCAAAAATTTGCTAATCCACACATTACTATCAGAAGATTCCTGCTTGCTCCATTTTGTGCCAGCCAGAAGTGCCAAAACTGTTGGTAGAGAATGTGGTAAGAATTAAAATTTATGTAATTTTGTTGTGACAACTTTTATTCAATTATCTTTTTATAGTATATACAAATCGTGATATATTAACATATATGTACAGCATCATGCAAGAAAAGTTGTTGTGGAATTGACATGCGTGCTATTTAGTTTTGGGAATTTGAGTGGATGATAAATCCAAATTTTTCAAGTGCACGTAACTGAAGTGGCATCAGAAAAACGATCACCATTTTATACTCGCTGGCTATTAAGGTACGTTTTGTTCCAACAAAATTAAAGGTATATAGATATTTAGCGAAATTACATCGGCAGAATCGAAAGTACAGAGGAACATAACAAAATTGGCCCAGCCGGTAGGATAGTGGAAGTCATTTCTGTAAAGTTTGAAATAGAAAAACATAAGAGCTCTAAAAAAACCGCTATCCTACACACCGAAGGGGTCACATTGGTGAAGCCACTCAGGTCATACCCAACACTCGGCATGGATACAATCTCTAGGCACCTCTGTTCCAGACGGACAAGTGTTCACCCGAGATAGTGCAAAGACACCACCAAGGGATACAATTGAGCAGCCCAAAGGAGGAAGTGGAAGATCAGTTAAGCCAGCTGGAAGCAACCTGACAACCAGCTTGCAGTAACCACAGCCAGTTCATCAACCGATTGAAGTAACACGATCCTGAAATTAAAACGCCCAGCAGCACAAACCGACAATAATCAACCTGCCAAGGATAGAGAGCGAACCCGAATGTGGTTAAAGAAAACCCCCCTCACAATCACAGGAAAGGGACCTAAGCAGGCAAGAAGCCTTCCCTTTCGGAAACCCCTTCACATGTCAACCAACAACTGGGCATTGCCCCAGTAGGACAGCGAATCAACAACGAGCAAAAATCCTGCCCGTTTACCCGACGCGAGATCAGCCCCAGGTGAAGGTAAAGAGCACCTGAGTGAAGGCATTGCAGCTGTTATAGAATTATCTCCAACAAGATCTCTGCTTCGAAGTGGGACGTCCAAATAATCAAACAAATCTTACTAAGTTTTTAAATAAATTGAACGCGAGCGAAAAAATCGGATAAACTGACGGTTGCCCATTATGACGCATGAGATCACAGATTAGAACAAGAAGTTAAAAACCTGAAAGGAAAATATAGCACAGTTTAGAAAAGAACTAGGACAATTTTCGAATCTCAGCGCTCTATTGAGGTAGAATTAGAAAAGAATAAGAGTGTGAGGCTAAGGTAACAGTGAGAGTGAAAGTGCCCACGGTGATAGTGACAGTGAAGGGACTGCACCAACCCCAATCGGCTGTTGCAAGTAAACTATTCAGTGTCTAAGTAATGAAGAAAAAGCTTTCCTTCAGGTCATCCCTACTACACTCCGAGGTGATGAATATCAATTATTAGCTTCAGAGATCCCTACTTCATATAGTGAAGTAGAGAAACGTTTAAACAGAACATACTGAGATATACCAAGAGTTAGTGAACAAATTAGTTACAACCAGACAAAACCTTAAAAATTTCTTACTGTATTCATTTCAAGACTGAAGACTGAGTGATACAGAAATATGGAGCTGAGCCAGATAGATTTTACCAGGACTGCTTAAAAAAGTGGGGTAACTCACCCATATCTGTCACAGTATTTGCTCACGCAAGTAGAAACTGATGGTCGCCGAGGTCATACAGATGAAAACTGCAAGCAAATAATGGAATGTGAAGCGCAGAGGCGGGGAAACGACATGCAGTCGACCAAATACTCCTCTGCTCGACTAGAATTAAACTTCCAAAATAAAAAGGGTCACCTTAAATTTGAATTAATATAATTTTAATATCTTTATGTGCTTCGCTTCACGTGATTGGGTGTCCCTGTCTCGCGTTGCGCCACTTCGGTTGCTCGTCGCTACGCGGAACTGCGGAAGCGCGGCATGACGCGTCGCTCCATTAGCATGATGCAAGACGACCCTCCGGTAGCGACGCGCCCTTTCCCCTTTTCGCAATCGTTTACGCAATTTTTACTGTGTGTATTTCTAATTACTTTCGTTTTTCAGATATTTACCTATTTACCCTTATGTTTATATTGATGGATAGAAAATTCAAAGCATATTATACAAACCTATTTAAATATATTGATACTTATAAACTTAAATTGGAAGCTTTAATCCAGGGAAATTTAAAAAGGCTGAGCTCCCGCCCGCCCCCTATGTAAGAATGGAAGAACTATCAACAGTAAGACGACAGCGATCCTGGATTTAGATGGACTTTGAAGACGGTTAGAGCCTCCTTCTAAATCAGAACCAAAGGAATTAAATCAGCACGTAGCGAAATTTAAAGAAAAGTGCTGAAAAGTTCAAAGATACTCCAGTTGCAAAATTTTGCAAAATATGTTCGTTAAAAACAGGCGTGAATAACCCTTATATGTGTCATTATCTCCTAGCCATAGTCGTGTGCACTGTAGATGGCCTGGTAGAAAAAGCACTTGCCATGGAAGGTGTCTAGAAAACTGCACTATTCCTGCAGCCTCCAGGTCAATTTCAGCCCAATGTGATGAAAAATGCCATGAATCATTCAGTAAGTATACCAAATGCAAGTAACGGAGTTGAGTGAAATTCAAGTAAATTTTTAATCACTACATGTCCCGGTACCAGTATACTTATACTGGAAATAAATTTACCAGTAAAAGTGAGTATTTTTTACTGGTATTTAAAATGTTTTGAGTACCAGTACGAAAACTGTACAACATACCCTTTATAGCGAGTACTTATCAAATAATTCAACTCAATTCAATTAATTTATTATTCAACTAAGTACACAAGATCTAAATCTTAATTTGTACTCAATGTAAATTAGTCAAGCTACTCGGAAATCATAATAAAAACATAATTTTCAGGAAGTATCTACTATATTTTAAAAAGGAAAGATGACCAACAAATATAATGAGGAAGTAAGAGAAAATTAAAACTAAATAAAATTATATTAATAACAAATAATGGAAATAGGAAATCAGAAAATCTGGCACAGTCATACCCAACACCCGATCCCACTCAAAAGATACCTTTTGAATTCGTTGACAGAAGCCGCATACTGAGTAGTGTGAGGGAGTGAATTCTATATCCAAAAAATTTAGATGAAGTAAGATTATAAGTAAGAATCATCTATATTTTTATTAGCCGCACTTATTTTAACAAGAAATGTGCCCTGTACTGTTATGTGCAATGCAAGCAGAACTGCCATGTTTTTTTTTTTTTAATATAAAGCTAAGTTGGGATTTTTATTATTAGAGTATAAGGAAGAAAATAAAGGAGAATATGATATATGGGACGGATTTGAAAGACTGCTATATTGGTAAGGTTGTAACTTAAGTGCCAAATGCTCTGGATCACAACCATAAGGTCAATACATCAATATATTATCCAATACAATATATTGATGTATCGCAATATGACCCTGAAATCAAAAATCATTTCATTTATTTCAATTTGATTTAAACTTCGCTAAACACCATCCTCCCATATTATAATGTAATACAATTAAGCATAAATTGCATTTTATTATCAGGCACAAATTTCATTCTCACGATATGCACACAAACTTTCCTACATTCAGTTACTTCTTCTTTTTTACCGTATGTACATTGTACATAATTCTTTAAATCTGAGTGCACCCTCACCCTCTTAAAATTCATATTTCAAGTCATACGCACAACTGGATATCAGATTACATTTTTTACCTAATGCATATACCTTGCCTCAAAACTTTTCTGCATTTTCTCATGAATAAATAGCTTTTTGTAGCGTAATTTCATGGGTACCGGGGGTAGCTAGCCCAATCCTCGGAGAGTTTGTTTTCAACCCGTCAAAACCAAAAATTCGGCTTTTTGTTTTTTATACTAAATTATATTCTGAGAAATATATATATGTATAAAATTTTGGAAAGTTAGTTTGAAATGTTTGAATTTTTAATACTAAGATTAGTGAATTAGATACTGCGATATAAGTACATAAAAGTTTTGAATATTGAGATTCGGAATAATATATAGAATTCGAAACGAAAGTTTGTCGAAAACTAATAAATACCGATAAAATACCTAACCGTATTTCTTTTCTTTTATGATGATTCGAAAGTTGAGTGCTCTCCTTCAGGAGCACGGCACCATACATAACAGTTACATATAATAATGTAAAATTGAATTATTAACTTAATATATACTATATGCGTCTTAATAATTATAGTAAACTAGAAATTACTTAAAGGGTGAAAATTTCCTGGAACTAACTTTTAATTACTGTTTTTTTTTAAATGGGTACTAACAAGTACTGCTAAATACTGGGAAGTACTACGATATACTGGGAAGTACTGGGTTATACTGGGAAGTACTGACGGGAGGTACTGGACATTACCAATATTTGTACTTATACTGGTAAATTTTCGAATAAAAAAACAATGATCTTAGACTAACTATTATTTTAGTACGAGTACTGGTGCTTGACTGGTACTTAAAATCAAACAACTCTTCAAGTAACACATAGTTGGCTCCAATTAGTTCGCCTGTAAACTATGGCGTATTTAATCCTGGCATAATACCATACTCACAGGACTCCTGTCAAAATAATATGAGCACAAATAAGAACAGTCACATACAGCAATCGCAGTTCACACAGGCAAATATACCACCCAGTATAAAACAAGAACCCACATCATCAACAAACAATGTTACAGCCCAAATCATAGAAAACGAATACGGTACACTATAAATTTATATTATTAATTTCACTTTTATTTTTATCTCTTATTAGAGAAGCAAACACCCTCTTTATTTGGTTTGTTCATTTTATTTCCCAATTGCCCATTTTGTTCTGATATTCACGATTTGTGAAAAAAAAAACACTTCTAGTTCACATCTCTGCAACAAATCTTGTGAAACAGCACTTCTACAAATTTGTGGCAAACAAAGTTGTTCATCTACAAATTTTCTGCTTCTTATCACAAATTTGTAAAATAATTATTTTTAGTTGGTGAACCAGAAATTCGTATTAAAACTTTGTAATTGTAATCTACAAGTACAAGTTTGTAGTTGTAATTTGGAATTTCGTGAAATACGCCATTGTTGGTATAGCAAATCCCTTGTATTTAGTACATTGTCGTAGAGGTAAGAAAGTTCATTCATACACGAATATGTACAAGGAAAACTCTAAAACCGAAACATAATGGATTGTAGAGAAGAAAATCTCTGTACGTCCTTTGAAAATTTTGAAATTGAATTCTCTTTTTGAATCCCGAATGGAATATTGTTGTTTATTCACAAAAAGGGTAGAGAAAATAATGCACTTTACAGAAGAATTTGAGTGCTTATCCAACTGATGCAACTTCATAGAAATTTTTATTTCAAATGTCAGCTTCAGTAGAGCTGGGTAGTACCTTATATAACCAAGCAGAGTGGCACTTATTTGAGATGTACGAGAGTATGTATGGATTTAGTTTTTTATGTACCGAGGAAGCGATATAGTGTTAAAACGGGATAGAGTTTAATTTTGTACGAGGAATGGAGCCCTACCTTTGCAACCAATTCATTGCACATTCTGAGATCACTTATATTCACTTTGCGCATAGAATTAGGGGTTTCTTCCCATCGAATTCTAAACTACGAGGAAATGACAATGCCCATTCACGCATAAGGCAAGTGCCACAGCAGACTACTGATGTGGTGATGGTGAAATACTGCAAGGACATCACATCAGTAGGTGATGCTACATCAACTTAAAGTCATCTGATTTTTCTGTGTCAAAATCGCAAGTACTTAAAATGGAATTATTAAAAAAATGGAAGAAAAAGCAAAATAAATACAAATATTGGGTGTGTGGTGCGTTATATATTAATATAGTCGGGATTTTTTTAATGGCATTTACAGCTGAACAGGTACTAACTATCATTCATGATAAATTTTAAAATTGAGCCATCATTCATGATAAGCAATAAAGTCTAAGTGTCGTTCATGATACGATCCAGGAATCCCAACGTCTCCTGGAAGATCAATTATATTCCGTGTATGGAGGCCAGAAATCATGGTATTACCGATTGTAAATTGCAAATTTTAACTTAAAAAATTGATTGGAAGAAGCGTTTCGTATTGGTAGAAACTCTAACATTCTTCAATATGGCGTTTAATTAAATTAAAAATGAAAAAAAGAAGCAACATACCATCTTTTCGAATTTACGACGACATTTCTCTCCAAGCAACACTTTGCACCAGTTACGAAACAAAATTTCGTTCACTCATTTCTAATATTTTAAACTAACCCGAATTAATTAGTTTGGAGTAAAAACAGCAACATGCACGTCACTAGCTGATTATCAACAGATCAGTATCACATCAACACATCTCTAAATTGTACAATGTAGCATGCCTCATTAAGATATTAGTGCTGCTGTTAATCAGCACATCAATACATCAGCATATCAGTGGCCTGGTGTGGCACAAATCTAACATGAAAAGCCATGAATAAACATAGATGTCTCATATAATGTTTATGATACTTTGAATATATTTTATATATTTTTTTAACAAAGTTTAATTCAATGGAGGACAATCTTACTATAAGATATTCAAATTTAATATATCAGATCAAAAGCAATATAGTATGTACATTTCTGAGTATATTTCTTTTCGAATGACTCAAATCCATGAAAAAATGACAAAGTTATTGAAGTTTAAAGCAACGGAAATTGAAAACGACCACGGCACGCGAATCTGGCGATGACGTCACGATACACAATACGCATGATGCCAGTCTGCAAAATATAATATTTATAAGACGACATTTTATGAAATAAATCCAAAACAAACCCAATACCGAGCGGTTTCTATCACGGCGGCGTAGCGACTATATTTGCGCTGCGCTAGACCGCGAATTGTCTTATGTATCGTGACGTCATCAGCCGCTCGTTCATGTTAGACGCGTTTTTGAGAATGCGGCACTAAAATCGCTATAACTTCGTCGTTTTTTATCCGATTTCAATAATTCTTTCACTAAATTAATTGCTTTTTTTGTGACTATGATTCTGCGTAACTAACTAAAATAGTCGTTGTTCCTCATTCAGCGACGGGAAGCATTAGCGAACGTATGTATTTTAAGCGAGATATGACTGCGCAAAGTCCAAAAAGAGATACATAAAAAAATCATTGAATCCTACGAGTACTAAACAATTTCTAATGATTATAAAGCGTAACTAGGTAAATCGAACGCAAAACTTCGTTACGCAATCTAATGTACTTTGAACGAGCTATAGCTGTTCCAAGTACGAAAAATAATCCGTATCATAGCCTTGTATGATAAGTATACCTTTGATCAAATTTATTGGCCAATTCCTCTTTTCCTAGTCTCAGAAGCATATCATTTTATGAAAGAAGAAAACCGTTCTATCTCAAGAAAATTTTTAATTAACTTTAAGCATTTCTGCACTAACGTAATTACGGAAACACTAAGAAGTTCTCTAACATTTCATACTTTTACACGGTGCAGAAATGCATGTGCCTAAGAACTGAAGTCAATACAAACTCCCTTTAAGGAACTATAAATGACTTTCAGTTTTCAACAGTCTAATTTCTTTTCCTTCATTTGTAACCCAGCTTCGGTCGAGATGTGAGAATTTTATTCTATTCTAGGTATGATATACAGCAGCGCTGGAATTTACGGACTGAAATTCACACACATTTTGAGAAATCCAGCTTAACAAAGTTTGGCAGGTTTACCGTTTTATAAGAATTATAGTCATAGCACCTTGATTATTGTCTATATACTTTCAAAGCCTTTTCTTCTTCTATGCAACCTACTTATCAATTGAATTTGCCATTTCCTCTGTCCCATAGTACACTTTAAGGAACCAAAAGAACATAATGAAAATTAGGAAGAAAGGCGGAGAAATTTTAGAATTCTGGGGCACACCGGTTTTATAGGGTGAAGCGCAGATAAAACGCCATCTAATACAACCCGCATTAGGTTTTTAAAACATCTAGGAAAACGATTTCGGACTCGCCAAAATTGTGAAGGCTACTGTTCCAATGTTCGTTAAGAAAAGTCAGCAAGTCTCCAGAGGAGCGTCTAGTCCGGAAGCCATATTGGCAGTCGTTGGTGTGTTGATTGATTTCTGGATATTTCAATAATTTGGAGGTAATAATAGATTCAAAAACCTTCGGAAGAATTGAAATGATTGCACTTGGGCGATAATTTGAGAGATCGCTAGCCACTTCTTTCTTGAAAATAGGTGAACATGAGTTAGTTTCCATCCAGTTGGGAAATTTTCCTGTCGAATAGGACAAACAAAACAGTTTGCGCAGAGGTTTAGCCAAGGATAAAGTACTTATACCATGGGTGGCCAAACTTTTGAAGTGCGGGGTCAATATTATAATTCAGAATATCGGTCTACCATCAGCAACGGTTTTAAATAAAACGCAAAACGTTTTCCTAAAAAAATCTGTAGATGCTTCCGAATAGTCCAAATTTGAAGAATACTATATGTCGGACCAACTCTAATTTCTTCCTCTGTCAATGTTAATGCCTGATGACTTCTAGCCGAGCTCCAAAAACTTCTTTCGAACTTCTCGTGTAAATTCTCCAACTGCTCGGCGAAAATTCCCGAGGCAGGGAAATGCCGGCGATTTACAAAAGAATTTCCTTTTTATTTTTACGACACCAATGTCGCTGTTTTTAATTTTGTGCCTGGCTTCGTTAAAATCGATTGCTGTGTGCAGATAAGAGAGTTTATAACTCATGTTCTTTTATTTTTTATATTTTACTTCCAACCGGAAAGTCAGTGACGTATTTTGTGTGTGTAATTTTAAAATGCTTTTTTTTTTTGTGTAGTACTACACCTCCTGAGTGACAAATAAAACAAACACATTTATCTTTGAGCATAAAAGTAAACAACTCCTCTGATAATGGTAACCTTTTTCCGCACTCGACAAACTTGACCGCTCATTTTAGTCGCTATTATTATCACCACGTAACAAAACCATCGTCAGAGCTGAATACTCGTACTAGCTGAGTACACTAACTGAGAACACAAAGGCGCATTTTTTATTAATACACGAGATAAAGAGAGAGAGATATCGAGAGAAATAAAGAGCGTGCGATGGGTAAGTGAGGCGAAGACTTGGCACCATTTTGGCGAGGGGTGGGTTATCCGTTACTCACGCCACGTGAGGCGGCGCAATTATTATTTGTTCAATTGATTTTACTCTCACGGGCTACCAAAAATGTCTACGCGATCGACCAGTAGACTGCGGTCGACGTCGTGGCCACCCCTGACTTATACCTTTCAATTAACAGCGGCGAGAAACCATCAGGACCTCAGGCTTTGGAGACCTTAATCCCCTTAAGGGCTTTGAACATTTCTCTCGTAGAAATATGTATTGGTTCTTGTACACATCTACACCGGAGTTGCAAAAAAGTTATCTCCAATGTTGGCGGAAGACTCGAGTTTAAAGCAAATCTGGATGCCAAATATTATCTTTATCTAGGGAATCAACAACCACCCTTCTTACGTAATAAAGGTATAGAGGAACTGGTGAAGTTGTTTGTAATGGTTTTAACCAGGACCAGAAACCATAACTGCCTTTAGGCTTATGAATATTCTTTGTGTAATACTCTAGTCAAGCCGAAATTTGACTATGTTAACTTACATGTGTTCCGTATAGTCTTGCAGGTTTCAGTTATAGCATGGATGCAGTTGATAGGCCTTAATTTTACTATCGCTAATGACAGATAAAGACTTCCCTTTACTCGCTTCATTCAGGCGCGACTAAGAGGAGGTACGAGCTAGTGTGCGTCGTTTCTCTGTTAGAACATATAACTACAGAAAGTGAAATATCGTATAAAAGCGCTGTGGGTGGGAGGAAATCTCGATTCCTATGTGTAGAGGTGGAATGGTAAGACGAATTTAACTTACGTTAACTTCCTAATATCAAATAGAAGTAAACGTGAGATTATTTTTTTGTTGATTTTGAAATTTGTGTGTGTTTTAATTAAAAACGTCAAACTGTTCAGTTCTTACGGTTAATTCTGATTAAGAACATTTGAAGTGAAAATTCCGTTGTTAAACCTTGGACTTAAATTAAGAAATATATGATCATTTCAATAATGAATTGTTCGGAGGGGTACTATTGCAATAGTAGTCAAAATAATTCCGAAAAGGCATATTTAAGGAAATTTAGAGTCGTGAAAATAAAGTATAAAGTTTATTTTGTGGAAATACGTGCAAAATTAGTGAAAATGACATAATGACCCAGTTCCTAACCATAACGTATATTATCCTGTACAATTATTTAAATAATTTCACTCCAGTCTAAAATTCATTTAAACTTATCTGTCATATTATAATAAAATTCAGTCAGGCATGAATATCATTTTGTTATCAAGATACACGTTCCACTCACACGTTATGATTACTTACCTACATACAGTATCGTCTTCTTCTTCGTATGTTCACAGTAAATACATATATTGTTTTAATTCCCCCAGTCCAATTGCATGTACATACATACAATTATTCTTGCCGTCTTAAAATTATTATTTTAAGACGACAAGAGGCATATCAAAATTTCATTAATTTCGTAAGTAAATACAAAAACAAGCTGAAAGACCTTTTAAAGAATATCGCGGGTGCCTGTAGGCAGCAACCGAAGGCTCGGGGAGATCGTTTTGACCCATCTACAAATTGCCTCGCGGAACGATTATTAAAAAAGGGTAATATGAAAAAACCTAGGAAAAGCCTACCACTTAGTAAAAACTTGTACAAATAAAGAAAATCAAAATGAGGTGAATAAAAGTATCAAAGGAATTGTACTTTTATTTAAAAAAGCCCAACACGTTCTCTATCCCTGGGAACACGAAATTCATAGATGGTAATAATTACAGGAAAATAAAAATTTGAAGATTGTTGTATAAAATATCTCTTTGTTTACATTTTTATATTCTCAACTTTTTTTTTTATTCTTTTAGTGGTAGTTCACAATTTTGTTTTATTTTAAATAATTGCGCCAAGCCCTCCATCAGAAATAGTTCCATATTTCGTTCTTCGATCAGCATAATGAATACATAAACAGAATTCTACCACTTAGTGGAAAATAACGCATTGTTTCCCGCTTATTGCGCTACCTGTATGTAGGTACATATGTGCTCTAAAGTTTCACTACAGTATTTCAGGGAGCAAAATTGACTAAAGTGAAGTGTTCCATGTTCATGAAACAAATTGATGTTTCAATTGTAATGGGCGACAATAATGTGGCAACTTTGTTGGAGATAAATTGCAAGTATTAGAGGAGGGTAAGAAAATATGAAAATTGAATTTTCTAAGACCATTGACTCACTCCTTCTCTGCGTTCGAAAAAAAAAAACCATAAAAATAAAATGATGAAATCATGGAGTATACTAAGTTTGTAAGTTTTAGAAATAGTTCCATGCATTATCGAACATATTTGATTAACTTATGTTTCAGAGCTCGAATTCTTCAAAAATTCAAAATTTTTACCAAACTACGCGCTTCACTTCCTTTCGTTTAAAGTCACCACTCTAGTGACTAACTGTAAAAGTAATTCTTTTGACATAATATTTTCACAGCACTACGCTGAATAAATAACTAATAAGGATGCGGGTTATCGTGCGAATGCAGTGTACGTGAAATTATTTCAGAGTTCCTGGAGTTCAGTAAAACTTAGTGAAATTTAACGATTGTAATAGATAACATATTATATCATTAAATTTATGTTGGGTCGGAAGCTTGAAGTGTTTAGCACTATTTAGCTAAGTGTTTTGTAAAAATAAATCTATTGAGCTATTAATTTAATGTTATGCATTGTGCGGTAAAATGTTGCACAAACAATCTCTATAATTCCAGTGGAAAATCGTTTTTAACGCAAGTGAATATATTTTAAAAGATATATCTTTCTGTTTTATAATTATTTGTGCAAAAAATTTTTAAATATACACAACAGAAACAGAAAAATATATGAAAGTTTAAATCATGTCCGTTCTGTTAATTTGAGAAATGTCAGAAGGTTTCTTCTTTTCAATGCACTATATTCCTTTTACCTAAAGAAAGGTGCGCTAACGATTTGTTTATTTTATATAGCAATTTGCATTATATAACTGTCCCCCTTCAAAATGTCACGATTTCATTACTGGTATGACCAAATGAATACAGCACAGTAATACATTTGATATGCCGTTTCCTTATTAGTTATGTATTCAATGATCATAACGCTTTAAGGCGCTATCGGGTAAGCGAATGGACCAAATATAAATAAGTATTTATGTCTATCACGTTTAAAGTCAATGCAAATTAAATTTTATTTAAGGTTGACAGACCTTTAGATTGTATGAATTGCACCACAACATTATTTTCCAAAACGCAAAAATAATTGGCTACTTGCTTTTTACTGTGAGTAAATTTATACTTGTATTGGATGCATAAATCTTTGTGATGTGCCTCATATCTCTTTTAACTCCCCAAATTCCCAATTAGAAGGGACCTTAACGAACACCTTTTGAAGTGCTTTCAGAACTGTAGAAAAAATTATAGAATCGCAATTATGAAATGAATTATCAGATTGCTTTGATTATGGTGATATCGATTATGTGAATGAATCCTTAATCATAATATTTTTAAAGAAAACTTGAAAACTGTCCAAAGATTAATTAGATCAGTTTAATAAAAGATATAAAGAAATGGGAAATAGCTAACTTTACCTGCAGCAACGTAAGCTTTCTGATATCCTGTTGTCGTATATTACTTCCCTTCAACAGAGCAAACTTTATCAGACCTTTTTGTATGTATTTTATCAGAATTTTATATTTGCTAAAGGCAAGGTGGAAGGTTTTACGTTTTACCTTCCTTGAGAAGCATTCATAGTTTTCTGCTCTTGTTTATGCCTTTAATCATTGCATTCTTAGACGACTAGGTCATTTTGGGTATGTAAAATATTATTCTGTTTCCTACAAACATTTTTCCAGAAATTTTTGCTTTAATAACTCCAAGAAGAACTTAAAATAAGTTTTTGTGCTCTGCAAACACTTTATGGGATAGCTAATATTCCTAAAACTTAACAAATACTTTTGCTTTAGTAATAACTGTACCAAAATATTCCAAGAGGATACGTTTCATTTAAGTCAGCAAATAACCGATAGCACTTTGTTTCAGCAGCTAATGCAAGATTTCGTATGTGGAAATTAGTAAAGGTTGAATTCCACATCTTACTAATCACTATGCATGTAGAAATTAGTAAAAAACATAGTAGACAGGAATAAACAGTTTCACTTGGCATGTGGAATCTGGCAAAATCACAGCAAGCATCGACACAAAAAAAGTATTATAAAAAGACGTTGCAAATTCAAAAAGATGTCAGTTTCTCTGCAGGACTCTAAGAGGCAATACGAGCAGGAGAAGGAAAGTTTAGAAGCCCCCAGAAATCATTAGTCGCACCAGCAGTAACGACACTGCTATATAACTGAGGTATAGAGTTTTTTTCAGGTCATCTGGTTACGAACCTCGACAGTTTATTTCGAGTGAAAGTTCACTTTTCAGTTGATTTCTGTACACAGGTATTGAAAAATTATTTCAATACACATGTAAAAGTGGAAGTACTGAAATTGTTCCAATATCCCCCTTCACAAACAACGTCGATAATAATTTGTTTGTATCAATGCGAATAGATGTAAAAAAAAGGAAACTAAAATATTCAATAAACTGAAAGTCGTCACAAAAACTTTGTTGTGTTTTTTGTTCACAACGCCAGCAACATAATTACTTTTTTTTTCAGCATAGAAATACAACCGATGGTATTATCCTACAAAACATTTTTGTCCTTCGAGCCGGATTTGTGCGACCCAGTTTATGTCACGCTGGATTTTATTAACAGTTTGAAAGTGACTGGTAGTTTCCCGCAAAGCAATCAAAGAAGTTTTTTCTTTAAAGAAACGAGTACTGTCTTCGAGTAAAAAATAATAATAAAATTGATCACGCAATAATTAAACAAATGGCATCAATCGAAGAATTATGCGTTAAACAATGCGTTCTAGCAGACAAACTAGAACAATTCATTACAAATGGAAAAAAAAACTACATTAGAAAAAAGAACACTAAGTTTTTATGAGACGCAATTAACAAATCTAAGAAAATTATGTGCAGATTTTGATATTAATGATACAAAGCTTGAAGCTGTTATCATTTCAAAGGATGCATGTACGCACGAATGTGTAGAAGAAGGGACACTCTCGATATTGGAGGTTAAATATATGGAATATTTAGGGGATTTAACTGAAGGAGTACTTAAAAATTCTCCAAAGGATAGTGCAGTAAAACCAGAAGCAACTAACTCAGTTGCAACTACAATTCTTCATACAAGTAGCAACCTCAGTTAGTTACCTCGAATTAACCTACCAATATTCAATGGCGAATATTCATCGTGGAGGTCATTTCACGACTTATACGTGTCACTAGTGCATAATAATACACACCTACCTGCAGTACAAAAGCTCCATCACTTAAAAGGATGTCTTACAGGAGAAGCAGAGCGACTGTTAAAACATATTCCCATTACTGCAGAAGATTATGAGCCAGCTTGGGAAAAACTCAAACTTCGTTACGACAACAAGAGAGTTCTAGTAAACACACAATTTAAAGTACTCATAAATCAACCAAAGCTAACGATAGAAAACGCCAAGTCCATTAAGTCTCTCATGGACACCACTGAGGAAAGTCTACAGAAATTAAAGGCATTGGAAGTAGAGGTTTCAACATGGGATATATAGCTGATTCATTTACTGGTACAGAAACTGCCTTTTGTAAATCTACGGCTTTGGGAAGAAGAATTGGGTGACATGCTGAACTAACTAACTAACTAACTAACTCGATTCAGAGTCCTAGAATCAATGTTGCAGACTGTGAGTACCAAGCCCCCAGTCCAGATAGCAAAGACATATCACGTAACTAACACAACCAAATGTCCCGCATGCACATTACGTGGGAATTTGCAAAGAGTTTATTAAGATGAGCACATCAAATCAAAGAAAGTGCATTGAAGATGCAAAAAGATGCTTCAACTGCTTTTCGAGTAAGCAAGGCAATGTTCGAACAGCAGAAGATGCAAGAATTGCAATGGGTTACATCATACCTTGTTGCACACATCTATCCGAAAAGAAGTATCGGGTAAAGACAAAGTATCAGAAAGATGGTCCAGCTTTAACCACAGGTCTCTTGAAGACAAAAAAGACACAACAGGTTACAAGACGCAGTCCAGCTGTTATGCTGAAACAGAGGAGGAAACAAAAAGTTATTTTACAACAAAAACCCACAACGCATTATTAGCCACAGCGTTAGTAAAACCTAAGGATCGAAACGGTCGATCTGTAGTGCTGCGTGCCTTAGTGGATCCAGGTTCTCAGACCTCTTTTATTACTCAGAAAATGTGTAAACAAATGGGTCTCAAGGAATGGCCCACTCGCTTACAAATAACCGGGATAAATAAAAGCAAGACAGCATGGTCCAATCAAGAGGTGACACTAGAATTGACATCGTACAAATACAAAGACAAAAGTGTGAAGGTGGATATGCTCGTCATACAAAAGATTACTGATCATCTACCAACAGTACCAGTTCAGATAAAATAATGGGAACGCTTAAGAGGAATCAATATGGCAGACCCTAATTATTGGAAGCCAAGACCAATCGACATATTACTTGGAGCACAAGTATATGCCAACATATTACTAGATGGTTTACGAAAGGGGTCGAAGAAATCACCAATTGCCATCAATACATTATTTCAATGGATAATTTTAGGAAACATGCAATCACCAGTACAGAAAGTAGAAGCATTTACGGTGATCAATCAGTCAAAGGAAACGTTAAATGATCAACTTAAACAGTTTTGGGAAACTGAAGAGGTCAACAAAAAACCTATAATGAAACCAGAAGACGGGGAATGTGAAAGAATCTTTAAAGAAACGCACCGTCGAATGAAGGATGGACATTATCAAGTGGAACTTCCTTTTTCAAACGGAAGCACGCCTAATTTTGGTGCCTCGCGAGATTTAGCTCTAAAAAGGTTCCAGCATTTGAAAGGCAAATTCATTGTCGACAAAAATTTAGAAAGCGATTATACCAAATGTTTGGACGAATACATGACACTTGGATACATGGAGGATATAGATCTAGCAGTTAATACAAACGGCAAGGACTATTATATTCCTCATCACGCAGTTTTTAAAGACAGCACAAGGACTAAGCTTAGAGTTGTGTTCGACGCCTCGGCGAAAAGCCATAACGGCAAGTCACCAAACCAACAGTTACTAGTTGGGCCAACGATACAACCCAAACTATTCTCAATTTTGTTAAAATGGAGAAAATATAAAGTAGCAATGACGGCAGATGTTGAAAATATGTATAGAATGATATCAATACATCCTAAGCATCGCGCCTTTCACAAAATTGTGTGGCAGAATCCACAGACAAAATGTATCCAAGACCATCAATTGGCTACAGTTACGTTTGGTACCTCATCAGCACCGTATTTAGCAATACGTACACTACAACAGCTTGCAACGGACGAACAGAAAAATTGGCCTCCAGTGTCTAAAGTTGCATTCACTAATTTCTATGTAGATGTTTTACTTAAGAAAATGGACTAGTAATAATATCAAGCTTTTAGAGTAGGTACCGATTGAGCATAGGGAATTAATGACCAGTCTAAACTTCGATGAAAATGAAGTCGTCAAAGCCTTGGGAATTCGATGGAACCCTGCATCTGATTATTTTTCTTTCTCTATTGAACCCAGACATAAGGATAAAAGAATGACAAAGAGATCCATATTATCTGACGTATCAACATTATACGACCCGTTGGGTTCGATAGCACCTGCCATCATTGTAGGGAAACTATTGTTTCAAGCTTTATGGATAGCTGGATGTTCGTGGGACACGGCCGTCGAGAATAACATTGCCATCCAATGGCAGCAATTTCAAGATGAATTGAAGAATTTAGAGAAATTGAAGATACTACGATGGATAGGGACAATGAAGACATCCCCAAGTATTCAACGTCACGGATTCTGCGACGCTTCAAACAAAGCATACGCTGCTGTAGTGTATATACGCGTGCAAAATATAGATGGAAAAGTACATCCTACATATTGACATCCAAAACCAAGGTAGCTCCAATTCGACCAATTACTGTGCCTCGACTAGAACTAAATGGAGCATTAATACTGGCTCGACTAATCAAGACAACAGTTCAAGATATGCAATTAGAAGATGTTCCAGTAATCGCTTGGTCAGATTCAATGATAACACTTCAATGAATTCGTAGTCATCCATCAAAGTGGAAAACGTCCGTGGCCAATAGAGTCGTTGAGATTCAAGAGACAGTAGATCCAGAAAACTGGCGACATGTGCCTACAAAACACAATCCAGCCGATATCGCATCGCGAGGTATAAGTACCAATGAGCTGTTAGAAAACAAGCTGTGGTGTATGGCCAAATATCAGTATACCGTCCAACCATCCACAATTAGAGACAATAAAAATATCCATAGCAAACTTCCATAGTTACATAAGTTCGGAATTCTTGACAAATTACTCATCCTTTTAAAAGTTAACCCGAGTTATAGCAATTGTCAAAAGATTTATACACAACTGCCGTAGAAACACAAATAAAAGGTATGGGCAGTTATTAACACAAGAACTGCAAGCATCACGTGCTACGATTTTACAATTAGTTCAAAGAACGGCATTTCCAAAAGAGCAAGCAGCTTTTAAAACAGGAATTGCACTATCAAACAAAAGTCACCTGTTATCATTAAACCCGTTTATGGACGAACATGAAATCATAAGAGTCGGAGGTCGCTTGGAACATACCAACATTCCCTACTCTAGGAAGCATCCAATCATTCAATTCAATTCAATTCAATTCTTTATTAAGGGTATTATACAACAAGATTACTTAATCTTTTTAACATGTACAAAATATATTATTTGGAGGAAACTACTGAGAGACAAAAAGAAAAGGAATTTAACTAACAATTTATTAACAATGCAAGTAGTTTATATAATCTTGAATTTATTATTTCATTTAAATTTAAATATTAATATTAATAGTGTGTGTAAAATTAGATGCGTTTGGCTAGCTGCCATCAGTTAAATGTCGGTATAAGAGCCTCTTAAACGCGCCAACAGGCACTGTGCGTTGAATATCAACTGGAAGTGAGTTCCATTTACTAGATATGTGAACGAAGTAGGAACGTTGGCCCATGACTGTAAGGTAACGAGGGATCAAGATATGGACGTGCCTAGAGCTACGCAAAAAGCTAATACTGTTGCCCAAGTAAGCGGGATTGTTGGTGTATATAAGACGATGTAGAAAGGTTAGCGATTGGTACAGAAGGTAAATTTTAAGGGGGCAGCCAAGTATTGAATTTCTGTGTAGGGATATATGGTCAAAGCGTCGTAGTCCAAACACGAATCTAATACAGTTGTTAAAAGCCACCTCCAACTTTCGTGAGCAGACAGAATCCAGGCTAGGAAAGACTAGGTTACCATAGGTGAAAAATGGGACAACCAGAGCTTTGACTATTTTGAGTTTGGTGGCTACCGAGAGAAAATCCGCTGAGCACCAAAGTTTACGAAGTGTACCATATACTTTTCCAAGGAAGCTGTTAACATAATCGCAGCAGGTCAGGCGAGAGTTGAGCATTACCCCAAGATCTCTAACTCTCTCCAAGTGAGGCAGGGGATTATTATTTAAGAGAACTGGGGGAAAGTTTGATGGATCCAAGCCTCGCCTATGGAGTATCATGTAATTTGATTTGCTTGCATTCAAGGCAAGATCATTTACCACAGACCAGTCATGGATGCGTTGCAGATCCTCGTTGATTTTGAGGATACAATCCTCGGATAGACCAACAGGGCAGCAAAGAAAAATTTGAACATCGTCTGCATACATATGTATGTTTGCGTTGCGTATCACATCTGGTAAATCATTAATATAGAGGCTAAATAGAAATGGTCCGAGGATAGACACTTGTGGTACACCACGACACAGACATATCGGGTCAGAGAGATGGTTGCCACTTTTCACTTGCTGCGTTCGACTTAACAAAAAACTTTTGATGACTGATAGAGCGAGAGCGGAAAATCTAAATTGCACTGCCAATTTATGCAATAATTTAAAGTGGTTAATGCTATCAAAGGCCTTTGAGAAGTCTAATAAAACAAGGATACCCAAGTTATCTCTATCAAGTGCTTTCCGAATATCAGTGGTAACCCTTAACAAAGCCGTTTGACAGCTGTGCCTGCGACGAAATCCAGACTGCCACGTTGATAATAAAGCATTACCTTCAATATATTCAAGCATTTGGTCAGTCAAGATTTTCTCCAGAGCTTTCGATAAGAAGCACAGCAGACTGATAGGTCGAAAATCAGACATACAACTAGGGGAATTCTTTTTTGGAATGGCTATTACAGTACCTCTTTTCCAATTTGTAGGAAATTTAGAGGATGTTAAGACTGTGTTAAAGATATGGTTTACAACAGGTAATATTACGGGCAGAAGTCTTTTTAGGAAATGTCCCGGTATGTTATCCGGGCCGCAGGCATTCGATTTGATTGAGAGAATAGCACGGTATACCTCAGCCGAATCAGCACAGCGAAAGCTGAAACCATTGTTTGAAACGAATGTAGGAGTGACACTCTCAATATCAGAAGTCGCTGGTGATATTAATGTTGTGGGTGATGCGAAATATTCATTTAGGTCGTTTGGATCAAAATCACAGCCAGGAGACCGTGCGCCATGAACACCCATTCGTTTTAGATTGGACCAAAATTTGCTAGCTGGGAGTTGAGGATCAAGCTCAGCACCAAAATAATTACGCTTCGCAGTTCTTATTTTACTGGTTACTAAATTTCTGACGCGTTTGTATTGGAGTTTGATTGCACTGTTTTTTAAATGTTTATATTTGCGATAAAGGAACTCGCGCTCGGCTATCAAATTTTCAATTTCCACCGAGTACCAAGGAATTTTATGCTTATGTGTACGCCTAGTACGGAGAGGAGCGTACTTATCATGAAGATATTGGATGATGTAATCGAATTTTTCTACTTGATCATCAACATCAGTGCATTGATAGATCTCGTGCCAAGGAAGTGAGGCAGATTCCATCAACATTTCATCAACTTGTATACCATTATAGTCGCGAAAGTAGCTAGGCATTTCGTCAGAGCTTACATCCATAATAAAATTATACGTTAGGAACAGTAAATCGTGGTCCAAAAAACTAGGTGGGCTCAGCTGGTTAGAAAAATTTATATCACCTTCATGAATAACCAGAAAAAGATCAAGTAGGGAAGGATTTGGCACACCGCAAAAGGTGGGTATTCTATTAACTTGCTTGAGATCAAGCCGTTGGATAAGATGAAGGAAGTTCTCTGAAAGTGCATTACGCAGCAACAGATTGACATTAAAATCACCCCCAATAATTACCTTATTGTACCTATGGGTGATAGGGGCAATAGCATCTTCGAATACCAATGCATTATCTGTGGAAAAGCAATTAGGGGGGCAGTAAGCAGCAACTACCACACAATTGTCAGCACTAGAACTAACTTCAACGCACAGAAACTCAAAAGGGTGACTGGGTGGTGAGTAATTAATCACAGACGATTTCAAGTTAGCTTTTACATAGACTGCAACTCCACCTCCAGATCGATTACATCTGTCATTTCTATGCAGCTTATATCCCGGAATATCAACCAACCCAGACGGTATATCACAATTTAGCCAAGTCTCAGAGACTAGTATTACCTCAACCCCCGAGTCAACAAAAATTGACTGTAATTCGCTAATTTTCGGGCGTATACTTCGCGAATTAATAGAGCACACTCTAAGACCCCGAGCCATGGAGCAGAAGATATTCATCAAAGTTCCTACCTGGTTCATCCACTAAAAATTTATGAAAATAACATGTCTGCACAGAGCCAGTGATAGCACAATATAAGAGGCAGGTTAAATCTAGAATTAAAAATATAACAGCCCGCCACAAGCATCAAATAAATTACAGAATTCAATTTATAAGTACACACACTGAAAAAAACTAGCATAGTTAAGCTGCAAGCAGTATAAATTCATTTTTAAATAAACTGAAAGAAAGCAACAAAGCAAATTAAATATTTCATATGGGATAGAAAAGAGATTCAAATCTATGAAATTAACTAATCTAAAACAAAACAATATGGAGAAGATAGCATTATGTTTAATCATCGCGATTCACAGCTGTTGGAACTCCAGGTGTCATAGGGGCATCAATCAAAGTTGGAGCCGCAAGCGCATGCAGAGCAGCGATATCACTCACATGCAATAAAATGTCATCTTTTTTCTTCAGGACATAAACAAAACCATTTCGAGATCGAACTGAATGCAGCTTATGTAAAGAGCGTAAGCGTAGTGCCTCACGATAAATTATTTGGTTGTTGCGTGAAAGACTGTCGTGGGCCTTGATTAAACTATCAGATGAAAAGCCAACATCAATTTCATTGAGTTTTAATGGACCATGCGCCGACAGAGATTTGTAGAAAGAGTGCTTCTCACTCTGGCAAGAAAGCCTTACTAGTATAGGAGAATTAATTTGTGTTTGCGTACCCCTCGCAGATGACGTAGAACTTTTAAGTCTAAAGGCATCATTCTCCCAAAGGATCATCACATAACAAATATCATCATCGAGCAGCTTCATATCGAGACATTACATGGCGGAGTGGGACTAAAGTTAAATACCAGTCGCCACTTGTATTGGATTTTGGATGGGCGAAGAACTATTGCACGCATAATAAGTCGATGCAAAGCATGTGTAATACAACTTCAAAAAACGAGAACACAACTAATGGGAAATCTTCCTGCCGCACGAGTGAACATTTCAAAACCATTTTCTCATGTAGGTGTATATTATGCTGGACCAATCTAATCTAAAAACCTCACCACATAGAGCTGCAAAAATATACAAAAGGCTATTTTAGTATATATGGTTGCATGGCTATAAAAGCCATCCATTTAGAATTAGTATCAGATTTGATAACGTCTGCGTTTATTGCGTCATTGAAGAGATTTGTTGCCAGACGGGGACTATCTAGGGATATTTACTCTGACTGCGGTACAAATTTCAAAGGTGCAGAAAAAGCATTACATAAAGGTATTGCTCAAGCTGTAAAGGACGCATCGCCAGAAGTAGGGCAATATCTGAGTTCCAGGAACATTACATGGCATTTTAACCCACCAGCATCACTCCATTTTGGGGGCCTCTGGGAGGCAGGGGTTAAGTCCATCAAATATCATTTACGTCGAAAAATTGGTCAGTCAACATATACATATGAAGAATATTCTACATTGCTGACTCAAGTTGAAGCTTGTGTAAACTCACATCCACTATGTCCAATTGGAAATAATGTTGAAGATCTTTCGCCAGGGCATTTTATTATTGGGCAAGCACTTAATGCTGTTCTTGAACCCAAATTATTTGAAAAACAAGTAACCTCAGCACAACGATGGAAGCACATTCAATATATGACACATCAATTTTGGAGTAAATGGTCAAACGACTATTTGCATAAGTTACAACAAAGGCCTAAGTGGTGTGAAGTCCAAGCAAACATCAAGGCTGGAGACGTAGTATTACTCAAAGATGAAAGTACTCCACCGACATGTTGGCCTTTAGGTGGAACTGAGAAAGTATTTCCAGGCAAAGATGGTTTGGTTAGAGTGGTTCAAGTACCAACCAAGAAAAATAGTTTTCGGCGACCTATAACAAAAATATGTCCCTTGCCAATGACTTGAGAAAAACGTCATGAAGAGTATGGTCATACATTGCCTATACCTCCTCATATCAGTTTTGTGTGTATTTATATCACATGTTATTTTTTTTTGTTATTATTTATGCTTGGTTAAACATGTTATTTATATAGTTGTCTAATTGCAGATAAGAAAAGTGCAAGATGAAGATATTTTAATTTTGGACGAAAATATTTCATTTTCGCCACCCGAAAGTCAAATGATAGCATCATGGACAAAACCGGGAATCAAGGTCCTCGGTGAAGCACAAACAAAGCCGACACAACCCTTACCACTAAAACTAACCGATTCAGGATACCAAGAAATATCGTCCGAAGCCAACCAATATCCGGTCAACATTAATGGACAATATGTCACGAAATGGAGCATCTTGCGTCCTTCAGACACAATAAAAGAAATAAAGATGCGAATGGACAACGCCATTCAGTAGTTCATCACTAGGGAAGGCGAGGACATATACATCACAAAAACGGTGTTACAATGGATTAATTTCGAAAAAATTCAAAATTCAAAAACTAAGGAGTTTAAGGTCAATTTGCCAGACAGGTGCGAAGTAAAATTACGTGTGTATAAGGATGGAAGAATTGGTTTCCATCACCACCAGAGAAGAAAACGAGCCAAAAAACATGACAAATAGTGGATGTAGAACCAAGAAAAATGTTTTAATAATAAATATATATACTGTGCATTTAGAATCTTTTAACTGTTTCATCAATTAAGACTTTACAAGTTGAATAATCATTGAGAAGTTATAAAGACTTATGCAAGTAACGAAAATAAAGCGATCAATAATAAATAACTTAGGTTGAACATAGTCGTTCAACGGGTGGGAGTATGTTTCAGCAGATAATGCAAGAATTCGTATGTGGAAATTAGTAAAGGTTGAATTCCACATCTTACTAATCACTATGCATGTAGAAATTAGTAAAAAACATAGTAGAGACGGAATAAACAGTTTCACTTGGCATGTGGAATCTGGCAAAATCACAGCAAGCATCGACACAAAAAAAGTATTATAAAAAGACGTTGCAAATTCAAAAAGATGTCAGTTTCTGTACAGGACTCTAAGAGGCAACACGAACGGCAGAAGGAAAGTCTAGAAGCCCCCAGAAATCATTAGTCGCACCAGCAGTAACGACATTGTTATATAACTGAGGTATAGAGTTTTTTTTTTCAGGTCATCTGGTTACGAACCTCGGCAGTTTATTTCGAGTGAAAGTTCACTTTTCAGTTGATTTCTGTATACAGGTATTGAAAAATTATTTCAATACACATGTAAAAGTGGAAGTACTGAAATTGTTCCAATATCCACCTTCACAAACAACGTCGATAATAATTTGTTTGTATCAATGCGAATAGATGTAAAAAAAAAAGGAAACTAAAATATTCAATAAACTGAAAGTCGTCACAAAAACTTTGTTGTATTTTTTGTTCACAGCGCCAGCAACATAATTACTTTTTTTTCAGCATTGAAATACAACCGATGGTATTATCCTACAAAACAACTTTATAAAAGCACTGATGCGAGCTTAAAAAAGTATATTTCAACAACAATAGAGGGAACGATAGCAGGACTTCAACAATCCACCTCAGTCCTCTCAAGCAGATAAAAGGTAAAGAAAACTGCTTGCGAAAATCAATCCTGCTAAACCGGCAGCCCCTACATATGTTACAACGTGAAAACATTTCAGGAGCAAACATATTCCTTCTACCACTTTTCGCGTTATACGGGTTGAAATTATTCCGGAGAATCTTATTACCATACTAAGCACAGCACACACGAATAACGTTGTCCTGAAACTAAATAAGCAAAAACAGTTCTGCTGTGTTTGCGTAAAATCCTAGTGTCACCTTCTATTTGTTAAAGCTAACTTTTATTTGCATATTATAATTGAACGACAGGTGAGCAGGTGATGATACTTGTGCGAAATAGTGTTCTGTCGTATTTGCGTTACACATCGAAATGTCGAAAAGGTGGGATTTTCTACTATATTACCTTGTTTTTACAAAGATAAAACACATCCAGGTAAAGGTACTTCTTTTAATAAAGTCATCACAAAATTGCATATCAGCCTCACTCATTATATGCAAGTTCAACTGAAAGTTTAATTAGAATTCCTATTATTTAGGGTAAAAAAATGGAGTACTTAAAAAATTAATATGACCTGCAGTAGAAGAGTATCAGTTCCGCTCCGCTCTTTCAGTCCAAAATCTTAATGATACTTAAAAGTGACTTTCGCCACTATTTTAGAAAAATTTCAGTTCAAATGAAGTCAGACATAGGTTTTTGAAGTAATAAAAACTGCAAACTACGCACCATTTTTTTATTATTTTATGTTCATGCGCTTTCCAGAAATTTTGTGTATATACATAATACAGGAACCATTATTTCAAATTATTTAACAATATTACTTTATTTATATTAAAATTCAATCGTCAAGAAAATTTAATACGACTCCCGAAGAAGAATTAATTCTGCTCCGGTTTTCAATTTCGAGATTGGCGAATCAGGAATTAAAGGCGGAGGCTGTAACTTAATGTTAGATTAAATTAATTTTTAATGCCGATAGTTGCTAAATTATTCGGTTACAAAACTTGAAAATACAATAAATAGTATAATATTTTGTATTCCATTAAGATAATTTTGGTAAATTAAATTTAAATTAAGAATCTAAATACTTCTAAACGATTATTTAAAGGTTTTTCAGTACTACAAGTTCTTCTAACCAGAGGTTATCCGCGTGTCTACGGGCTCCATTCATAACAAGGTAATTTTAGATGTTTTTTTAGGGCGTATATTGATTGTTCATACATACTGAAATTTTCAATTTTGAAAAAGCGTGTTTTCAGCAAACCTATTATATCATATTTTACTTGTTGTGAAAATATTTGTAGGTTTGTGTGACTGTAAGGCAAGCGTAATCAAATAAAAAAAATTTAATCATAGCGGCCAAAAATTAAAACGGCATTCTTTTGCAGCCATTGAGTCTAATTTGTTATTACTTTACTCAATGGACCTTTGCAGAAAACTGGACAGTATATATTAATTGTCCTAATTATTCATAACTAAAACATACCTGCAAAAAAGAAAACAAATAAGCGGGCGAATTGGATAGTTGTGCTTTTTTCTGGCCATTCACGCGGTAACAATTGTTTGTTACTCGCAGTAATTTGTAGGTTTTCATTAATATATATAAAAAAAATTGTTAAGTGAATTAGGTGCTTTTGTGTTAGCAACTTTATTGTATGATAAATTCGATTCCCCTGCGCAGAGTTGTGCGAGTTTCATTGAGCGAAGTGCTCAAGATAAATCACAACCTACTTAGGGCCGGGAACGTATACAGGTGGGTCACAGGGGTCATGACCCCCCCCCCCCCCAAGCGCGCCACCTAACCTTCGCGGTGATTTGAGTAGCTCTTCGTCTTTTAAACGTGTAAAAATTTTTTATAATTTTCTTGTGTTTTTATATAGTAAGTCGATTTCGATGGGACCATTTCAGTATTGCACTCTTTCTAGCAGTGGAGAACTGGGAGCACTGAAGTCCATCGAACATGTTGCTGTCATTTTGCGAGTATTGTGTAGACATATCATTATCAAAGTGACCTAAAAATAAATACTGTTTTGTAGTTCTTAAGCAGATTACGTTTGGACTTTTTACCGGGTTAAACTTAATTTTGTTCAAGAAAGAATTTTTTGGGATTCTCCGGTATATAGCAAAAGCTAAAAAATGTTCTAATTTGTTATTTCATCACACAACCCATTAATTTTTAATTTTAATAGTTCTTAAGAAAGTGTAATTTTTTTTAAACTATTAATTTGGATATTTTTAATTTAGTGCCATTAGAAAAATACTGATTTGTAGTTCTTAATAAAGTAATTAGGTATAAGTAATAAAATGGACTTCAAGGTCTATTCGCTATATTTTGGTACGGACAGTACGCTTCTCTGCGACGGAGAAGGTATTGTGCTCCAGCACAAAATAAATAAGTAACGCCAAACATATTTTTATACACAAATTATTTAATTTTTAATTTTTTTGTGGTGGAGATTTGGTTGAATTTCATTATGCGCCTGCAGCGGATTATTTTGGTATACTGCAAGTCCTGGCAGATAGCATCGAATGGATGGAACAGATCCAAAAGGGGAAGTCTCAGCTAGGAGAAGCAGTGGAGCCCAATGTTAGAAATCTTACAAAGCTACCACAGAAGGAGGATGCTGCTACAAATGCAGACCAACCACCACCCAAATCACAAGTATACGGTATTTATTGTTATTTATAATAGGTTCATTTCACGTCATCCAAGCGTTCCTTGAATCTTTGTATTCAAGTTGCCAACGATACAGAGAATGCAAGGTAGTCTCATTGAATTTTGTCCACTTTTCTATGGCAATAGCCTGAAGTCTCTGTATTGTGCCAGTTCCTTAAAAAAATTTTAAATTTTTCCATACCAGAATTTTAATAATTAATTAATTTCTCCCTTTTTCTGAAGGTATATAGAATACAAGGTATTCCCATTACGAACCATGTTCCCCAATAAGGTGTCTTAATATTGTGAAATGTATAGGAATGTATGGCACAGAGAACACAATAATCTCTCTCCTCTCTCTGTCTTTCCAATAGAAAAGTGGACAAAATTTCATCGCAGCACATGTGTCAAAATTTAATGAGACTACTTGTATTCTACATACCTTGCCTTTTGCTTATTTTTTGTTTACTCTACCACTTCTATTATTTGCTGAAACTATAGTGTTTTTATACATAATGATTCTAACAGGCTTAGTTGCTTGTTACAAACAAATAACTAAATAGATAAATAATGCCACGTACTTATATTTTTATTTAGGTATTAACAAGAAACTTGATTTTTGGATGGACGGCGAAACAAGATTAATGTTACAACTGTACAGGAAAATTTTTGGAGAAGTTGGACCACTGAAAAAATTCAAAACCAAGAAGAATATGTGGGAATTTATTAGTAAAAAAATTGCTAACGATGGCTGATGCTTCACACCGCTCCAAATTGATAATAGGTTTAAAATTGTGCTGAAGCATAAGAACACAGCCATTAAAAATAATAGAGCTAGTGGTGCTACTAGGATTAATATGCTATACGAAAGGAAATAGGAAAATCTTGTTGGAGTTGATGATTCAATTCTCCCAGAGGTGATAATGAGCGCTGGGGTCCGGGAAAGAAAGCAACCACCTTTAAAGCAAGATATATCACCGCTGCCATCCAGTTCAACATCCAATGCCCATTTGTTTTGAGTCGTTGTCATCGGATTCTTACACAGCCTTACCACTTGGCCCCAAGGACACTTACCATGAGGCTATTAACTCGAAGCCAGGGCAACCACAACTCCCGTCGGACACCCCGATCAAGTGCTCGGGAAATATTATTGAAAGAATTTTTGGAGAGGAAAGAGAACTTTCAAAGGGAAATGAATTTGGAAAAGAGGAGACGACACGATGAGGCAATGGGTAAATTGGGTGCATTCAACGAAAAATATTTAGGAGTAAAACAAACATTAGAAGCTATTAGTAAATTAGGTAACTTGTTTTTAGAAGTTATTGTTATACTTAGTTAGTTTAGTTCACTGAAAAAAAAGTGTTATCTTAAAAGTACATAAGAAAAAAGTGATATTTTCAAATAATAAAACAAAAATGCGATTTTCAATCTCCGTAATAAATCAAAAATGTGATATTTTCTACTTATTTAAAAAAAAAAACTTATATTACAAATGTTTTTTATACAATATACATGTGCAAATTTTAAGTAAATATATTAAGAAATATCTGCAATTTTTTTCTTTTAATTTCACCCAATCTGCGAACTTCCACTTCCCTTTGATTGTCGGCTTCCATATTTGTGCTGCTTTCCGGTTCACTTATGCTGCTGATTTCAGAAAAATTATCAGCTTGATAGACGCACATGTTATGCAGCATGCAGCAAGCTAGCACAAAATCACACATCGTTTCAACTTCGAAAAAGTCCAAGCGATGTAACTGCCTGAAGCGTTGTTTTAAAAGCCCGAAGGCGTTCTCAATCTTCACCCTTGTTTGGCAATGCTTTAGATTGAAGTTTCTTTGGTATTGTGTAAGGTTTCCATAATCTTTATATGGCGTTAGCAAATTTTCCCGCAAAGGATATTCAGCATCTCCCAAGATATGGTAATCTTCTCTACAAATTCGTGGAATTTTCCTGCTACTAAAAGACAGCTGGTTAATTCGGCAATCATGTATTTTGCTGGGTGATCCGATAAATGCATCACTGAATCATTTTTCAGTGTCACAGATGCCTCGCAGTGTTATAGATAACTGGTCAGGCCGATTAACGTACGTGGACCGTATCTTGTGTAGTGGTTCTCTGATGGTAATATAGCTTCCATCTATACATCCTAAAACATTTTTCATTCCCGAAATCTACAATAAACCGGCATTCAAACACATTCATTCACTTAATACATGTTAACACAGTCCAAGAATAAAATTTGTGTAGTTCATCGCAGTGCAAAAGGACATTACGTAAAGTGGTCAAGTACTGCAGAAATATTATTCTTGAAAGTAAGCTATACTGTAACTTTTCAAACTCTGCAGCTGTTCTCAGTTTTTCTTTCGTAGTAGTAGGAAACCGAATGTGGTTTTTAGATATTCCGAAGAAAAAAAATATTCCGAAGAAAAGCAAAGTGAAATATGAAATAAATTGGCGACCTCAAGGTAAGTTGTTTTATTACCAGCAAACCTCTAAAACAAAATATGTTAATTTTAACACTTCCAATTAATGAACATATTTGATAGGCTAGTGGTTACATTAACCATGTAAATAATTGGCAAGGACACGGCGGATACTAATATCCGTGTCAGATATGAATAACAATGCTTTTAATAAATTTTCTGTGATGCTCAATAAACCTCAACAAAACTACTTTGACTTTGCACTTCTTGTAAATATCAAATGAAGATACCGCTAAGCCTGCCAAACAAGCGCAATGCTGAACAAACCATAAAAATGACAGCATTTGAGCTCTGGCTGATATTCCTTCTTTTCCGCCAAACAACTTTTTTTTTTAAATACTCCGATCTCTCATAGTCCTCTACAAGCTGTTCAGCGGTCTCCTTTGAAACTTGAAAGTTTTCTTTGAACTAAAATGTCGCATATTATTTATTCAATAATTCAGTAATGCTTTAATAAATTACCTCTGCTGCTGAATATTTATCAACCACTTCAGTCAAAAAGTTCTCAACTCTGTTTTCATTTTCTGGTGCATCAATTATGAAGTCGAAAGAATTTTTTCTTCAATATCCCATCCGTCCTCAGATGATGAACAGAATGAGCTACTGGGAAAAATGGAATTACTCGCCATACCGTAACCATGCACGTAGCTAGGTAGGGGCACGGTACGTTTTTAATTCTGCTCATAAATGTCCGGCGACTGAGGAGGTACACCTAGCTGTTTACGTACATTATAAAATAGCCATTCCTTCGTTTTTCTGGCACAAGAACAACCGCTACGGAAACAGCTTAGTGTCGCGCGCGAAGCTGTAATAATCAACAAAAACATACCAAACATAAAAGTTTTTAATCAATATATGTAACAAAAGAAGACAAAACAAAGACAATTGTGAAATCAAGGCCAAAATAAAAAGCCTGAGTGTTAAAATCTACCCTACCATAAATCCTAGCAGGGAAGTTAGGACTACACATTAAGGACAATATATATTAAAAGCGCAAGAAAGACTCTGACTATGACTTTTCTGGCACAATGTTTAGGATCGCTGTCTTGTTGGAAGACAAAATTATTTTCTAATCCCAACATTTCTGCAGTGGATTTTAAATTATGCTTTAAAATATTTATATGAGTATATTGATCCATCATTCCATCAATGAAATGAAGACTTTCAATCCCAGCCGCCGACATACAACCCCATACCATAATAGCACCACCTCCATATTTAACGGCTGGTTGCAGGTTTTCTTTGTTGAACTCAGTTCCTGGCTTTCTCCAGACAAATTGTTTCCGAGATGAGTTAAATATTTTAATTTTACACAGTATCCCAAAAGCTTTGAGCCTCACGAACAAGTTTTTTAGCGAACTCGATTCTCTTTTTCCTATTTGTTTTATTTATTCACGGTTTTTTTCTTGCGATCCATCTACGGTAACCGCTTTTCCTTATTATTCGGCTCACTGTTTCAACACTTATATTTTTTGCCAGTACTTTCGCGAAATTCTGCGCATATCTCTTTAGCACTAGTATCAGGTTTTACTTTCGCTCGCTTCAAAATTTTTCGTTCTTCTCTTTCATTTAGTATCCTTGGTCGCCCCGTGCGTTTATTTATTAATATACCGTCACTTTTATACTTATTAATAATATCTTTTAATGTACTTCGCGGTATTCCAATCTCCTTTGAAATTTTTGGTTGTGAATACCCTTTTTCAGAAAAAGAAATAACCAATTTTCTCTCTGGTAAACTCGTTTCACGATTTTTTAAGATTTTGGAAATTTAAATGTTTAAAAGAAAACTTACTTAAACGAAAAATACGATAAACTAATCATTATGCTAGGACGATACTCTGCATGCACATATTTATCTCAAGTTCTTGGGAATTTACCCTATTTCGTACATGATGACTTCATGGGCGGATACTTTTGTGTCTTTATTTTGTGAGTTGATTCATCATTGTTAGTTTTTCTCTGGAATTTATTTATTATATATTGTTTCTGAATGTGAGAGGACATAGTATACATCTTGGAGTTTATAAATGTATATTTTTTAAATTAATAGCAAATGAAATCTAATAAATTACATGCACTTTGTCGGGAAGATTAGATAAGCGGATACTTTTGTGACTAATTGTACATACAAGTCGAAAACGTGCCAATACAAGTGCCGATACAAATCTAGATACTTATATTTAAGTGCATACTCACCTTAACAATGATTCGACTTGCTCCATTTCGATCGACTGATAATAAATCCATCAGAATTATTGTCAACTCAACATTTTTCCGTTCTAAAGCCTTGGTTTCCAACAGAATTCGGCGGCGCAATTACAATTGCGCCGTATTCTCTTGAAAGCCAAGGCTACATAATGCGACAACGCACTACACTATTTACGTAGAAACGAACTCCTCAACTGACCGATTCTGGCCATGTAGTGGAACTGGGCTGTCTGTGACTTACCATACAGCCAGTGTATGCTTGCTTTAACCATATGTGAAGAAATATGCGCAATGTGCCTAATGTTTGACCTACAAATTGGGCTCTGTATATTGTTTTTCGGTTTTTCCTATTTTCGCTCGCTTTGCTCATATATAGAAAA
The DNA here is from genome assembly GCA_963924295.1 of Dioctria rufipes. Lineage (NCBI taxonomy): Eukaryota > Metazoa > Arthropoda > Insecta > Diptera > Asilidae > Dioctria > Dioctria rufipes. Next base: position 78,158,196 of record OZ002740.1, on the reverse strand, counting down.
TACTATGCGCAATATGTATGATGCTTGACCCACGCACTGGCACTACATGATCTTTTTGGTTATTGGCCATGCTAGCCAATAGCCTGCGTTTAATTTTCTTATGCTTAGGGGAAAATGTTTCATTTCGCCTGTATAAGCGAAATAAACTATTTCCAATATTCAATTAATACATAAATTGGAAGACGTACTCATAATTATACACTTAGGTTAATTTATAAATATTCGCCCCTTTACTAAATCTTGTTGGATCACCAATTATCGAAGAAAATCGATCGATGAACCTTAGTAAAAAGCTGGTGTAGCAGTAGTATTTAAAATTAAATAAAAAATGAACCAAGAGACCCCCGACCCACGGTAAGTTCTCTTGTTCCTCTAATAAAGAACAAAAAGGAAAATTAAGAAGTAACTAACAAATGTTAAGTCACTAAGTCAAAAATAAAAAACCTTATAAGAAAAACTTAAGTTCTGAGTTTAGAATGTCAAAATGTCAAGAAAGAGATCTAAATTGAGGCTGGTGAACTTCTTTCATAAAAGCAGCCCCAGTCCTTGCTGTAATTGGAAAAGGTAACCTCACAGCAGCTTTAACAACTGGAAAAAATTAGCAGAGGTTGGATAATTTCTTGAAAATTCCTTAATTTTCTTGTAAATATGATGACAAATTTCATAAATTTATCAGTAATTATAAAAAAATCTTAAAAATTGATACAGTCTTGGAGCTGAAATGTCATGTAAAGCATACTTAAATTAAAAAATTATTAGATAAATGGTGAAAATTTAAGAAAAAATATTAAAGAAGAGTATAAACTTTTTAAAGCGGCAATATTACTCCCAGTGAACTCCGCCGGCTGTGATAGAAGTTTTTCTTCTATGAGGCGGATAAAAAACGTTGCTTAGAAGCACAATTCTTCAAGAAAGATTCGCTCGCATGTCACGCATGTTACTGGTCAACATAGAGAATGGCAATGTTAAAAAAATTACAGCTGAAAAGGTATTGAAAATAGTAAACTAATGCTTATTTAATTGGTTTTTGTCGATTTCTGTTATGATTATGACGATATTAATTTAGAAAGTTTTGATGGATGGTGACGAATTCAAATTAAACGGTAATGCACTGAGAGAAATTTTCACTGACAATAAGCTCTGTTCCATGTGTATCAAGGAAAGTTAGTTGCGATTTTGAGCTTAGCAGACATTTCCTGGATGTAAGAAAACTAATTGCTTCGTCTTATTCAAATGAATATAGAAAAATTAGATTAATAGTAGTAAATATATTTTCTCAATTATCTCCGACTATGATAATAGCAGAAAATTGTATTACAGAATATGAGAAAAGGATATATATCCCATGAATAGAATTGCTTAAATGTAGTCTACTTTTCGTTATTCTAGAAAAAGATTTGTTTTAAATGTTCAAATTAATTTTAGTAGGTAGGTATATATTATGTTGACTTCATGTAAAATGTTCTTTGTTGTAGCAAGTCAGTTTCGTTGTATAAGCGATAATTTTCATATAATAAGAACAATTTTTCTCGTGTTTCTACGCATATTAATTAAATTTGGTTTCTATTAGATCTACGGTTTTATTGATGTTAAAAGGAGTTTTCTTCTTTCTATGAACGTTTTCTCACTCCAGGAGAAATCCTAGTGCTAGTGTAGATTAAAAAAAAAAAATCACATGTATTTTGTATTCGATCTGAACAACAACGGTAATCAATAAAATAGTTTGCTTGATGTAAGGAAACTTGGTGTTAACACTGATTAACCTCTTCGAAGCTTTTACACATTTTTGAGAAACAATACTTCACTGAAGAATATTCTTTTTCAATTTTTGTGTCAAACTAGCCCCTACTAGGTCCACCCCACAACAAAACACAGGCTACGCCCATGACCTTAACACCGTAACGTAATTCTTTGCTGCTACATAAAAAAAAATCGTTGTTATACATTATACAATATAGTACACTTTATAAAAATTACCCAAATAAAGTCTTTTAGCTAATTTAACTCAAAGTTTTCACAAATAACACTTTTTTTTACAAGATGACAGATCAATTTGACAGAGCGGATGAAAATTCTACTTCAATATGTATTTGTAACACCGAGAAAATATCCGGTGCAAAGTAGGAAAAGGCAGTACAAACCTTGTGTTGCACTTCTGCTATAAAAATTGTCCCATCGATCATTTCAGTGTTGTACTGCTGGAAAAAGTGCAATACTGGTGTAGCACTGAAGTTCCATCGCAATCGACATTAGTGTCTTTTTTATCAACTCATATATACTGGTTGTAAATTATTTTATGATTTCGCACTTCCTCAATCAATTTTTCATCGAAATTCATTGTTTTGAAATTGACGCGACGTGTTATAACCTTGATAAAAATAAATGCCACAAAACTGACATGTGTTTGATTTTGTTGGCGACGACAGAAAAATTTGAAATTGTTCAATCCCGATGGCAGCTTCGTCGATCGCTGACCGTCACTCGTTGTAATTTCGGCATTCGCATAAACGCTGTGCTTTTAGAAGTTCGACAGTGTTGCGAATTGAACCGAAAATCGGATAATTTGGCCGTTTTTCAACTTCATTAGCCGAAAGAAATTTACCTTGACCGACAGTTGATTTTTAGGCGATTTTGATATTTCTTCAGCCGATTTTGGGATTGACGCTAGCTACACTTGGTTTGGTGTGGTGCTTTGGCTATCGGATTTGTGAATTTTGAGCAACTTTCTTTGTTAAAAAAGTGGAATTTTTCCGCTCTTGGTTGTGCGAAATTGATGCGTCGTGAAAAATGACTTCCTATGACAAAAATTTTCACAATAGAGCACTTATGTGTCTGGAAACAATATATGCGAAATGTATTAACGGGGGTGTATCTGACCCTAGTGCATGAAAATGGGTTTTCCGGCGACAAAAACGTCATGAGAAAATTTTCTGAATCAGGAAAAGAATACACCACTCGATAGTACTATCGCCGAGACCTTTTTTGCTGGTTTTGCATTTATGTTCATTCGTGTAGTTTGCATTATTTTGTATAGGATTAAGTAAGGTCGAAATTGCCTAGTAGAGTCTAGGTTACCATTACATTACTTGGTAATTAATGACGAGCAGTACTACTACTGATGTAGTATTGAAAGACAGCACCTCTTAACGACACCAAGTCCAATATGTCCAAATTGGGCATCTTCAAGGGAGCCACTATGCAGAAAAACTGGGTAAGGTGTGCTAATGTAAGTCTAAAATACAGGAATTTTGTACAAAACGTAATCTGAGTTTACGTGATTCTTCAAAATTACGCTTGATATTTTTATTTCGGGATTAAACAATTCAATGTGATAGAGGATTAAGTAAGGTCGAAATTGCCTAGTAGAGTCTAGGTTACCGTTACATTACTTGGTAATTAAAGACGAGCAGTACTACTACTGATGTAGTATCTCTACGAGGAATCTATGAACTCCAAATCCTTGTTTCATACTTGTCAGTTATCCAAAAATTTTTATGAACTACTGTCAAAGTGACCACCTTAATTATTAACAACACAACAAATAAATCAAAGTTACATATGTCGACAGTATCTGCCTTTCTCTGGAATCGAATTCAACCACTTACTCTGGTATTAACGTAATCACCTGCCCCCAATATACTTGAATTCCTGCATCCGATCAGAAGCTGAATTGCCTTCGACAGTTCAGCTTCTTGGGAGTAGTGAACTTGAAATAATTTCTCTTGATTGCTGGTTACCAGGCAATTTTGAAGCAAGTAAAACGTGTGAAGGGATTAAATTACGCGCGCTTGTATACAAAAAAAAAATAATGCCAGCCATGCCTTGGGAGCTTAAAGTCAGTGCAGATTTAAGACTGGTTCCTTTTGTGTTTAAAGATATGTGGTAAATATATGTACATATAAATAATATAATGAGAAAATTGTTGAAACCAATAAAAAAAGAGGCTCTGCTTCAATACACCATACGGGCTCGTTCATAAGAAGTACCTGCGTTGATTACATTAATTAACTTACGCGAAGTACTTTTAAATATATTTTTTTAATTATTTTGTAACTGTCGATCTTGCCACCATGACACTTAAATTTGTAGTCGGTATAATACTTTTATTCAAGAAATTCAAATTAGAGTAAACCGAAAGTACTTACTAACATTATAACTTGTTTACAGTAGAATTATCAAATTTTTTTATGTTCGTGATCGTTGATAACAATCAATCGGATCATAAAAAAGCAAAGGAAAAATTCTAAGTTGGTTACAGGGGAGACTAGCATCTGGTCTTGTTTTAAAAATATCAAAGAATTTATAGAAAATGTTCATGCTTTGGATGATGACAAATCTTTTATTTACTCAACATTATTGCTTCGTGGGACCGCTAACTATTGGAGTGAATTTAAGACATCACTAGTGAAAAAATTCAATCACGATGTAACACCAGCTGATGTACACAACAACCCTTTAAATCGGAGAAAACGTTGAGATGAACTATAATCATATTCATCAATATGCCTTGGCTATGGAAGAAATTTCCTTACTCACATGTGTCGTATATAAGTTAACACACCAAACATCACATACGCTAACAGCGCTAAGTAAGCTATTTTTCCATCCGTCATATGTACATGACCTGACCTTGAATTTATTTCATATTTCACAACTGCACCGTGGGTACTCTGTCGACGCTGCACTTTTTACTTCACGCGATCGCCCAGATAGAAATAAGGTAGCTAAGTAAAATTTAGTCTTTAATTAATTTTTGGCGAGGAATAAACGTGTGAAAAAATTATGCTATCTTTTTTTCTAATAAAAACCCGGCTACAAAAATTTACTAGCGCCGTATCTGGGACCGTAGAATGCAAACGGAAAAATATGTAAGTGCGAGTGAAAAATGAATTCGGAACTTCTTTCTCTTATTTTTTCGAGATAGTTTGTTAATGTAAATAATCATGACAGTGCTTTAAATAACAAGAAGAAAGTGTTGCTGTAAGACACGAAAATGTGTATAATCAATCACAAATAGCAAATGCATGTAATCTGTTAACAAAAAAATTTAAAAGCAAACAAATATAAAGAAGGTGATCATTCGATCACTATTCATTAACTGAATAATTTTAATTTGCAATAGTGGCAAGTAAGGGGGATAAAATCTTATGAAACCTTTTCGTCGATAACGGACCAGGGAACGATGCCCCGAAGTAACTGAAGCAGCTAATGATTCGATTCGGACGAAATGGAGTTATTGAGTAGAATCTTCTGTTTAATCACAGTCGATAACAATACTTTAAAATAGCCATCCGATCTGTCAGGAAAGGAAAACTGCCAGTGATCCCAGATATAGACAAATATGAGGGAGAAACACGGGGAAGTCACTATGAAAACAAGAAGACTACGGAAATGTTCGTACTACATTTCTTAATTATTTTATTGTAAGTCTAGTATTTTTATAAAAATAAAAAAATGTAAAAAATTATACTATTTAGAATTAATTTACATAAGTGATAAAGAAAAAATTTAATTAAGTTTGAAATTAATTTACATAAGTGATAAATGTGTTGAAAATCAAAAGAAAAAAAATTGGTTTAAGTTTTACGGGTGCAAATAAGAAGAAAAAGGTTACAAATTTCCAGCTTCCTTAACTCATTGAGCAACTTATTCAGTTAATAGTTTTTAATCATATTTATTTATTTTTTTATAAGAATGGAAAACAGTAATATTATTAGACCACCTTTGTTATCCATTCGAAGTGCGCTGCCGACGATAAGTGAAGAAAATAATAAATCTTCGATTACTCATCTAATAAGTTTCAGTCTTAGTTACTGATGTGCTAAGAAAATAAGGTAGAATAATCGACAATTAAAAACTAATTACGTCCATCTGCCTGCCTTAATACAAAACGGAAATATTACAGAAATGGAAAAAATTCCTGATATAGTAAAAAGCCCTAGGGAATTCTCTGGAAAAACTGGAGAGCTCGGCTCTTAGAAAATGAGCGTTCAAAGAATACTTATAGTGTACGATGGTTAGTGTAATTTGCACGCCGATATCGCTTTGAATCGTACAATACCCCATTCAATTGGAATAACATATCTAATTGCCTAATGTTATATTAGGCTGATAAAAGAGACGTAGGAAATCTGAATATTAAATGGCTACTTTGGTTGAAGAGAATCGAACCATTCATGGATTTAACCAAATTGTTTATGAGCACTTATATTTAATTCTGAATAAATTATTTTCTCTTGACATGGGACAAGAAGCATTAGAGATAATGACCAAATCTTATCGATATAAAGCTCTTGACACCTTTATCGGAAGTTGTGAGGAGTACTCCCAAACTACTTAGTATGAGAGGGCCTGTGGACTAACTTCAAGCTCTATATCTTTGCCTAAAATTAGAGAATGTAGACAGTGGCGGATCCAGGGGGGGGGGGGTCGTGGGGGTCATGACCCCCCCCTAAATTTGAGAAAAAATATTTAATTAATTGAGTTATTTGAAAAAATAATTTTTTTTTATTTTATACTTTTTTTATTTATATAATTCAATTTAAAAAAAAACTTTATTCCGAAACTTAAAAAAATAAAAATTTATTTCAATGAATTATTATTATATTGTATGCATGTGATGTATGTGTATAGGTTTTTCTCGGAATTTGGGTTTCGGACCTCAGAGAAACACTTCCCAAGCCACGAAACAGACACCCTCGCTACCACATCAGAGCCCTAACTTAACTTAGTCCTAACTCCTGTTATATTTCGGGGCTTAGCTTAGTCGAAGGCAATCACTCTACGCCGTTTCAGGAAGCTATGATTAAGACAACTCGCACACTTTTATTTTATTTATATACATTTTTTTTTACTTTTGCTTTGTTCACAAACTTTTTCTTTCACAAACTTCCTCTTATGGTTATTTTTACAAAACGTTTATTTTATTTTCTCTTATCGCAACTTCTATTTTCTTTACCTGTTTACAATTAGTGTTCAGCCTACCGCGGCGGACGATGGTTGAAATGAAATTTGATATTTTCATAAATATCAAACCATCGTCCTGCTATCGTGCATACATTGTTGCACCCAGAATGTATTCCGCTCGCGACAATTTGCTGAAAGGAGGCTTTTTGGTGAAGACTTGATCGTTTAAATCTTCACCGAGTAAATTTTATGCGCCCGATATGTATGTAGGTATATATGTACGTACATGTCGTATTTTTATTTTCGACAAATCTTACTGAAGGTAAGATTTGTCGTGGGGCTTTTTTCTATTGAAACGACTTGGGTTGAAATTTAAAACTTTTATTTGTCCCAAGTTGTTCTATGGGAAATACTTTTTGTTTTTAAATGAGGAATTTGAATCAATTGCTGATGGCAATTTCACACACTCTAACACTCCTAACATTCTAAAATATCTGCAGCGTTCTTATGTAAAACCACTGACATTTAAAATATGGACTGACTATGTCCATAGAAATACACTGCACAAAGTGGGCCCATTTCTATATGGCGATCTCTTTCGGTCTAAGCACCAACTACTAATTCGCACGTCACATAGAAATGTGACCTAATTCAAAATTTGTCGTTTTTGAGTTAATTACACCATGAAATTGGCATATTTCTATCTGATTGTTTTTGCCGCTAGATAGAGATAGTATCACTTTTCTGTTACTTAAGAACAGAGATATTCTTCATAGAACAGTGTGTCAGTGTCACTTTTTGACTTGTGACGATCTTTATAACAAACGTAAATATGTTTTCGACATTTTAACAGTATTATTTTAAATTGTGTCACTTTTCCACAAAACAGCAATTATTTCTTACAAATTATATTATGAGTTATGACATTTTTCCACAAAGTTCAAAGTACGGAATTTAATTCTTAAAAATCGTATTTTGAGTTGTGCCACTTAAAAAAACTTGTAAAAATATTTATTTCGCAACAAATAAAAGGGACACAACTTAAGAGGATGCGGGATTAACAGCTAACCTCGCCAACTGCGGTAACAAAATCTTAAAATTTCTTTTATATAAATCTTCAAAAATATATTTACTAACAAATTTAAGAGTTCAGACTATTTTTAGCAAACAATTACTACGTTAAGCTAGAATTAATTCTATGTACAGCTTGTCGTTTTTTTGCTCCCCTGAAAAGTTGAATTTTTTGAGTTGGTCACTTTCCTATGTAACGTGCGAACTGAGAAAGGGCTGTAAACAATAAATAAATAAGTGGGTTTGTCGAAATAAATGTTTTTAAATTAATTATTTGGGTTAATAGAAATTCGAGAGATTTCACTTTTCAACTTTCCGCCAATGGATTTTTCAATGTTGGCACCGACGTATGAACTATTTTTGACACAAAAAATTGTACCCGCATGAAATAGCATATCGAGCAGTCCATATTATATATGCCAGTGTAGAAAACTGAGAACGAGAACAGTTGGGCTTGAATGACTCCTGCAGTTTGCACCCTATGCTATTAAAAAAATTAGTTTTTATAAAAAAAAAAGGATACTAAAAAAGACACATCATCCACACCGCTTAATGCAGATTTCCTAGTTCCAAGTACTGCAGTAGGTACGGCGGTGGCCATGCGAACCGGCGCTGGACGTTTTTTTTTTGTTTTTTTTTTTGCTCGATGATTTAATTTGTAAAATGACCCCCCCCTAATTTCAATGCTAGATCCGCGCCTGAATGTAGATTCCGGTCCTCAAAATGGAAAGAATTCTCGAAAAGTGTTACAAAATAATCGCATACCACCAATTTCGTCTAGAATACATTTTTCATCTCCACAACTCAGAGTATACATATGTACTAGCTGCTAGAGCAAATTTTTCATCCAAGATTATTAAATAATCCCCAAAGGAACGAAACACCCAAAACATTTTATCGAAATCCCTAATTTTAATCGAAAATTTAATCCACATTCTCGTGAATTTCCACCTAACCCATTACAGAGGCCAGAACCAATGGATGTTGATCCTTCATTGCAATCTCCTGCAGTGAATTTTAAAAATCAATTACAACTTTATCAATCTGTAGAAAAAAAAACATTATCCAAACAAATGCGTCCACATAACAAACCACAACATATTTTTAATGCAGAATTTTTTGATCTTGAGCAACAAGCTGAAATCGAAAACTATCAAGGAAATATCGAAAGTGAGAATGAAGTGAATGACAAAACACTTGAGGATTATATTAAAAATGAGGAGGTGAATATCGATCACTTGAATGATATTTATCTTCCACACTTAAGGAGCTCTTCGCTCCCTTATTTAGAGTATCTTTCTAAAAGCGTTGAACCGTGAAATTTCTAACTGACACCGGATCTAATAAAAATTATGTTCAGCAACGTCATATTAGTAACCAAATTCCCAACAAAAAACTGTTTTTTGCTAATTCTGTAGCGGGAAATATAAAAATCACTCATCACGCCTTAATAAATTGGCTTGGTCCGAAAGTGGGAAAACTGAAATTATTCATTTTACCAAATCTAAGCTCTTTCGATGGAATAGTTAGCAACGATAGCCTGAACGAATTGAAAGTAGTAATCTATGCCAAATAAAATTACACGGTCATTAATCCAGATATCAAAATATCTTATAAGCCAATACAATTTAGAATCAGTAAATTCAAATAATTTAAGAACTTCACATATGACGAAACCCCAAATAGATAAATTAAACAATGCAATAAAAAAGCACCGTACTCTGTTCTTAGAATCTTATGAACTATGGTATACTTATAGCCTCACACCATATAACTCCCCAGTATGGATCGTTCCAAGAAAAGCGGACGCACCCGGAGAAAAGTAATATCGTTTGGTAATAGGTTTTCGAAAACCTAATAGCGTCACAATAGCCGATAAATATCCTATTCCTGAAAGTAATTAAATATTAGCCAACTTATGAAAAAACCCAATGGTTTACTACAATAGATCTAAACAGTGGATTCCATCAAATCCCACTTAAGGAATCTGACATCGAAAAAACGGCTTTCTCAGTCAATAATGGAAAATGCGAATTTACTACGTTGCCCTTCGGATTGAAAAACGCACCTTCAATATTCCAAAGGACTTTGGACGATATTTTAAGAGAGCATATTGGTAAGAATTGCTATGTCTATATTGATGACATAATTATATTCGGTAAAAATGAAGAAGAATATTTTCAAAATCTAGAGGTAATATTTATTACACTAGAAAAGGCTAACATGAAAGTGGACCTAGACAAAAGTGAATTCTTCAGAAAAGAAGTTGAATTTCTCGGCTTTGTAATATTTTAACACGGTATCAAAGCTAATAAAAGAAAAACTCAGGCAATATTCGATATTCCTCTACCCAAAACTCTTAAATAACTTCAATTTTTTCTTGACATGGTAGGACATTATCGACTCTTTATTAAAGACTACGCAAAGTAAGAAAAACCTCTAGCTTCACTTTTAAGAGGTGAAGATGGACGCGTGTCCATAAATCTATCAAAAAATAAAATCATCAAGCTGAATGAAGACGTAAACGATGCATTCAGAAAAATCAAAGACTGTCTTGTGTCAAAAGAAGTCATGCTCGTTCACCCAAATTTCAATAAAGGTTTTCAGATGCTTCAGACTACGCCATTGGCGCAGTATTAGCTTAGAAGGACAAACCCATTGTATTCTGACCAGGAACACTAAACCAAACGGAAGAAAGTTACGCCACTAATGAGAAAGTGATGGTGCTCGCAATTATACTCAATTCGTTAATAAATTTCCCTTACAGATCAAAGCAAGTTAAAAATTTTACTAACCATAAATAGCTCACTTACGTGCTTAGTAATAAAAACAACAAAAGCAAAATTTGAACGCTGGAAGATAATTACGGAAGAATACAAATGAATTGAAATATTCTCCCGGCAAAACTAACGTAGCTGCTGACGCATTGTCATGTTTACACTGGAAATAAAGAGGGAATTACATGAACAGCGATGCACGTTCTTCACACAAGCTAATACCTTCAGTAGAAATTCCCATTAATATATACCGCAATCAGTTAATCTTAAAAATGGGAGAAGAAAATAGCTACCAAATCCAAAACCTCTTACCAAACCGTACCAGACACATACTCAATCATCTCAGTATTCTGACACCAATATTATAGACATTTATCCACTCCATTAAAAAAATTACAGAATTAGTTTCACACAGATACTTGTGGAAGATGTAGGGAATGAATCGGATCAAGAAGAACTTATCCTATCAACACACCAACGAGCACATCGTAGTGCCGAAGAAAATAAAATTGTAAGATCTACAAAGAGAATAAATACGGGAAACATTGCAACCCAATAATCAATTCTAAAAAACTCATACCAAATTTTGCGGGTCATACCAGCCATATTGACATTTTCTCTACAGAAAAGACATTAGTGATTACAGTTTTTGACAAATGTACCACACTAGTTCAAGCTAGAATAATTAAATCCCGCTAAGACAACTAATGCTTTTCTTTGAGGTACCCGAAAATGTCGTGCTGGACAACAGAAAATCCCTAAACTCTACTTTCTTAACGGCTATGATGGAAGAGTTGAACATAAACATTTTTGCAACCCTGAGACGTTTCATTCCACTTTAACAGAGATCATACAATGCCTTAAGGGCGATGGAATAAATCGCTCCTTTAAGTAATTGCTTAAACATTCAGTAAGTGAATGCAATCACTAATTTTATTCCACAATTGGGAAAACCCCTATAGAATTATTCTACGGCTGAAGCCCCTGAGTAACCCTGGACAATTTGAAAAACTCTACGCGATAATTTTACACAATGAAAAGAAAAAGAGGAGAACGACTGAAAATATCATAATAAGAAATGCAAGTTTCTAAAGAACTATGAGGTAGGGCAAATAATTGTTGTAAAATATAATAAGGGAATTGGTTCCAAACTTACAGTGAGATACAAACAGCAAGAAGTTAGGGAAGACAGACACACTGCAGTCATAACAAAGTCCGAAAAAATAGTCCACAAAAGTACTATAAGAAATTAATTCTCTTACAGATTCGCTACCTTTCCCGCAAAGGCGGATGTTGAAATCCTGGATTACTCTAATTCCTGGATCATCGTACTAAGTTTTGGCATTGTGAAAATAAAAAAATTGTAATTTCAAACTTACTTATCACTAAAATTTAAGGGAATATTCTCTACATTTTAGGAAATACATCCTACAGTTTAGGGAATATTCCCTACATTTTAGGGACAAATACCTAAGCTTGTGGCAACAACTTGCAAATTTTTTACTGTGTACCCATTTCTTTACCATGATCTTTTCAGATTCAAGGTTTAGTAGAAAATATTAGACCACATAAGGAGAAAAGATCACTTGGCTTTATCGGCAGTGCTTGGAAGTGGAGGAGGCTTTAGAACTCACGGATGTAAGAATTGGTCGTAATATAGTAGTTCTACTTTTGTTTAAATTGTCAACATTCCTTTAAAGACTAACGAAATTTATACAACTTTACTCACCAAACCAATAAAACTAAATCATATTATCACGATAACTCCATACCCAAAATTATTATAATACAAACATGGGATTGTAGAATTCGCAATAAATTGTTAATTTGTAATCAAGGAAACCTTCTAGCTATCAGCAACAACATTTGCATACACAACGTGCTAAGAAGTCTTAACTCTACATACACCACCATCAAGAGTCAACATATTCGCACCATAGAAGTATTCGAACAAGGAGTCTTGCTGCTGAACCAATTTAATGGCACCATCGACATCGAAGGTACAACCCATGAACTTATGGGTACTTTTCTTATTAAATTTCATAACATCTATTTTACTATCGAGCGTCTGTCATTCAGGTTTCAGGAATTATCATCACTTAAAGCGTTACCAGTTATTTTTTAACCGACCCCATTAAGAAAAGATCATCAAGAACTACTGTCACTTGAAGTGATGAATGAACTGAATAGCAAAAACACTAATCAGATTCAACTCTTAAGAAGTGAAAAGGAAACGTATCATGGACATTATGGGGGCAATACTAATTTTACTACTATTTCTGAAACTCATACGTGGAAAAATAACAAAAACCAAAGTAATCATCCAACCAGACGAAAACATAGAAAAGGGCAGCACTATGGAAAACATACTTTCTGGAGAAGCGCCATCGGTAGCAACCAGATTTTCATTTTTCTAGACAACCTCCTGCTAATGACATCTTACTCGTATCCCGGTCATTTACATTCACCAAAAATTGCATGAGGACATCCTAATCCAAAATGGAACGAGTTGATACACCAAATATCGTAGACGCTACGTAAGCTCTTTTTTCATGCATCGGATACACCAGACCTTTCACAACTGCACCGTTGGAACTTAGCCGAGGCTGTATTTTTTACTCTAGGCGATAGCCCAGATGGAAATTAGGTAACTAAGTTAGATTTAGTCTTTAATTAATTTTGTCAAGGAATAAACGTATGAAAATATAAAGTTCTCTTGTCTTTTATTAAAACCCGGCTGCAAAACATACAAAAATTAACATTACTATTTAGAAAAACATTTGGAATATGGAGAAACAGTAAAGATTTTTTGACTTTGTGTCATACTTGCCCTTTATTTGATAAAATATTCTGCTACTTTAAGCACCTTAATATAATGAGTACATGGTTTATTTATTTGATTATTGAATTCCAGTTTGGACTTAGCATATTATGGGACTTATTTGCGGAGATAACACTTTCCGGGGAATCATAACAGGGACTTAGCTTAAAATTAGAATTCACCTTCTTTAAATTTTGTTGAAGGTCTCAAAGCCCAGTTTCCTTCATGGTGGTCAACAGAGCAGGATTTGATAGTACTCACCTTAACAAAAAAAAAAAAAAAAATTAAATGGATGGGTAGGGGGGGGGGGAGCACTTGAACAATTTCGTAAATTACACGGGGATTAAGAAAAAAAGCTAGTTTTTTACAAAACACCTGGTATCTTAAAAAGGTAAGGTCGTACGGCCACAGTTAAAAACTGATTGTATGCAAAACTTGGTGGCCTTTCCAATAACTTCTTAAACAGGCCGGTACTTCTATCATCTCAGGATTTATTGTTATCTAAACGATAAATTTCGGATATTCTTACCTTTGTTCTTACTTTGATCTTTATTTTTTTTTGCAAGAAGGTGTGTTTTCAGTCGTAAGGGAACAAATTATCTTTGAGTATAGGCTAAGAGCTAATAGCTCTCTAACGACCACAAATACCGCATATGGTGTTGTTGACCACAGTTGAAAATTAATAAAAAAAAAGCATTCCCATTTGCTCCTATAATCCAGTATCCTCATAGAACTCGTAGCACTTCAGGAACTAATCTGAAAGTAAAAGAAATTTTATATATTAGTTTACCGTAATCAACTCCATGAAACATTACAAGTCAAAATTCACAAACAAGTATATTTCAAGCAAAACTGCCAAGAAAATTAGTTTCTTGGCAGTACGACAACAATAGCATGCAAACGTACGCAATGCATTTTCTTCGCTAAATTCATATGTTCTGCATAATTTTCATTTGCAAAACATGCAAATATGTTTAAATATACAAATCAAATGAGTTCGCAGTATGCATATACACAATAATTAATAAAATTAAACAATTTTTGCTATTGTTGACATTTCGTTAATCACTTTCACAATCACAACATGAATAATTTCGCATAATTTGCATATATGTGGAAATTATTCATGTTGGAACTATTAAGAAGCATATAAAAAACAATATTGTTGACTTACCTGGATTAATAACCCATGAAATAGGTGAAAAAAGAAGATTAACAGGACTTAAATACCGCGATCGCAACTATCAAATTGTCTCAAAATAAGGTGAATTTGGTTTATTCGAAGGCGCGTACACTGTTGGTAGTGATTAAAAGGTGTGAAATTCATCAGGTAAGCAAATATTTACGAAAAAAGGTAAAATTATTTCCTATAATGAGTGGGAAAGAGAAAAACTGGTAATGACAGAGGAAAAAACAGGGAAATGTACGTTCCACATCGGAAAAAGTCATAAAATGGCAGGGCGGCGCCATATTGATATTTTTCACAAAAATTATATTATTTCATTAAATAAAGGATAAGAATTCATGGAGAATCAAAAATAAATTATTTGATGCAATTTATCATCATTGGGAAAATTTCCCAAATCAGTGGAAACCGAAAAATATGCTCAATTTGCAATTTCTTGTAGAAATTAATAAAAAGGTGGCCGCTCACAGCCTATAAAAAGGTGGTGTTCCCTAAAAAAAACCTCACTTGTTCGATAGTATCATATACGCAACAAGCATAAAATCAAGTGGTGAAAATAGCAAATTGATTAAGAAAGTGGAAATTAAATTGTAGCATAAATAAAACGTACCAAGGTGCATGATTTTAAATGCTATAGAAGGTGGTTCCTCAGAACTTTTTGTATTAAATTACAATTTCACTGCCCGAACATACATAAATTAAATTTTGAATTAATAAAAATTGTTTCTTTATGTTCAATTTATAACAGTGAAATTACAATGAGTTATCCATTCATATTTTTACTTTACACTGTCCAATTCAATATAACCTTTTATATTACAATGGGAGTTGTCTAATACCTTCACAAATATAAAAAGCTGCCCTTGGCTACCTTCATAAATGTCTAAATTACTTGAATAAGTGGACATATGTATGAATCTTTAAGTATAGCTGAAACTGTAAAAACCATTGAGTATTTTCTACTTGTATCCTTACTATGCACACCTGAGTGTGTGCTTTCTTCATTTGAATTACACACTCATGACTCATAAGTAATGAGCAGTGGAAATTTCGTGTTCGCACGCGAGTGTGTGCTTCCTTATTTTGAATTTCTCACTACCGGACGCGTGCATTAATTACAATGAGAACAATAACGCCCATGCACACGAGATTTAAGAATTGAACGCGCAAGTGAGTCGTAAATTTCTCATTAGTAATTGCAATTTTCAGTCTTCGGAAATCACACAAAAAATAACTGTCCTCTTTCAAACGGAAACAAATATCTCCTTTTTGAATTTGAAAAATGATTTTTATACCCTAGATGAAATCTATAGGGGTATACTAAGTTTCTCATTCCGTTTGTAACACCTCGAAATAATGATGGTAGAGCAAAATGTATTGGACACCCGCGCATAATATTAAAACTTATTTTGATTTTTGCATGTCCGTCCGTCCGTCCGTCCGTCCGTCCTTGTATCTCTCTGTGCGCACGATAACTCGAGAACGCGTATACTTAGAGAGCTGAAATTATGTACACGGACTTAAAAACAAAAGGAACATAAGTTCGAAAATCAGACAAATCGAGCTTCTTCTTCGTGGGGTTGCCATACAAAACTTTCATTTTTCACTATATATTTGGACACTGCTTGAGAACGCGTCGACGTAGAGAGCTGAAATTTCGTACATGATATTTTTACTACATTAGCAAATAAAATGTCAAAAATGGACTAAATCGGGCAACTCCTTCTTGTTGTTGCCATATAAAAATGTAGGGTTTTTACGTATACTTTGAAAACGATCAGTCCAAGACATTTTTATTGTACCAAAAACTTTTGCAGAATACAAAATCCTATAAAATTGGTTATGATTTTTTTTTCTGTACGACAAACCGTTCTAGAAATATGTGCGAAAAACAACTTCAAAATCAAACTTGAATAGATCGGTGACCATCCGAAATTTAATACGGGCATTCGTCTAGGGTATCATAAGAATTGGTCTTAGACCAATTCTAGCTTTTTTACTTGTTATCCTTTCAAGATAGGTAATAATTATGTGCACCTTTGTATCTCTCGGACAGTTCGATTAATTGTATAGATATGGTTTTCTACCTGAAAAATAAAAAAAAACCATTAATGTACTTTTATTCTGTATCTTTCGGAATACTGAAATTCCGCGAAATAGATTTTAGAAAAAAGTGTGCTACACTACATATATCAAATAAATTATTTTCAAGTGAACAGCAAAAAGTTTTAAGGATACTCGGAAAAAATAAATGTTTTCCAAATAATAATTGAAAGTATGTTATGGTCGTAGCATACTGCATGTAGCATGTAGTACAGTATGTATAGTAGCGAGTAGACGTGCTTCATATCGGCTCCGGTGTTGTGATAATTTTTATTATAATTTTCCTTAAAATATTACCGAGGCAATTTGTTGGCCGCGAGCTGTTTTTCAATCTGGCTTCCTTTTAACTTATTTGATTCGCATAGTACCTATTTTTGCTAAAATATATTTTTTTGCTAAAAATTTTGCATTTCTCGGACTGTGCATTCTAGTTTCTTTGGTGCAATTTTAACTGTGCTCTGCTATCTTTGTATTTGTGAGACGTTACTGCAAACTGACGTCATGGCGGGGAAGAATCCAAGGAAAGAGAAAATTCCGTCAACCTCCAACTCGGAAGAGTGCGGACAGGTCGTCACACGCAGTCTGGCAAAGGCTTTGACTGATGATCCGGCGTCCATAGGTGCTGTTTTGGAAAGGTTATTGGAGTCACTGGAGTCTCGCATCTCAAATAAAATCGACCTGCTTTTAAAGCAATCGGAGGACCGTCTTACGAAAAAGATCGATGATGCCATTAGTTCCTTCAGCAATAAGCTTGACTCATATAATAATACGATAAGTGAACTTCAACGGAACCAGGATCTACTGCAGTCACAAATTCTCGACTTTCATCGCACTCAGCGCTTAAGTGATGCAATTGTTAGGGGAATACCGATCCAGAGTAATGAGAATGCTCACGACGTAGTTAAGAGCATTGCTGCAGTTATTAAACACTCTTTGACACCGTACATGGATGCTTTTCGTATCAAACCTAAATCTCCAGGGAAAAGTACACCAATTGTTATCCGTTTCTCTTGTGTTGCTGAACTGAAAGCTTTTCTGACTGCTTTTCGTAGGCATCGAGGCTTAAAACTATCTGAATTGGAAGGCTTCTCTTCAGCCGGCCCAGTATATATATCTGAAAGCTTGATCCCGCATTACAACTCAATTCTGCAAGAGGCATTAAATTTGCGTAAACAGGGGAAGTTATTCTCTGCTAGTACTCGAAATGGTTTCGTCTATGTGAAGTGCAAAAGAGAAAGTATCGATAAGAGAATTACTAGTCATGATGAACTCAAAGAGACTTGTATGTAATAATATGATGTTACGCCACAAACGGAGCTGATGACGTTCAAATGAATTCTTCACTGGAGTAAGGTTTATTGTTATTGATTTTACACAGATAGTTTGCTGTATTCTAGCGTAATTTCAAATTCTAGCCTAATAATTTTGAATTTTTTCTTGAAATTTTCTTCTTTTTAACTTTAGTATTTTATCATAAGTTTTCTTTATTTGTATATATAGTGCATACATATATATTAATTGTAGCAATTTAGCTCATCATCAATAGTTTCTTGGTTTCGGACATTTTTGTTATTTACAACAGATTACATCTTTTTCTTATAATGAATAATCACTTAAATAGTTATTTTAGTATGACTTGTGGTAGCTTTGTAGAATTGCTTCATTGTACTTCTTATTTTCCTTGTACAGAATTCGACACAACCTATTTTTCTATGTTTATTTTCTGTTTCACTGATGGAGGTGTGCTCATTTATGGGTTCGGTTAATGGTTTGTGTGACTTGGACAGAGTAAGATCTGTATTAAATATTCTTTGTGGATATTCTCCAGGATTTCACGTGTGTACCATTAATGCTAGAAGCCTACGGAATAAGATGGATGAATTGTGTCAGATTTTTGCCGATACTAACATTCACGCTGTCCTTGTTAGCGAGTCATGGCTGCAGAATCATATCCCGTCGTCACTCGTTGCGATACCTGGCTTTAAACTATTCCGAAATGATCGGTTAAGTCACAGGGGAGGTGGTGTTGCGATCTATTTGAGGGATAATTTAAGGGCTAAAATCGTAGATTCTTCATTGACTGGGGAAATTGAATTTTTATGCTTGGAGGTTGTAGTTGGTTCTGGGAAATGTTTATTATGTGCTGTGTATCGCCCTCCTGGTGTCTATAGTGAGTTGTCTGCTGAACAGTTTTCCAATGCAATGTCACATTTAGTACACCGTTACAATGATGTTATTATTGGTGGTGATCTCAATGTAAACATTCTGATTGATAATTTGATGACTGATAGGTTCTTGACTGATATGGTGGCACTCCACTTGGATGTGATAAATTCATTGCCTACGTTTTTTAATTGTTCCAACCCTTCACTTCTTGATCTTATCATGGTTGCTAATAGAAGTAATGTCAGATTTCACAACCAGCTGAGTCCTCCAAGTATACTCGATCATGATATAAACTTTATGACCTATAATCTTTCCCCGGAAGGTGGGAATCTTAGTAAGACTTTCTGCTATCGTGATTTCAAACATCTTGATAATCTTAATCTGATAAATGAGTGTATGTCACTAGCATGGAATGATATTTTTCTTCTTGCATCGGCGGAGAAGCAATTGTGGAAATTTAATGAGATGGTCTCTTATTTATATAATAAATATGTTCCACTTAAAGTCAAACGGATCCGTCCTTTTAGCAATCCATGGTTTTCTGATGGAATCCGCTCTCTCATTGTAGAAAGAGAGTTCTTTCATAAACAGTGGAAACGGGTGAATACTCATTACACGCGCACACTCTATAAACAAGCTCGTAACAAGGTCACTTCTGCAATTAGGAGAGCTAAGTGTGAGTACTTTTCTTCTCAATTCGACCCAAGCTTACCTTCCAAAACCTTGTGGGGAAACTTGAAGCGGGCTTCCATTTATACTGATGTCAACACTGATTGTCCTTTTGATTCTGAGGAACTTAATCGGCACTTTACTTCAGGTCCAGCATCAAATTTATTAATTCCACAGCAACCTAGCATGTCCTTTCTTACTTTCCGGTGTGTGGAGAATGATGAACTTTTTAAAGCGATATACTCTATCAAGTCCCATGCTACTGGTTTTGATGAAATAAATCCTCGTTTTCTCAAGATCTTATTGCCTTACATTTTTCCGTACGTTCGGCACATCATGAACACTTGTCTAACCACATCTCAATTCCCAGAAGTATGGAAAATAGCTAATGTTAATCCTATTGCAAAAAATATGTCTGCTACTGAGCTGGCACACTACCGTCCCATCAGCATTCTCAGTTATCTTTCCAAAGTCTTGTTAAAACTTATGCGAGCCCAGATTGAAAATTATGTAACATGTAATGATCTCCTGGCGAAATATCAGTCTGGTTTTCGTGCACGACATAGCTGTGAATCTGCGCTACTCAAGGTCACTACGGACTTGCGATCGGCTCTAGATGAGGGAGATCTTGGTGTGATGGTTTTGCTAGACTTCTCGAGGGCATTTGATTGTGTTGTACATGAAAAACTGCTGCGTAAGTTATATGCAAACTTTTATTTCTCCTCTTCAGCTGTTAAAATGATATCCAATTTTCTCTCAAATAGGTCGCAACAGGTGGTCATAAAAGGAGTTCCGTCTTCCCGAATGCATTTAACATGTGGAGTTCCTCAAGGTTCAGTCTTAGGACCTCTACTTTTTAGTCTTTACATTAACGACTTATGTGACGTCGTGCATGACGTTCAATTGCACCTGTATGCAGATGATGTACAGCTATACTTATGTAGACCTCGTGGACTGATTGAGGACTGTATCTGAAGAATAAACGATGATCTCTCAGAAATTTTTAGGTGGGCAATTGATAATAAACTGCTTCTTAACCCGAATATATCGCAATGTATAGCCCTCTCTAATTCTGATCTTAATATTGAGGATCTTCCCCCAATTATGCTTAATAAAGTGGAACTACCATATGTAAACTGTATAACCAATCTGGGAGTGAAAATTAATAATCGTTTGAGGTGCTGTGATCATATGAAATCTATGGTAAGCAAAATTTATGGTGGGCTTAGGAGACTCTGGCTGTCTGCAAATATACTTCCCGTCGATCTGCGTTTGAGACTAGTTAGGACACTTTTGGTGCCTCTTTTTGCTTATGGCAGTTTAATATACATGAGACTAGACTCAGTTTGCAATCGAAAGCTTGAGGTTGCTTTCAACGACTGTATACGTTTTGCTCTCGGTTTGCGTCGTTCTGCTCATATCTCTCCTTATAGATCATTGATTTTGGGTTGTACTCTAGATTCGTACCTAAAGGGTAAAGCACTGATTTTCCTGCATAATCTTATTCGCACAAGTGAGCCAGAGTATCTTTTTTGTAACGTCAAATTTCTGCAGTCCCTGAGAGGACGTAAACTTCTAATCCCTCGTTTCAATTCATCCATCCTTGAGGGATCTTACTTTGTTCAGGTTGCACGCCTTTGGAATTCCCTACCCCCCCATGCACAGAGTGTTACTTCTATCAGTGAATTTAAGAAGCTTATAACGTAATCGTATTTCACTAATTACTAACTGATTGTGTCGAACTCTTTTCTTCTTATCTTTCCAGTTTGTTTTTCTTTTCTTATTCTTTTCTTTCCCTTTTTATTTTTACTATTTTTTCTAATATATTGGTATTACGTTTTATTTTTCTCTATCTTTTAATTTTAATTTTATTTTGTAGTTTACTAGCTAACCTAGCCGTTCTTTGCATTGTACTAGTATAAGATTTCTAATCTTGTGTACATATCAGGTAAATAAAATGATTGATTGATTGATTGATTGATTGATATGCTACCCTGAGATGAGTTCCGCGCATATGCCCGGCCCATAGCCACATGAATGGCGAAGAAAGACGGGCTGAAGACCGACGGACAAAAAGAAGAAGAAGAGGGTACACATCTGTCTTGTGCTTGTCATAAAAGTTGCGCTCGTGTAAAGACGTAGCAAAATTGTATTGTGTATAAAATCACGAATTTCCTTGTGGCATTGTGCACAAAGTTGGATATATTCAGGTGAATTTCAATAATGTTCCAACATCTAAATAATTTACCTTAACAAATTTTTTTGGATATATTCAGCAATCGTGAAAAAAGACCTGATAAGCCGAACATGGTGGAAGGTCAAGGTAACCATTGAGATAATTCAGGATACACAGCCCTTCAGTATGTAGCTAGAAAAAAATCCAGAAATTTGTCATCTACTAATAGATAGAAGTGCTGATGAAAATCCGGAATTACTGCTTGGTGGCTTCAAGACGTCGCCCAATTTTACGACTTTTATATCCAGTCCTGAGGCAATAACAAATCTTACCTTTTTATATCCGAATTACATCGAAAGCATATACCATCGGGACATCCAGTCACTAAGTTTTACGACTGGCACATCTAGTCCAAGTTTAATACCAAATTTTACATTTGTACTTCCGAACTACATCGAGAATACATATCATCGTGACATCCAGTCACCCAATTTTACGACTGGTTTATCCAATCCTGGCTCAATAAAAAATTATACATTTGCTACATCCAAATCACATCGAGAGTATATATTATTGGACATCCACCCATCACCATGTCAACAGGGTTACTGTATCATATCGCACGCAGTATCGCAGCGTGGTTGGGGCAACGGCAATGGAAGCAGAACATCTGCGCTTCCAACTAAGTAAGTGCTAAGTAGTGTAAAGGTCCCTTCCGGACTGAGTGTGTGCAACGGCCTTTGGTTTGTAGGCACGAACATTTTTTGTATATGGCTGGTGGCATAGCGGCAGGGTTTCATGGAACCTCCCCACACTCTCCGCCAATAGCCGAGGCGAGCTAGCGTGCCGCCCTGCAGTCAACGCTGTCCACCGAGTGATCTGTCAGCTCATGCTGGCAGTCTGGACTTCACGTCCAAGTCAATCGCTCTGACATAGGTCCATAACAAGTAAGTAAACAATAAATCTTAATCTAAATATATAGTAGCCAAAGATTACCACAGCACCCAATAACACTTTGAAATGATTAAACATGAAATTGGTCTTTTTCATTATTATGCTCAAATATATTACATTTGTCCCAGCGATTTGTAAAAATATTTTGCTTTGTTTGCTAACAAAACACAATTTGAATCCGGATTTAGCCTGAAGAAGACATTTTCAGTAAAAGCAAATGATCGAATTTTACATAAAGCTACCAAGGGACTGTAAGCATTCCACCTAGCACGGATAAACATATAAATTACATTACGATACTTCCATAATGGAAAAAGGAAAAAGTCTACATATATAACATCCGCCGTTGTATAGCTAACTATTAATATTCTGAGAACAAATTCTGGCTAGTCATAAGATTAATAAGGCCATTATGATGGCTAACCATTTCTATGGTTTATCATTCTTCAGTTATGATTAATACTAAGTTTGAAAAAATAAAACTCTAGACGTACAAGTTTAAGTGATAATAATCCTAGCTAAAATCTGTAAACCTCCTTAACTTTTATGATGAGGAAAGAATGCAAAATTTACAAAACTTTGTCCATTAAAAGAAATACTATGTATGTAATTAGTACTTTAAGGCGAATACTTTAGCAACATTAAAATATATGTATATGTAGTTAGATACAGCACCATTTTCCTCTTTCTATGATTATTTTGATTATAAACGATATTTTACTACGTAATACATATACGTATATTTATAGAAATCAATCTATCAATACTATCAAAGCGTAAATACAATACAATTTCATGCTTCAAGTAATCTGAAATCGTTTACTAAAGGCTTTGTACACTCGGTTGATTATGTACAGAATACAGAACACGTCAGTATAGTTTCCAATATTCCAGAAGAGAATTATGTAACTAGGTATTTGTGATATTACATTGTCCAAGGATTTAGGTTGGTGTTTCAATGTTTAACTCATTTCTATTCATGTCACGTTCAACGTAACTGGACTAGAACAGAAACTAAAATGCATTCAAGTGATGAGGGAACGTATGTTAGCTTTCCGCTTCTTATAGCAATCTCTCATCTTGCATCGAATGTTTATATTTCTTGGTCAGCATTTTCATTATCTTGTTCTTGAAAATATATGAAAACGTTATCAGTTGAACTGAAGGGTAATTTGTTATCTGCTGCATTATATTTACCTAGAAGGGATTTTTCAAGAGATTCATAGGGTAATAGTTTTACGTGAGTATGCGCAAAAAATTGTTCAATAGTTGGGACAGTAAAATGCATCTTTTGGGTGGTAGATGGGTTTAAATAATTTTCCTTTATATGGTCATACCAAAAATTTGTCATCGGAATGTGAAAGGACAGGTGTTGGTAAATAATTAAGTCTAGACTTGAAAGAAGTAAATCATATATCTAATATGTTCAGACTTAGTGTTTCTAAACAGTGATTTAGGATTTATAGTTATTGTAACTTACTATCTTTTATGTCAAAATGATTTACACCATAATAGATTAAGAGAAGGCGATTAAAATACTTACGTGATTTCACAAACAAAATTTTTCATCTTATCATACTCTCTTTACATTATCGATAACGTATTCGGAAGACTACCTGCCTTCCAGTGCTCGAGGGCGCTGCAGGATGGCTGCGAAGACCTAAAGAAACCGGTTAACTTAAGTGATTTCATAAAGGCTGATTTTTTGTGTGGTAGCAGACAACTACCAAAGATAACTTAATCCTTCGTATAAATATGCGACAGCTAGAATAAAAATCCAAAACGCATTTCGCAACTGCAGACCTCTAAGATTGCCTCCACTTTAACAAGTAATATATTAAAATTTCCAACTTCGCTACGTTGCGAACTTTCTTCTCAGCCATGGTGCGCAACACAAGAGATGCGGTGAGTTTGTTGATCATGAAGCTAAAATCTCAGAGGGGCAAGGAAACAAACTTCCAACAAAATATTTTTCGCAACATTGTCATCGATCGCTTTATGTTTGCCGATGAAGAATGGGAACTTTTGCCTCTAGTGGGGTACATTGAAGAATTCTACTGGAGTTTTTATTTAATTATTTCTCAGACCATTCAAAACATTTTTCGTTGTGATTCTTATTTTGTTGTATTTCAGTATTATTTTTTATCTGAATTTTCGCTATTGACTTTAACCCATTAATGACTAACGTTACATATATGTAACACTGGCATTCCAAAAAATTAAAAATAGTCTCCCAATTTCGGCGAAATTTTTAATTAGTTTCGTAGAAACTTATATGTGTAAGCAAACAGAATAAAAATTCATTGTGATCACTTTAGTGGAAATATTTAAATCTAGCGGACGTGTATTAAAACGGTGAAAAATATAAAAACAAGAAAGCTAAAATATGGGAACAAGGAAATAGTAATAATTTTATATTCTTATATTCTTTGAATGTTTTTGAATTTCTGATTATGCAGTTTTATTCAGAAATAAAAAAAAAGTGAATTCGTCTAAAAATATATATTTTTTTTACGTTTGAGCTAAGTGGTGTGTCACGAAGAGCGGGTCAGCCGACAGATATACCTACATTCACTTTTACCTAAATGTAGATACATACCGCATCCGACACTTCTTGTTACAAAATCATATCCAGGATATGTGTGGGTAGCTGCACAGCGAGTATGCCGCTAGCGATCAGCCGGCTTGGGGTGGTTCTTGCCACCCACATCCCTTCAATGCTTGTTAAGCTGTGCATAATGAACCGAATAACTGACCAGACAGACGGACGGATAAAAAGAGAAAGAGATTGTAGTCGTGACTGCAGACGGACAGACGGACAGTAAAAAAGAAAATGGAAAAAGATCTATAAACGTATCCAGACTCCTGGTAGAACCTAAAAGCCTGAAAAGGAGAAAAAAAAAATTTACTTTATCCAATGCTGCACAGTAAAAGGGAATAGAAGACCTCAGCAACGCCGAACAAGTGCCAATCCACCCGGAGAATTTTCAACGCTGGAAGATGAATGATGAGAGAGAGAGTGAGAGCTGAGAGGGGGATCTCCGATGTTGGTGAGACCCCGGCTTTGGGTTATACTGGGCCCAATCGCCCCCATCCACCCTGGCTAAGCCTCCAAAGCCGTATATATAACAAGAAATTGCTTAGTCCCATGTTTGTGCTTGTGCTAGACGGGCGCTTACCGCCCCGTCATCCCGTCACCCCTCCGCAAGGTGAAAAATTATTCAGTCATGCTGTTTTTTTAGACCAATGTATGATGACCAACTAATGTGGCGACGTAACCGACGGCGATGAGAGAAAAGTGCAATGACGAGTATATACGTATCGTTTAGAATCCACGAGGCGGACTGTTCCAATAAATGCTGGAGATCCCAGAGAAAAAGAAGGGGATTTATGGATATGTATATGTAAAAGAAAAAAATGCTTTTCAAATCTTGATTATTGACCCTAGTGGTTAATGCCTTGAAGGCGGCCACGTGAGGCTCCTCATACAATTCTTTGCCAGTCTTATTTCGCTTACGAACACTAACCCAACCCTAGTCCCTACTAGCTAGGCTTATAACTACAGAACCGTGGAAGGTTACTGAATGTGAAATAATTCATAAAAAAAAAAATATATAAGTTTAACTAATTTAGTACTACTGTCCTATACATGTAGGAACAAAGAAAGAAGCAATTTAATTATAACGCAAAAAAAGAAAAATTTCAAAATGAACCTGGAACCCTCCTGGGTACTTCGGGGCGGTTTGTAGTAAATAACTAGATACTTCCCTCGCTGACACGTTCCGCACTGCTGAAAGGGTGCACCCTATGATGAAACTGCTGCTGTTTATGCAATTGTGTGGGCTCATTGGCCTCTTTTTTTTTTCCCCCTTTTCACCTCTTTAGGGTGCTTTCGGATATTTATTAGTCGTTATATATTATCGTTTTATTTACTTCCTTTTTTACAAGAAAGGTTTCTTTCAGCGTTATTAAGGTTACGTATTAGCACTACTTATTACAGAATTCTTACAGTCACTTGTGGACAACACCACTTACAAATTAATCATGTACTTTACACTAGATTTAATTCATTGTTTCTTTTTTTTTTACCTTTTGTTTTTTTCTTTTTTTTTTTTTCTTTTTTTTTTAAAAAAAAAACCGGTCATATACAGGCAAATCAAGATTTGAACGTCTGTTTCGACGAGTTAAACTTCCAACCCACGCAGGTAAATATTAAAGCAACTGCTCGCAACAAAGACTAAGTCGTGTCAGTACACTTACAGGAAAAGTCACTACCGCACAGATAAGATAATAAAAAAAAAGAAAATCTAAAATTCTCACACTTTTCTCTTCATTGCAGACACTCACAACAATTCATTTGGAGGAAATTTACTGGCACGCAGGTAAAATATTTGCACAAAGAAAATTTAAAATCTTCACACCTTTTATTTGTCTAATTATAGGAAATCGTATTACTACATTTGGAGAAAGTCACTGCCACGCAGGTAATATTTTCAAAAAACTAAAGCACAAATGCTTTGAAATTTACGCACTTTTCTTTCTTATTGCAGAAACTCACAACAATTCATTTGGAGGGAATTTACTGGCACGCAGGTAAAATATTTGCACAAAGAAAATTTAAAATCTTCACACCTTTTAATTGTCTAATTGCAGGAAATCGTATTACTACATTCGGAGAAAGTCACTGCCACGCAGGTAATATTTTCAAAAAAACTAAAGCACAAATGCTTTGAAATTTACGCACTTTTCTTTCTAATTGCAGAACCTCACAACAATTCATTTGGAGGAAATTTACTGGCACGCAGGTAAAATATTTGCACAAAGAAAGTTTAAAATCTTCACACCTTTTAATTGTCTAATTGCAGGAAATCGTATTACTACATTCGGAGAAAGTCACTGCCACGCAGGTAATATTTTCAAAAAACTAAAGCACAAATGCTTTGAAATTTACGCACTTTTCTTTCTTATTGCAGAAACTCACAACAATTCATTTGGAGGAAATTTACTGGCACGCAGGTAAAATATTTGCACAAAGAAAGTTTAAAATCTTCACACCTTTTAATTGTCTAATTGCAGGAAATCGTATTACTACATTCGGAGAAAGTCACTGCCACGCAGGTAATATTTTCAAAAAACTAAAGCACAAATGCTTTGACATTTACGCACTTTTCTTTCTTATTGCAGAAACTCACAACAATTCATTTGGAGGGAATTTACTGGCACGCAGGTAAAATATTTGCACAAAGAAAATTTAAAATCTTCACACCTTTTAATTGTCTAATTGCAGGAAATCGTATTACTACATTCGGAGAAAGTCACTGCCACGCAGGTAATATTTTCAAAAAAACTAAAGCACAAATGCTTTGAAATTTACGCACTTTTCTTTCTTATTGCAGAACCTCACAACAATTCATTTGGAGGAAATTTACTGGCACGCAGGTAAAATATTTGCACAAAGAAAGTTTAAAATCTTCACACCTTTTAATTGTCTAATTGCAGGAAATCGTATTACTACATTCGGCGAAAGTCACTGCCACGCAGGTAATATTTTCAAAAAAAACTAAAGCACAAATGCTTTGAAATTTACGCACTTTTCTTTCTTATTGCAGAAACTCACAACAATTCATTTGGAGGAAATTTACTGGCACGCAGGTAATATATTTGCACAAAGAAAATTTAAAATCTTCACACCTTTTAATTGTCTATTTGCAGGAAATCGTATTACTACATTCGGAGAAAGTCACTGCCACGCAGGTAATATTTTCAAAAAAACTAAAGCACAAATGCTTTGAAATTTACGCACTTTTCTTTCTTATTGCAGAAACTCACAACAATTCATTTGGAGGAAATTTACTGGCACGCAGGTAATATTTTCAAAAAAACTAAGCACAAATGCCTGAAATTTACGCACTTTCTTTCTTATTGCAGAAACTCACAACAATTCATTTGGAGGGAATTTACTGGCACGCAGGTAAAATATTTGCACAAAGAAAATTTAAAATCTTCACACCTTTTAATTGTCTAATTGCAGGAAATCGTATTACTACATTCGGAGACAGTCACTGCCACGCAGGTAATATTTTCAAAAAACTAAAGCACAAATGCTTTGAAATTTACGCACTTTTCTTTCTTATTGCAGAAACTCACAACAATTCATTTGGAGGGAATTTACTGGCACGCAGGTAAAATATTTGCACAAAGAAAATTTAAAATCTTCACACCTTTTAATTGTCCAATTGCAGGAAATCGTATTACTACATTCGGAGAAAGTCACTGCCACGCAGGTAATATTTTCAAAAAAACTAAAGCACAAATGCTTTGAAATTTACGCACTTTTCTTTCTTATTGCAGAACCTCACAACAATTCATTTGGAGGAAATTTACTGGCACGCAAGTAAAATATTTGCACAAAGAAAGTTTAAAATCTTCACACCTTTTAATTGTCTAATTGCAGGAAATCGTATTACTACATTCGGAGAAAGTCACTGCCACGCAGGTAATATTTTCAAAAAACTAAAGCACAAATTCTTTGAAATTTACGCACTTTTCTTTCTTATTGCAGAAACTCACAACAATTCATTTGGAGGAAATTTACTGGCACGCAGGTAAAATATTTGCACAAAGAAAGTTTAAAATCTTCACACCTTTTAATTGTCTAATTGCAGGAAATCGTATTACTACATTCGGAGAAAGTCACTGCCACGCAGGTAATATTTTCAAAAAAACTAAAGCACAAATGCTTTGAAATTTACGCACTTTTCTTTCTTATTGCAGAACCTCACAACAATTCATTTGGAGGGAATTTACTGGCACGCAGGTAAAATATTTGCACAAAGAAACTTCTATATGCTGATTTTAAACAAAAAAAATCCAGGCTCAAATTCTTCTTCTGCGACCGCTCTGGTTCAAAGTCAAGCAAAAACTCCCCGACAAGATCTTCACTGCCTACTCCACTCATCTTGCTTGCCACTCGTTCTGTCTCCCGACCGACCGACCGACGAGCGGCTTCGTTCAACACCGGCTCGGTTCGTGTGTTTTGTGCCCACCGCTAAGCGAACATTTTTCACTTTTTGTGAGTTTTAAAGGCAAGTTAGCGCTGGTGCTATTGCCTGGGTACGGGTGTTTGTGTATTCTTTCTAGGTAGAAAGAATATTTTGATTTCGAGCAAAATTTTCTTGGAATTTTTTTTGCATTTGTGGACCCACTGCAATACATTGCATGATGGTATCATGCGATGTATTACCGCTAGGCGAATTGCCGTTTTCGTCGCTTTGATGTGGTGGGCTAGCGGTAAGTTTTGTCCGAAATATTTTAATTTGTGCGCATTTTGGTTCAAATTAGAATTTTTCTGTGGAAAGAACAAAAAAAAAAAAATATTTCGTACCGTAATTCCTTTTCAGGGCTATTATTTTTTTTTCCAGGAATTTATGCTATAAAGGAGTAGCATAGGGCTACTTCTCAAAAAATGTTTATATTTTACCTTTTTTTCTTTTTCAGGAGTTGTAATATGGAGAAGTAGCATAGGGCTACTTCTCATAAATGTTTATATTTTATCTTTTCAGGAACTATAATATGGAGAAGTAGCATAGGGCTACTTCTCAAAAATGTTTATATTTTACCTTTTTTCTTTTTCAGGAGTTGTAATATGGAGGAGTAGCATAGGGCTACTTCTCATAAATGTTTATATTTCATCTTTTCAGGAACTATAAATGGAGAAGTAGCATAGGGCTACTTCTCAAAAATGTACTTTCTTCACCCCTTTTCAGGTATCCTGGGGGTGGAAATTATGAGGGGGGGGGGTTTCTCTACAAAAGGTAGAGAAGCCCAAAGAAAGAAAAAGAAAAAAAAGAAACAAAAAACGAAAGGAGGAAGGAAAGGTAGCGTAAGGGGGAATACGCTACAGCGTGGGGACGACCCACGGAGATAAGAGTCTCAAGCCGGGCTTTGACACGAGACGTATGTCAGGATACGCCCTAAAAGGGAATAGATTCACTCATCACGCGCCCAACGTGGGGACGACCCACAAGAGTCTCAAACCGGGCATACACTACACCCTAAATTATTGAGAAATCAGGTCCCATCTGCGACCCTGATTCCAGTTCGTCTTGGACGAGTGAGGACTGATCTATAGATAGACGTCGTCTATCAACTCGACTTGTCCAATGAGCTGACCAGGAAGAGGTGTAGCGACCGGTTTATCGGGTGCGGGAATGTTTGGCTCGAGACTACGACTTCGTCGGTGAAATGCCGCTACTCAGCGTTCTGTGTTCGGCTGAATCCGGTCGCGACATCCCGGAAATCCACCCCAGTCCCAAGCGAGGAAATCGTTTCGTAACAGAGAGAATTCATCTATCAACTCACTCAGGATGACGGAAGTCCCGCGGGATGCAGCAAGCGGGTTCAAGCTCTAAGAAAATTGAAGAAAGGACAGGAAAGTAAAATCCTTCAGGTGAAGGCTAACCCAGAAGGGGCTAGTACCAAAGACTAAGACCATCTAAACGTGATAGTTTAGAGATAATACATTATATACAAAACTCGCTAAGACTCCCTCCGCACTCGCTAACGCTATGACACTCCTTAATTTGAAGAAAAATGGAAGAAAGGACAGGAAAGTAAAATCCTTCAGGTGAAGGCTAACCCAGAAGGGGCTAGTACCAAAGACTAAGACCATCTAAACGTGGTAGCTTAGAGATAATACATTATATACAAAAACTCGCTAAGACTCCCTCCGCACTCGCTAATGCTATGACACTCCTTAATTGAAGAAAATTGAAGAAAAGACAGGAAAGTAAAATCCTTCAGATGAAGGCTAACCCAGAAGGGGCTAGTACCAAAGACTAAGACCATCTAAACGTGATAGTTTAGAGATAATACATTATATACAAAAACTCGCTAAGACTCCCTCCGCACTCGCTAACGCTATGACACTCCTTAATTTGAAGAAAATTGAAGAAAAGACAGGAAAGTAAAATCCTTCAGATGAAGGCTAACCCAGAAGGGGTTAGTAACCAAAATGAAAAAGATTCATCACCCACCACTGGAGAAGTAGTAAGAGGGTTTGCGATAACCTGCAGTTCACAAGTGAAGCTTGCCGGATGCCTTCTTAGGGCTACCGAGATCTAATCAACCACATTCGATTGTCCTGAGGAAAAAAACAAAAAATATGTTCCCCCAAAAAGGAGAATTTACTAAAGGCATCTTGAAAGAATGCGAAAGGAGTAGAATTACTGCGTGCCTGCCTACTAGAATGAAAATAAAACTTAGCCTATAATAATCATTCGCACGATAATACCGATCTGGTCCGACTGACAATTCGACTAGGAAAATGACTTCTATTTTAATACCAATAACATTAAAAAAAACTAGAGAAACCGCGACAGTGATATTGACGGTGAAAACTGACACTAGACACTAAAATTTGACGCTACCTGCGATTGGTCGTTATTATGTTAACAACAAAAAGAAAATAAATAAATATGACACGCGATCCAACTGTACGTCAACGATACTCAAAAGAAACAATAAGAAACAACGCTGTCGGCATGATGGAACAACGCAACGACATAACGACCCACACAACAACAGAAATAAATTTCAGCTACTGCTGAAAACAAACAAGAAGGAAAAAAAATGTTTCTCCTTCTATCTCTCTCTTTATCTCTCTCTCTCCACTCTCCGTCGTCCACTCATCAAGGTGTTAACGCTTAAAATCGGCCTAATCGCTTAAGCCTTTGGTCAATCCATACCAATGGTTAACTCTAACAGGGGGAAATTTTATCATTTGGGAAGGGACTGCAATGTCAAAGATCGGAACTTGAAGGTTTCCGTCTCACATTTGCATGATCGTGACAAGCACTCTCTTAGTCAAGGATAAAAATCAAGAAGGATGAACATCGTTCATCAACTTGGCAAGAGACTGAAGTCAACTAATCAAGGAAAGGTGGGAGGTCGGTGATCAAGTGGCTGCTGGTACTCGAGTAAGAAGCCGTAGCGGTGATATATATAAGGATAAAATCCGAGCGGGACAATCCAACTAAAACTAAATATCTGCGGGACAACCCAACTACAACTAAATAACTGCGGGACAACCCAAATAAAACTAAGTATCTGCGGGACAACCCAACTAAAACTAAGTATCTGCGGGACAACCCAACTAAAACTAGAAATCTATACGGGACAGCCCAAATTATACAGTATTATACCCATAATTGAAGTGCCACATGGCCAAATCACCGGGACTCGATAACTATACTAATGCATACGATATGATAATATTAACTAACTAACCCGTAAAAACCAAACCCAAAATTAATACCTAATCTATAGACAACTATGGTAAGATTAAAGTAACAAATTCATAATTTCTAATTATCTTAACTAGATACACCACAACCAAAATGACTATACTATGAACGGAAGATAGCCAAAGCCTACTTAACTGAAATACGGTATGATAATCATAACTAAATATCTGATCTCAACTATTATATAGATAAAACTATCTAGCGTTTACATCGCCAGAATCATCACTAATTATCCAAAAGTGAGAGAAACCCTAAAATAGCCTAACCATAAAATGATAGCGCTATAACCTAACATAAGTATAATACGAAAGAATAACTAGGATCGTCTACAAATAATCCATATAAGTTACGAATGTTTAAGATATGTCTAAAGATAGCTGTACAATGATGTACAAGAGATATTACCGCGCTAACTGTGACACCATTCCTAATATGCTATCGATAATCCAAGATAATAATCGAAATAAGATACGATAGTTATGGCAATCACGAGGAAAATTATACTTAAGATGACTCACAAGTACCTGCTAAAGACTGGTAACTATAAAATGTTACAACCTAATATGCGATCAAACTTCGCCGATAACCTAACTTACAGCGATACTTAGACTAATCTAGCATAACGATAATGCGACTTAAAAGAAACTCATGTCAAGAGAAGACGATACTTGCGTCACTCTGGATACGGTATCCAAGATAATAAAGACAACTAAAACGGATCCTACGCCAGGGATCAAAACTGTATAAGGATTCTTATTTGCTAGCATAACTGCAATACAGAAAGATAACTATTCTAGACTAGAGCTAATAAATACGCGATAATGATAACCGAAATAACATGGTGATAAGCAAGATATCTCAAACCAACATCCGAAATAGCCGATAGTACGGGCTTCTTCTCGGAACCAGCAGAAGTGAACGGAAATTGAATTCGATACAGTATGCGTCGCATACAACGCTCATCAACCACTAATCGACTTAGCCTCTCATCACTTTAAATAGGGAAGGTTCATGGGGACTAATAACAAAATAAAGAAGGAAATCAACTGACTTCACCTCGCGTGGGACTCAGCTCCAAAAACACCGCCTCGGAAATGCATCGATCACTCCAAGTCGGATACCAATCTAGAGGATGCTCAACAGCCATCCTCCCGTCAGAATGATCGAAGCAGCTCCAAACAGAGTCATGGGAGCGGAGCGCCACGCAAGCGCGAAGCCACAGATGGTGAAAGCAGAATTCGAGTCATCAGAACTGCCAAGCTGCATCAAATCAACAAGGACAAGGTCACAATGGATGAACGTCGTTCATCAACTTGTTGAACCGAGACAGCCGTGCGGTTCCTCAGGCAGGCCTGCATCGTGTGGTCAGCTCTTCAGTAGCCGCGAACCAAAGCTTGGCTTCAAGGATGGTACGCGTTGCGCACAAAGCTCGTCGGCCACCGAAGAGACAAGCACTTCAACCAAAAAAAACTTGAGCTCGAAAACCATTTTGACTTGACCGAAGGTAACTAGCTACCAAACATGCAGCGAGGACCATAGCCGAGCGACCCCACCGCGATACAAAGGTCGAGCCCAACGAGAGCCAAAAAGGAGCTATCGTGGAAGTAACGCACTTCACAGAGGCAAGAAGAGCTCTGCGTGGACTCAGCCCCTTGCATCCGGCCAGGCAACCCACGTCCGGTCACACACTGCTGCCAACAAAAGTAGCATGACTTCCGTCAACAACCTAGATTAACTTAAACGACATCGCTTACGTCAGCTTAGAACACTGAGGCCTTCCATTACAGGAAACAACAACAAAAAAAGATCTAATAATGATACCAAAAATTAAGAAATGATTCTTGACCAGAAATAATCATAGAAATAGTAATTGCACTTCAGTCAAGAGAAGCTTGACTAAAGGCCGAGAAAAAAATACCGCTTGGGCGCCATTTGTAACACAAATGAGCGACCAGAAATATCAGAAATTAATCTTGAAATAATAAAATCGCGCTTTAGTCAAGAGAAGCTTGACTAAAGCCAAAAAAAACAACCATTGGGCGCCATCTGTCACCAAGAGCGGGTCAGCCGACAGATATACCTACATTCACTTTTACCTAAATGTAGATACATACCGCATCCGACACTTCTTGTTACAAAATCATATCCAGGATATGTGTGGGTAGCTGCACAGCGAGTATGCCGCTAGCGATCAGCCGGCTTGGGGTGGTTCTTGCCACCCACATCCCTTCAATGCTTGTTAAGCTGTGCATAATGAACCGAATAACTGACCAGACAGACGGACGGATAAAAAGAGAAAGAGATTGTAGTCGTGACTGCAGACGGACAGACGGACAGTAAAAAAGAAAATGGAAAAAGATCTATAAACGTATCCAGACTCCTGGTAGAACCTAAAAGCCTGAAAAGGAGAAAAAAAAAATTTACTTTATCCAATGCTGCACAGTAAAAGGGAATAGAAGACCTCAGCAACGCCGAACAAGTGCCAATCCACCCGGAGAATTTTCAACGCTGGAAGATGAATGATGAGAGAGAGAGTGAGAGCTGAGAGGGGGATCTCCGATGTTGGTGAGACCCCGGCTTTGGGTTATACTGGGCCCAATCGCCCCCATCCACCCTGGCTAAGCCTCCAAAGCCGTATATATAACAAGAAATTGCTTAGTCCCATGTTTGTGCTTGTGCTAGACGGGCGCTTACCGCCCCGTCATCCCGTCACCCCTCCGCAAGGTGAAAACTTATTCAGTCATGCTGTTTTTTTAGACCAATGTATGATGACCAACTAATGTGGCGACGTAACCGACGGCGATGAGAGAAAAGTGCAATGACGAGTATATACGTATCGTTTAGAATCCACGAGGCGGACTGTTCCAATAAATGCTGGAGATCCCAGAGAAAAAGAAGGGGATTTATGGATATGTATATGTAAAAGAAAAAAATGCTTTTCAAATCTTGATTATTGACCCTAGTGGTTAATGCCTTGAAGGCGGCCACGTGAGGCTCCTCATACAATTCTTTGCCAGTCTTATTTCGCTTACGAACACTAACCCAACCCTAGTCCCTACTAGCTAGGCTTATAACTACAGAACCGTGGAAGGTTACTGAATGTGAAATAATTCATAAAAAAAAAAATATATAAGTTTAACTAATTTAGTACTACTGTCCTATATATGTAGGAACAAAGAAAGAAGCAATTTAATTATAACGCAAAAAAAAAAATTTCAAAATGAACCTGGAACCCTCCTGGGTACTTCGGGGCGGTTTGTAGTAAATAACTAGATACTTCCCTCGCTGACACGTTCCGCACTGCTGAAAGGGTGCACCCTATGATGAAACTGCTGCTGTTTATGCAATTGTGTGGGCTCATTGGCCTCTTTTTTTTTTTTTCCTTTTCACCTCTTTAGGGTGCTTTCGGATATTTATTAGTCGTTATATATTATCGTTTTATTTACTTCCTTTTTTACAAGAAAGGTTTCTTTCAGCGTTATTAAGGTTACGTATTAGCACTACTTATTACAGAATTATTACAGTCACTTGTGGACAACACCACTTACAAATTAATCATGTACTTTACACTAGATTTAATTCATTGTTTCTTTTTTTTTACCTTTTGTTTTTTTCTTTTTTTTTTCTTTTTTTTTAAAAAAAAAACCGGTCATATACAGGCAAATCAAGATTTGAACGTCTGTTTCGACGAGTTAAACTTCCAACCCACGCAGGTAAATATTAAAGCAACTGCTCGCAACAAAGACTAAGTCGTGTCAGTACACTTACAGGAAAAGTCACTACCGCACAGATAAGATAATAAAAAAAAAGAAAATCTAAAATTCTCACACTTTTCTCTTCATTGCAGACACTCACAACAATTCATTTGGAGGAAATTTACTGGCACGCAGGTAAAATATTTGCACAAAGAAAATTTAAAATCTTCACACCTTTTATTTGTCTAATTATAGGAAATCGTATTACTACATTTGGAGAAAGTCACTGCCACGCAGGTAATATTTTCAAAAATCTAAAGCACAAATGCTTTGAAATTTACGCACTTTTCTTTCTTATTGCAGAAACTCACAACAATTCATTTGGAGGGAATTTACTGGCACGCAGGTAAAATATTTGCACAAAGAAAATTTAAAATCTTCACACCTTTTAATTGTCTAATTGCAGGAAATCGTATTACTACATTCGGAGAAAGTCACTGCCACGCAGGTAATATTTTCAAAAAAACTAAAGCACAAATGCTTTGAAATTTACGCACTTTTCTTTCTTATTGCAGAACCTCACAACAATTCATTTGGAGGAAATTTACTGGCACGCAGGTAAAATATTTGCACAAAGAAAGTTTAAAATCTTCACACCTTTTAATTGTCTAATTGCAGGAAATCGTATTACTACATTCGGAGAAAGTCACTGCCACGCAGGTAACATTTTCAAAAAACTAAAGCACAAATGCTTTGAAATTTACGCACTTTTCTTTCTTATTGCAGAACCTCACAACAATTCATTTGGAGGGAATTTACTGGCACGCAGGTAAAATATTTGCACAAAGAAACTTCTATATGCTGATTTTAAACAAAAAAAATCCAGGCTCAAATTCTTCTTCTGCGACCGCTCTGGTTCAAAGTCAAGCAAAAACTCCCCGACAAGATCTTCACTGCCTACTCCACTCATCTTGCTTGCCACTCGTTCTGTCTCCCGACCGACCGACCGGCGAGCGGCTTCGTTCAACACCGGCTCGGTTCGTGTGTTTTGTGCCCACCGCTAAGCGAACATTTTTCACTTTTTGTGAGTTTTAAAGGCAAGTTAGCGCTGGTGCTATTGCCTGGGTACGGGTGTGTGTGTATTCTTTCTAGGTAGAAAGAATATTTTGATTTCGAGCAAAATTTTCTTGGAATTTTTTTTGCATTTGTGGACCCACTGCAATACATTGCATGATGGTATCATGCCATGTATTACCGCTAGGCGAATTGCCGTTTTCGTCGCTTTGATGTGGTGGGCTAGCGGTAAGTTTTGTCCGAAATATTTTAATTTGTGCGCATTTTGGTTCAAATTAGAATTTTTCTGTGGAAAGAACAAAAAAAAAGAAAAATATTTCGTACCGTAATTCCTTTTCAGGGCTATTATTTTTTTTTCCAGGAATTTATGCTATAAAGGAGTAGCATAGGGCTACTTCTCAAAAAATGTTTATATTTTACCTTTTTTTCTTTTTCAGGAGTTGTAATATGGAGAAGTAGCATAGGGCTACTTCTCATAAATGTTTATATTTTATCTTTTCAGGAACTATAATATGGAGAAGTAGCATAGGGCTACTTCTCAAAAATGTTTATATTTTACCTTTTTTCTTTTTCAGGAGTTGTAATATGGAGGAGTAGCATAGGGCTACTTCTCATAAATGTTTATATTTCATCTTTTCAGGAACTATAAATGGAGAAGTAGCATAGGGCTACTTCTCAAAAATGTACTTTCTTCACCCCTTTTCAGGTATCCTGGGGGTGGAAATTATGAGGGGGGGGGGTTTCTCTACAAAAGGTAGAGAAGCCCAAAGAAAGAAAAAGAAAAAAAAGAAACAAAAAACGAAAGGAGGAAGGAAAGGTAGCGTAAGGGGGAATACGCTACAGGTGGTCACTTGAAAGTGTGCGTTGCATATATGTAACGTTAGTCGTCTTACAGCATTAGATGAATTTTTGTTTTCTTTTAGTTTTTTGTAGCTTTTCAAACATAGAAATGGTTGCGGACTATTTAGACTCGCTTTAATCTGATGATGAAGATGTGGATCGAGTTTATGTTGATCCACCCCATGAAGGGGAATTGGAGGAATGAGGGACACTAAAAAACTTGCAATTGAAAGCAGCATGCGGATTGGTTTGTACTTGTGCTGATGGAAGCAAAGGCGGGTTTGAGATTGCTGAAGATGTCTTAATGAAATATCTAAAAGTCACAGACGTCTTGAGCACTACGATGAAGGATTTGAAAATTGACTTGCTGGATGCTTCTACGTCCTCTGCAAAAGTCCCTGTGTGTACAATGTGTACAACAACACCTGCAGACATGTTACCACAAGATACTCTACCAGCATGCAAATCAGAGGTTACACCAAAAAATAAGAGCAAGAGAAAACACCTCAAAAGACACTGCCAGCAGAACAATACAATACACCTCAAAAATTGAAACTGCGCAGTCACAATCACAACACTGCTATTTCAACGGAAGGACGACCTAAGCGCAAGAAGCCAGTAGTAAGAAAAAAAACCAAGCATCAAAACGCAAAGCGACTCGTGCTTCAAAACAGTCAGCTTCTGAGTTGGTTTGGGTGACAGATGATGAAGTGCCGTTGAAGCCAATTTTTCCAGAAAATGAGTATCGGGATTGTGTAGGTTTCGCACCACACGAACAATTTCAAAAATTTTTTGATGACGAGGTGATTCAGTTGCTTTGTGACGAAACAAATACATATGCTGTAATGAACAGTCAACAAAATCTGACGCGATCGACTTGAATGTGTGTTTCGCTATCTCCATTTTATTGACAACGCCTTAGAGTATCGAAGTGATAACAACTGGAAACTGCGTCCTTTGACTGATGCTATGAAAAAACGTTTCTTATAGCATTTCAAACCAGAGCAAGATCTGTCATACGACGGATCAATGGTGGAGTCTTATGGTCGGCATAGCTGTAAACAGTTCATTAGAGGTAAACCTTTTAGATTTGGGTACAAGATGTGGTGCAACAACACACCACAAGGATATCTCGTAAATTTTGAGTTGTACCAGGGATCAAATTTTCGTCTCAATCCAGATTATCCTGGAATATATGGATAAATTGCTACGCCACTCTTTTGTATGTTAGATGGTTTTGCAGTATATACAAAGTCTTTCCCTT
The DNA here is from genome assembly GCA_963924295.1 of Dioctria rufipes. Classification (NCBI taxonomy): domain Eukaryota; kingdom Metazoa; phylum Arthropoda; class Insecta; order Diptera; family Asilidae; genus Dioctria; species Dioctria rufipes. The sequence goes on along the minus strand of OZ002740.1, from coordinate 78,118,190 downwards.
TCTGTATATACTTCGACAATTTATTTACATCTATTCCAGTTTTATTGGGCTTGAAAAAACGCAATTACCACGGTATCGGAACCATCAGACAAAATATGTTTCCTAAAGCTGGAGTCAGGTTGAAAATTTCAAACGCGCAGCTCGCGTAGCACGCGTTGACAGATAATATCGAATGTACGCTTGTTGTATAGGGAGTGTCAGATTACCACCGCTGACGACACTCGCGGCCCAAAAATCGGACGAATTTCTATTTTTCGTTGAGTACGCGTTAAATTTAACCTTACACTTGGGTGCTTGTACTGCTGTCTGATTTGTTTTAGATTTTTTTTTTTTATTTCTGAAGGCGAAAAAGAGAGTGGAGAAATGTTTATTGTGTAATTTGTATAAATGTGAGCTAATTTATATCAAAAAGCTCAAAGTAAATATGACGAAACTCAAATGTGAGCGCGTTCAATCTAACAGCATATTTTTTCCAACTCGACGCACGCGACGCTAGCCTCTCTTCCAAAATCTCAATTTATTTCTACCTTAAGTCAAGTCTGTTACCATTGAATGATGAATTGAAATGGAAAGAGCGCGACTATATTGTGAGCACAAAAGTCAGCGGGGTTAACATCTATATAACGAAATGGGTCGTTTCTATAGCTTCTATCTATCTAACATAGTAATCCCCGATTTGATGGAATATATCATAATGTCATCAAAATTCCAAACGACAAAGGACGGCGTTGTGCTGCGACAAATTTATCATTTCATAACTATAAATTAATAGTTGCTAAAATAAATACATAAATAAATAAATAAAGTTTCGCCAAAATAATAAAATTTAATTTTTTCATTTTCATTTTCATATTCTTTTTAGCATTCAGATATTTTTTTTTTCTGTTTTCCATTCATATTTTACCTATTGGTAACACTCAGGTAAACATCCAGCAAAAAAATATGTCTGTATCTATTCTTTATTTCATTTATATATTTTCATATATCTTTACAATATATTTGAAATTTTAAGTCTTCTTTTTCAATAAAGAAGGAAAATAGTCAATTTTTCCGTGTTTGGACTAACGTTACATATATGTAACGGGAAATCCTGCGAGAACGGAGTCTGGGAATTTTTGCATGTTCTCAGATTTGGATTTCGACAGCACATAACACCTTCTGTATTCAATTTCAGCCCTCTAATTTTTAGGATCTCGTCATTAATGGGTTAAGTGTAGGATTTTGGCTTTGCATATGTATATTCTAGGAATCGAATTCTGGACACTGATTTTAAAACTGGACTTTTGATGAGTGAATCTTGTTGTTTTTGGAGTTTTTTCTAGATTTTCAGCTTTAGTTCTTATATATATTATAATTTTGTTAAAAAGTCGAACCCAAGGGGTTGTTTGCATCAAAGTTGCAAAGCGCATAAGCGTACTGAACCAGATCTGAAATTTTGATTGTAAATTACCATCCCCGCTCACAATGAAAATGCATGTCTGCTCAAAAAATTCAAAATATAAGACAATTTTTCAATTTTCCAGGGAAAACTTATGAAAGAAGGTTGTCAGTTGCGGATATGCAATTACAGGATTTATCCATTTTAGAGCCCCCTTATCAACAAGTAAATATTGAGCCCGCAGACATATTCTGCATACAATGTTTGGAATTAGAAAAAAATCATGTTACCACATCTTATTTGTTGAGGATATATATAGTTGAAAGGAAAAACCTAGAGTATGTAAAAAAAAACGGTCGAAAAGCTTCAGTAATAATACAAATAAAATCAAAATGGAACAATGCGTGAGAATGTTTTTTTTTATTATTATTTTTTAGTTATTTCTTTTTATTTCTTTGAAAAGTCCCATTTAATAATATTTATTACAAATGTCGCACAAAATAATCGATAAAAATATTAACAAATGAAAAAAACAGGAGCACTGTGAAGACATTAAAATTTGAAGCACCCTGTATGCCAGACCTGAAGTCGGCAGGCTAAGCGAAAAAGAAAAAACAAATGGGTCGAATAGTTTTTTATACTTAACTAATAATCCGTAAAGCCATAGAAATCAAATGGGTTAGTTCCAATAGGTGATCGTTTTCGTATGGAATTGCTGTATAATAACATTATTTTATAATTATTTTTAATTTTGAATGTGAAGATTTTCTGGTATTACTAAGATTTTTGTACTCCACAAACAATTTTTGTTCAATGCACATCAACAAATTTGAATAAAAATAGGAATGATATGAAGAAATAACAAAAAAAAACCAATGCCTGATCGGGTTTTTTCTTCTATGCCCTAATGTTAATGACATGTGGTGTCTTCTTAAATATATGTTTAAAAATTGATAGATGTATTTATGATATTTCAAAGAAATCGTCTGTGGGCGCAACAAGACTTTCGAAATCAGATTTATTGAAGTAGTTCTTATAATATAAGTGTTCGGCGACAATAATAAGGCCATTTCGGGACGTCAACAGGTGCTTCCAAATTTGTGTTAAAATATCTGAAATATAAAGTAGTGGTATTAAAAATAAAATGAGTATGGAATTATACATGTATTCTAAAAGTTATTAAGAAAAAACAAACAATAACAAAAATTATCCAGTACAACAACAACTACACATGCAAATCAAACACCGAACAATTTGATGCTAATTTCAATATTTAGCATATTTAAACTATATAAAAGGATGCATGCAAGCTCATGCAAGTTGGTTGGCATTAGTTTTGCTAACAATTTTACCTATACAGGTGAAAAAAAATGGAAAGTTTATCACTTGTGACAGGTTGGCACATGTATAAATTCCTTCTTTCAAAGAAGAAACTTGTGTAAGTTGCACCTTACAAACACGTACAAAATTTAACACTCGCGACTCGCGACCTTTGGCCTTTGTTAACATATAATATGTCAAATCAGGGTAAAATTCGATGGGAAATTCAATGGCGTTGCCAGAAAAGCGCGAAATCGTGTAAATAATTCAATATTCGCGTTTTAATTAAATTCCATATATGCAATGCGTAAGAAGGAGACTGGCATATGAGCGAGATAAATAGACACATTACGTTCCACAAGTAGTTTAATTTATAGAATTTTTTATTTGCGCTATTAATTTTATTTAAGGGAAAGATACAATGTAATATTGAGCATCGAATATAATTAAGTAAAATATCGTTATAATTGTAATGTTGGGTAAAAATTCGATTGTGGCTGTGGAATGTAATTATTTTGACTCAAAAAATAGCGGCAACTGGGCTATATAAAGCCGTACTTTTCGAGATCTCTTAGTTTTCAAAAATCCGTCATAGCAAGAAGTATTCAAGTAAACAGTGTTTAATATCGGTAGTTTTCAGTAAATGTCAAGGTGGTTCATTTTGAAATTAAATGCGGTATTGATGGCATATGTATTTTAATTTAATTGTGAAGTGTAAAATAACTTCGTGTAAATATTAATAATTAAGTGTTGAATTATCTAGCATATTTTCAGTGAATTTAGTAAAAATAAGAATTGGCAGTAGAAAATTTAATGCCGAATATGGTCAAATTTTTCTTAACTGAAACTGTAGGAAACAGTGTGAAAAACAAAACGTTTGGCTTATAATAATTCACTTTATTCCTAACTAATGAAACTTACAAAAATTGTGAGAAAGATTTTAGTCGTGTTGGCTAATTTATAGGATTTACGCCTGGAGTCTGGAAGCAATATTCCAGCGATTGGAATGTTGAATGGTGGGGTACTGTATGGTTGCCAAGTCTTGGTGGCGTGCTATAAAACTTTATTTTTTTGAAAACATCCACACTCTTCATTGCCATCCTCACAATTTTTCAATTCATTGCTACAAATATACTTTAGCATTTTATTTGAAATTTTTTCAGGCCAATATGTGCATAAATTCATTAACTGATTGGTTTCTATTTGAGCTGCCTCTACTTCTAATTAAAACAATAAATTTCTACTACATCTTGGTTCACTTTGTAAGTAAAAACAAAACAAAATTAATGCTCTCGTACATATTAAATATATCTTTAGAAAGAGCTAAAATACCATTAATAGATTAGACTAAACCATTAAAACAATTATTTCTTTGCTTTCCTTCTAGAGCTATTGACGTTACATATTCAATGATTTCTTCCAGGAATTGCTTTACAAACCCCTCTCTACTTAGTCCGGCCGTAAAAAGATTTTTGCTGTTTAAGCAATCAAATAGTCTGTCCAGTTTTGCAATGAATTCACCTGTAGATTTCGCCTTATTATTAATTTGTTCAAACTTGTTCATCTTTTTCATTCAAATAAATGAATTGCAATGTTCTTCAGTAAGTTTATGGCCCATTTTTGTCGCACTATTTTTCTCGATAGTAATGCATTTCCACGTAACTGTTCCAATGGTGCATAATATCAATTTTCAAAGGTATTCGACTTGATTTAATTACATGAGGATATCATATAATGCATAATAGGGATTTTCATTGAAATTAAGATATGGTTTAAATGTTGTTACTCCTAATCGGGAGAAACATTTTATATTATTTGGCCCTTGACCGTATACCACCACTCTAATATTTAATGCAATATTAGAACAGCAATCTAGAATTTCCTTTACTGTGTGATAAAATTTCCCCAATGATCTTGTTTCTGTAACGTAGTATGCAAATATCATTTTCTATTTGGACAACATTCCTCTTGCCATAAAGAGATAATTTTCTTTTCCAACCGCGTTTCGCAGTTCATTATATCCTAAATTTTCAAAACCAACAATTTGATCCAATTTAGAATTATAAGTTAGATTCCGCTGTATAGCGATTTTATATAAAATCAAAATATCCAATACATTTTCCCGGAAGGTTTCAATAATATTTTCATTTATAGCAACCGGTATGCATTCAGTAGGCAGTCATCTTTATATTGACCATGTAGAATGCAAATTAAATTTAAATAAATTTCTCATATATTTGTAAGAAGGATACGATACATAATATATGCGTTGTGCTAGCAATTCCTCTTTTTCATTCCATACAGCATTTGATTTTAAGATATTTTCTCGAATTCTTTAATTTCTTCGAAAACAAAGTGTGTCTTATCGATAATGATAATTGAGTGATCTCCTACACATTATCCTTAAGCGCTCCATTTGATTTTATTTATCTTAATTTTTAATTTCAACTCATTATATTTCCTCATCAAACCAGAATATCATTTGCGGTAGTAACCTACTATCTTTGCTTTCCAAAAATTGTTTGCAGAATATATTTGCGACGTCAAGATTTAATTGTTGCTACGGGAGTTCTAAAATGAATAAATCCTGTAATTGCACATCCAAGACTGACATCCTTCTTTCATAAGTTTTCCCTGAAAAATTAATATATCGACAGATTGTCATATATTGTAAATTTTTTGAATCTTTTGAGCAGACATGCATTTTTTATTGTTGGTGCGGATGCGAATTTACCATTAGAATTTCAGATCGCAGTACACTTATGCGCTTTGCAACTTTGATGCAAACAATCCTTTCGGTTCGACTTTTGTTACAAAATTAGAATTTATATAAGAACTAAAGTCGAAAATTTAGAAAAAATTTCAAAAACAATGCTCAATAATTTAAGATTCACTCATCAAAAGTCCATATACATAGGTATTCAAAGCCAAAATCCTACATTTAAAGCCAATAGTGAAAATTCAGATAAAAAATAAAAATAATAACTTAATTCATTATCCAAAACTAATCAAGTCAGTTAATACTGAAATACAAGAAAATAAGAATCACAATGAAAAATGTTTTGAATGTTCTGAGAAATAATTAAATATAAACTCCAGTCGAATTCTTCAATGTACCCCACTAGAGGCAAAAGTTCCCGCTCTTCATCGGCAAACATAAAGCGATCGATGGCAATGTTGCGAAAAATACTTTGTTGGAAGTTTGTTTCCTTGCCCCTCTAAAATTTTAGCTTCATGATCAACAAACTCACCGCATCTGTTGTGTTGCGGATGTTGTGATTGGACGATCCCCAACAATTTGAATATTTTAATAATATTTGAAATTGAACAAATATCACATAAGTAAATCTTTTCGTATGCACTCGCATACATCTTGTTTACGCTAGCCATTCTTTAGTCACATTTTCCATCAACATGAATAAAGCTCATATTCCAATTTTTGCCCACACGAATATTTTTCATTGCAGCTGGACTGTAACATAAACCCCTGAAGTTGCCGATTTCAAACACTCAACCGTGAATGTTTTCTTGTTCTTTCCCACAAATAGTGCTGGATAAACATTTTTGTTTTGCAGGAGCTTCTCGTATGAAGAAAATATACGGAGAATAGAGTGGAATATTTCGCGGCACGCGCATCTCGAAAAGATCCTAAAAGGGATAATATACTTGTTCAGGCCACACCAGTATCCCACGATGTTTCTTTAATTCCTCCTCCGATAATATTCCCAAAAAGATACAAAAGGAACACAAAGAATTTTATCTCAAGAAAATTTAAACAAAAATACTTATCTGAGGCCAGGGAACCTCCTCCCTCTATTCCAACGCCGTCCTAAAAACTTCCTCCACTGTTTTCTCACCTGAAAATAAACAAAAAATCTTATAAATAACTAATAATATTAATAAATATTACAAACTTACCATTTCTCAAGCTTCTCTCCGATTATTTATGTTGACATGTCAAAATGTCAACACATCACATCAGATGTTCTCGCCTTCGCCGCAGTCAGAGTTCAGTGCAACTCTAATGGTCTCATATGACGTCACTACGGGACGCCGCCATCAAAGTATAACAACTTTGAGAACGAGCGTTGTCAAGGCAACCGATCATGAAGCCGAAACGTAGCGGTTCGCGGCGGCTATAAAAAGGCGACGAGCTGCAGCAGAATCATCCATTCCTAGTTCAGAATTTAATCTGAACACATCAGAGTTTAATCTGATTTTTCCAACTATCCTAAACCTTATTTGCTTCCATCTAGTAGGAATTTACTAATACTGCAGAAATTTAATTCTGCTAATTCCATCCCATATCGAAGTAGGAATTTACTCCTACTGCAGAAATTTAATTCTGCTAAATCCATCCCACACCTAAGTAGGAATTTACTCCTACTGCAGAAATTTAATTCTGCTTATATTTTATCTCCCACCTGAGTAGGAATTTACTCCTACTGCAGAAATTTAATGCTGCTTATATTTCATCTCCCACCTGAGTAGGAATTTACTCCTACTGCAGAAACTTAATTCTGCTTATATTTTATCTCTCACCTGAGTAGGAATCTACTTCTACTGTAGAAATTTACTTCTGCTTTAATTTTATCCTACGTGTAAGCAGGAATCTACTCCTGCTGCAGAAACATACTTCTGTCTTTATAAATATTTTTGTATTACTGCTACCGTGCTTATACGTGTAGCACAAAACTTCTATTGGACTAATAGTGGATTCTCTCTCTTTCTTTTCAGAAATAAGGGGAACATCTTTTTGGGAATAGTATTTTTTGAATTATTGAATTTGTATTGAATTGGTAGCTTAAGGTAGGATAAGTTTTTTTGAATTCGTAATCGTAAGCTAGTTTAGTCATAAGAGAATTGAATTGTGATAATAGTTTGTAAGCAACGTACTGAATAAATTTTATATTTGAATTAAGACAAAGCTGAGTTATCCATTTACAAACCGGCACCCCCTCCTGACGTTGAGCCCAGATCTCACATTGGTCCTTTAGAGCCGGATAACTCAGCTATTCAAATATAGAATTCAGAAAAATATTGCTTATCACGTCACAGTGAGACAAACTAAGCCTCTCCATTCAAAATGCCTACAGATGACGAATGCAGTATATCTGAAGCCGGGGACGAGACCATTAGCTCAGTATTAGAGTTGGTTGAATCCCAAAAAGAGGTCAAAGATTTAATGGAAGACCTATTTAAAAGGCATCAAAGAGAAGGCAGGAAAAAGACTGTCAAATCGACAGAGAAACGTTTACAAACGTTTACCGAATATTGGAAAGAATTCCAAACACGGCATAGGGTAATTCGAAAAAGAGCGACAAAGGAAGATCGCAAATCAGAATATTTCACGAAAGAGACATTTAGTGATGTACAGGAGTATTATATTGAAAAGGCAGCAAGCATGGAAGAAGACATCGACAAATTAGCACCAAAACCATCTGTCAGCAATCCTCCCAATACACAGCCAACATCTGCTAGCACAATGTCATGCAATAGCAAGAGACTCCCCAGAATCAAGCTACCAACATTTAATGGAGAATATTCTACATGAATCTCTTTCCACGATTTATTTGACTCGGTCATACACAACAATAATAATTTGAGAGACGTTGACAAATTGTACTTCCTAAAGACTAATCTGGTGGGAGAAGCCGAAAAACTGCTCAGACACTACGAAGTGTGTGATGCAAATTACCAACCAGCCTGGCAGCTACTAAAAGAACGCTATTCAAATAAGCGAATATTAGTGAATGTACAATTAAAAAAATTATTGTCTCTTCCATCCATAAGTCATGATACCGCCGACAATATCAGAAGGCTGCTAGACAATATAACTGAAGCATTACTAGCGCTACAAAATCTGGGAATAGACACCGACAATTGGGACCCAATAATTATATATTTGACGGTCCAAAAATTACACCCAGACACGCACCAATTATGGGAACAAAGCCTCCACAATAGCACCGATTTACCCCAATTAAAGACACTAAAAAAATTCCTAGAATCTCGTTTCCGAACATTAGAAATGATAGGAAACAAAACTACGTCATCAACGACACAGAGAAAACCATTCTCTCCCAAACCCACCTATGGACTCTTGAACAATACTAAGAGCTCAAAACAAATACACCCACCTACAAAAACATACTCTTGCAGCCATTGCAAAGGAAATCATATAATATTCCACTGTCCGATATTCAGTAATTTGACCACCCGACAACGTCACGAAGTTGTCACAAATAAGCATTTATGTAAAAACTGCTTATCACCCAACCACAATTTAACAAATTGCACTAGCAACAAAAAGTGTTATCATTGCCAGAAAAATCATAAAACATTGCTTCATTATGAGCAAAAACAGTCGGTGACAAAATCACCCAATCAATCCGCCCAAAAATTAAATATGGAAGCAAGTCCACCCACCTGTAGAAATGATGAACAACAAGTTCAAAATTTTCTAACAGCAAACATGAAAAGAGCTCTGCTCTCTACAGCTCTGATCAATGTCACTGCTGCATCCGGAATCACGATGACATTCCGAGCACTAATAGATTCCGGGTCGCAAGTCTCTATTATGACAGAGAAAACCTTTAAGCGTCTCCACCTTAAAGGATCTCCAACCACCCACCAACTTATCGGACTTGGTACAACTCCCACCAAGACAGCTTTAAAACAAGCAACTGTCACAATCAACTCAATACATACTAAGTTCAAAATAGAGAGCAATATGCTCGTGATAAGAAAAATCACTGAATTATTGCCAGCTCAAACCATCGAAGTGTCAAGTTGGAGACACATTATCAACCTCCCACTAGCAGACCCTAGATTCTCAGTTCCAGGAGAAATCGACATCTTGCTGGGAGCAGATGTCTATGCAGCCATTATCAAAAATGGCATAAGGAGAGGAGCTGGCAACACTGCAACAGCCCAAAACACTGAACTGGGCTGGATTCTGATCGGAGCAGTACCAGAAACTAAAAGCATGATAACTACCATGCTATCCACCCACACCATGATCAATACTGATTTAGACAGTCAGTTAAAAAGATTCTGGGAATTGGAGGAATGCTCTGCTGCACCAGCACTATCCCCAGAAGACCAGCTGTGCGAGAAGCTTTACCAGAAGACCACAAAGCGCCTGTCTTCTGGAAAATATGAGGTTAGTCTACCCTTCAAAGACTGCAGCATTCCCCAACTTGGGCAGTCTAGAAACATGGCTGTCAAACAATTCTTGCAGCTTGAAAAAAGATTCGCCAATAATCCTGAATTATTCAAATTATACAAAACTTGTATTGAGGAATACGACCATCTCAAACATATGAAACTTATCCCACATACACAATTACTAGCAGAAAATAAAGCATGTGACAAGATCACATACTACTATTTACCCCACCATGCAGTGCTCAAAGAGAGCACCACTACAAAGCTGCGAATTGTATTCAATGCATCTGCACGTACCTCTAATGGTAGATCATTGAATGAACAATTATTGATTGGACCTACAATCCAACCAACGCTTTGGACCACCTTATTGAGATGGCGTCTGTACAAATTTGCTTTCACTGCAGACATTGAAAAAATGTACAGGATGATTCAGATAAAACCTGAACATCAACATTACCAAAGAATAGTTTGGAGAAACTCACAAGGAGAAGAGTTAAAGGACTACGCTCTGACTACAGTTACCTTTGGTACAGCACCTGCACCATATCTTGCTATTAAAACTTTGCAGCAGCTAGCAAAGGATGAAGCAAGTAACTATCCCCTCGCTGCGAAGAGCATCATGCGCGACTTTTACGTAGACGATTTGGTCTCAGGCGCACACGGTCTAAACGAAGCTCAGCAACTACAACACGAGCTTATCGCAACCCTAGCCAAAGGAACTTTCAACCTACGCAAATGGACTGCTAACCATCATGAGTTACTCAAACATATACCACTAGAACACCGAGAGTTGAAAACAAATTTGGAATTCTCTGAACATGAGTCTATAAAAACTCTCGGCATTCATTGGTATCCATCTACCGACCACTTCTCATTCAAAACCAATGTTCCTGAGCCAAAACCCACGTATACGAAACGGATAATTTTATCTGAGGTTTCCTCTCTTTTCGATCCACTGGGATGGTTAGCTCCTTGTGTTATCACAGCCAAAATACTGATCCAAAAACTCTGGCTCTCAAAATGTGATTGGGACGATGCTGTGCCGACAGATATATCAAGAGAGTGGAATCAATTCAAAGATCAATTACACAACATACAGAAAATACAAATTCCACGATGGCTAGGCTATCAGCCTAACACAACAGCGATGGAGCTACATGGTTTTTGCGATGCATCTATTCATGCCTACTCAGCAGTTCTATACCTGAAAATACAGGAGAACTCTAGAGTCCAATTAATAACAGCAAAAACCAAAGTAGCTCCCATTAAACCAGTCTCACTACCACGTTTGGAACTGTGTGATGCTGTCCTGCTTTCTCGGCTTATCAGACAAGTCAGCATCGATTTAGAACTAGAGAAAGTAAAGGTTGTAGCCTGGACAGACTCCAACATAGTTTTGGCATGGCTACACAAACATCCCTCCACATGGAAAACATTCGTAGCCAATCGCATCTCCGAAATCCATGAAAATATTCCACAAGCTATTTGGAAACATGTCTCATCCAAAAACAATCCCGCGGATGTAGCATCAAGAGGCATTCTGCCAAGCATCTTAGTCTCTGCATCGATGTGGTGGAATGGCCCAGACTGGCTACATCAAGATGAGGAATTCTGGCCTCAACAATCGTCAGATCTACAGACTCAATTAGAATATAAAAAATCAAAAGTTCTCACTAACATTATCGATGATCAAATGATTTTACTAAATAAATATTCTTCATTTCAAAAAACTATCAGAATAACTGCATACTGTTTTAGATTTATTAACAGCATGCGAAAAACATATCCCTCTACTCAGTATTTATCTGTCTCCGAATTAAAAAAGGCAGAACGATGCCTAATTAAACTTCTCCAAAAAATCTGCTTCCCCTCCGAAATTGTTCAACTACAAAAAGGGCTTCCCCTTCCTAAAAAAAGTCGAATCCTGTCTCTCAATCCTATACTTGACTCTGAAAATATCCTACGAGTTGGAGGTCGTCTCACACAGTCTCAATTAAATTACGACCAACAGCATCCAATCATCCTCCCTAATAACCATCACCTAACCAACATTCTGATAGATCATATTCACCTTTATACCCTACACGGAGGCACCCAAACAATACTGAGTACTTTAAGAAACCATTATTGGTTACTAAATGCACGCAATACGATTAGACATCGCATTCACAAATGTGTTGACTGTTTTCGGTTCAACGCTAGACCTAGCTCTCAGCTAATGAGGTCTCTGCCCTCAGCTAGAATCAGTATATCGTTACCATTCCAACACACTGGGGTAGATTACGCAGGTCCGCTTGATATGAAAACGTCAACACTGAGAGGAGCGAGAATAACTAAGGCTTATATTTGTCTGTTCGTTTGCTTGGCCACCAAGGCCATACATTTAGAGCTCGTCTCTGATTTGTCAACACCGGCTTTCATAGCCGCCCTGAAGCGATTTGTCGCACGGAGGGGCCTCTACTCTCGAATCTACTCGGACCGAGGCACCAACTTCGTTGGAGCTAACAGACTCTTACAGTCAAATTTAGAAAAATCGATCAAAGCAATCGAAACTGATCTAGCCAGCGAAATTGCAAACCAAAGTATATCTTGGCACTTTAACCCTCCTGCAGCACCTCACTTTGGAGGCTTATGGGAAGCCGGTGTAAAATCCACCAAGCGCCATCTTTACAAAACCATTAAAGAGGCGAAGCTCACTTACGAAGAACTATACACTGTTTTAGTTCAAATTGAGGCATGTTTAAATGCCAGACCTCTTTCCCCTCTGTCAAACGATGCAACTGACTACAATATCCTCACTCCCGGACACTTCCTAACCGGTCGACATAACCTCACTACTTGTGAACCTCCCCCATTCAATCCTCTCCAACATCCTCTTAAAATATGGCAACTTATCCAATCGCTCTCCTACAACTTCTGGAGACAATGGTCACGAGACTATCTCCATACTCTGCATCAAAGACACAAGTGGAAAGTTGAGAAGGAAAATCTAGAAATAGGTACTCTCGTTCTAATAAAAGACGACCAAATACCTATTGGAAAATGGCCATTAGGTAGAATAATAGATATCCATCCTGGCCACGACAACTTAGTGCGAGCAGTAACTATCCAAACACCAAAAAATATTCTCACCAGACCAATTACAAAAATCTGCCCTCTCCCTTTAACATCTACCCCTCAATATTAATTTTAAAATCCCCACCAAAATTCACTGCTCTCTGGCATCACCAAATTTCAAAACTTGCCGTTATATTTGAATATAAACAAGTTCAGAATCCGCCAAAAGGTCATTCCAGTTCTAAAAGTTGTCAAGTGCGGTTTTAATTTTCGTTTTTTTTTTCATTTTTTTTGAGTTTATTTTTTCTACTATGGAGGAACTTCTAGAAATTTTCAATTCCGAATCTTTGGATTCGATGGATGTTGGGCTAACACCAACACCTCCGGAGCTCTTAATCCCTCCAAGGAAAATAAGGCCTGTCAGCCCACTACCTCCAACACCAAAAAAAGGTCGAAAAATCAAGTCGGCCATCGTCCGACCTCCACCTCACGAGGTCGTACCCGTGAAAAAACTTCTCGGGCCATTCGAGTCTAGGCCAGTCTCACCCGAAGTGAAAAGGCTACAAAGAGGACCCAAGCCAAATGACAGTTTGAAGTTTAAGTCAAGGGCTAGAGAACATCATCCAGAAGTTCGAGTCCACACGCAGCCACGACTGCCTGTAGTAGCTCGGGGTACACCAAAGAGCCTCAAATCAAGGCATAGCAACTATAGTAGAGAGGTACGGATCCCTCTCGAACAACAATCCGCAGCACCTAGTATGCCAATTCTATGTGACACAACGTCCCATATCAACACATCGAATCTCACGAATGAGAAAGATCGCAACCCTGGAGTGCAGACTAAAGCAACAAGTGCCATCAACACTACAACATTCAAAAGGTCTTCAACAAAAGGGAGTAATCCACCGGCGGAAGAGGCTACGCTAAAATCACTACCTGAACTAATGGATCTTCCGATCAGTCCACCAGTCCAATTCCGAGACCATCCACCAAACCACATCGAAGTGACTAATCCAGGGATTCCAGTTGACTTAGCCGGACGCATTATGGCTACTCCCATCATGATCAAACTATTAGAAAATGCCACTGTACCATGGGATAACATAAAAAGGGCAAAAAAGTTTTATCGTTTCCAACTCCCTGGTGACGTCGTCATAAAGGTTACCATTAAAAAAGGAGTATTCCACTTCTTTAAACAAGAAACGGTAAGTCAACACTTTTATTAAAATATATATAACAATTATATAAAATAATAAGATATACATATATACATTAATTGCCTCTTCAATTTTGAGGCGGGAAGATGTTCAGGCCACACCAGTATCCCACGATGTTTCTTTAATTCCTCCTCCGATAATATTCCTAAAAAGATACAAAAGGAACACAAAGAATTTTATCTCAAGAAAATTTAAACAAAAATACTTATCTGAGGCCAGGGAACCTCCTCCCTCTATTCCAACGCCGTCCTAAAAACTTCCTCCACTGTTTTCTCACCTGAAAATAAACAAAAAATCTTATAAATAACTAATAATATTAATAAATATTACAAACTTACCATTTCTCAAGCTTCTCTCCGATTATTTATGTTGACATGTCAAAATGTCAACACATCACATCAGATGTTCTCGCCTTCGCCGCAGTCAGAGTTCAGTGCAACTCTAATGGTCTCATATGACGTCACTACGGGACGCCGCCATCAAAGTATAACAACTTTGAGAACGAGCGTTGTCAAGGCAACCGATCATGAAGCCGAAACGTAGCGGTTCGCGGCGGCTATAAAAAGGCGACGAGCTGCAGCAGAATCATCCATTCCTAGTTCAGAATTTAATCTGAACACATCAGAGTTTAATCTGATTTTTCCAACTATCCTAAACCTTATTTGCTTCCATCTAGTAGGAATTTACTAATACTGCAGAAATTTAATTCTGCTAATTCCATCCCATATCGAAGTAGGAATTTACTCCTACTGCAGAAATTTAATTCTGCTAAATCCATCCCACACCTAAGTAGGAATTTACTCCTACTGCAGAAATTTAATTCTGCTTATATTTTATCTCCCACCTGAGTAGGAATTTACTCCTACTGCAGAAATTTAATTCTGCTTATATTTCATCTCCCACCTGAGTAGGAATTTACTCCTACTGCAGAAACTTAATTCTGCTTATATTTTATCTCTCACCTGAGTAGGAATCTACTTCTACTGTAGAAATTTACTTCTGCTTTAATTTTATCCTACGTCTAAGCAGGAATCTACTCCTGCTGCAGAAACATACTTCTGTCTTTATAAATATTTTTGTATTACTGCTACCGTGCTTATACGTGTAGCACAAAACTTCTATTGGACTAATAGTGGATTCTCTCTCTTTCTTTTCAGAAATAAGGGGAACATCTTTTTGGGAATAGTATTTTTTGAATTATTGAATTTGTATTGAATTGGTAGCTTAAGGTAGGATCAGTTTTTTTGAATTCGTAATCGTAAGCTAGTTTAGTCATAAGAGAATTGAATTGTGATAATAGTTTATAAGCAACGTACTGAATAAATTTTATATTTGAATTAAGACAAAGCTGAGTTATCCATTTACAAACCGGCACCCCCTCCTGACGTTGAGCCCAGATCTCACAATACTATAGTTTATTGTATTAAAGAAAAAGTTAATCTTACAATAAAAAGAAAAAAATCTTTCCCATTCATCAGAAAACGGTGGTGTTTTTAGGAATTTATTTCCATTCATTTCCTAATTTTTCTCACGCAATACAACACGGACCATGGCTGAGAAGTAAAGTTCGCATCGGACCTAAGTTGGAAACCTTAATATGTTAATTGTTGTTAAAGTGGGCGCAATCTCAGAGGTCTGCGTTTGGGATTATTATTCTAGCTGTCGCATCTTTATACGGAGTATTAAGTTATCTCTGGAATTACATTTAATGATCAATGCTAAAAATGTTAGACATATTAGGTGGTGCAAAAGTGGTAGCAGACGGCAGCAGATCTGTGGAAATATGTGTACAACTTTGTTAATACCAGGATAATTCCAGAGCGCTTTCTCTTAGAGTGCTCAAATTCTGCACATGGGTGTTTTTACAAAAATGTACTTAAATTTATTTTTGAAAATGGAACTAATCGGGCAATTCATTCGTAGAGTTGCCATAAAAAAATTTCGCATGTCTCTATACCCGTAGCCGTAGAGTGCTTAAATTTAAAACGTTCAGAAAGAATGAATCATCCTAAATGGTTCAATAGAGGTCTATTTAGACTTGAAAATGCTAAATCAGAGCACATAAAAAATTCAAATTGTCTGAAAGTCCAGAAGATTTAACTAACTTCCAAAGATTACGAAGAGAATGTGCTCCATCTCAGTAGAACGTCAGTAATATATGGATTTTTTTTGCAATCTTATACTGCATAAATTAGCTTCTGAAAAGATTTCGTTTACTTAACTTCTATTAAATATGCACTTGAAAACTCAACTCGATTTATTCGCCTATGATTTCTTCACAGCTGTCAAAATTTTGTCAACTGATATGACGCAATGAAAAAAGAAGATGGAACATACCTTCTTACTCTTTATACCAAGCGAAGAGAATATGAATTTTTCCATAGGTTTTTTGTATAGGCAATATATTTGGTCTATAAATGCTGGTATAAAATCAAATAGTAATGCGTTTTGGTTTTTTATAAACTCGAAACGAAAAAAATTGGGCTTTCCTAAAGTTTTGCATTATGACAATAATAGATTCATCAAAACTCGGCTCTATTTTACTTGATGATGCTAATGTACTTAATACCCTTAAAGATTTTAAATATAGTTCTAATGTTTATGCTGAAGGAATTTACTCATCTTTACTTAATAATTGCGCTAATTCGTTGTCTTGCGGTCTAACCAAAATTTTTAATTTATCTTTGAGTATACTATTCAATTTTTAGATGAATGGCTATGAATATACATATGCAATACATAAGTCTGAGCCTAAAAACTTGGTATTCAATTATCGGGGAGTATCCATTATGAATAATATTGCGAAAGTGTTAGATTCCTTGGTTAATTAAAAATTATTCATTCTAGTTAAAGAAATTAGAGCACAACAGCAACACGATTTCATTACTGGCAGATCATGAATATCTAATTTGGCCATATTCTCGAATTACACTTTAAATGAAATAGAAGATGATAATCAGGTTGATGGAGTGTACACTGATTTTACCAAAGCATTTGGCAGTGTTTGTTTATCAGTGTAGATTTTCAAGCTGAGTTGCTTGGTTTTCATTAATCTATTCTTGATTGGATTTCATCATATTCATGTAATCGAAAACAATTTATCAAAATGGTACACCTTAAATCTAGAATAATCAATATCAACTCAAGTGTTCCTCAGGGTAGCCATTTGGGTCCTTTACTATTTGTCTTATTTATTAATGATGTAGTTAATCATATTCACTTTATCAACTTGCTAATTTTCGCTGATGATCTCAAACTTTATGCTAGAGAAATATCTACAAATGATACTGCTTCAAAGTGACATTGATAATTTTTGTGTTTGATGTAATACTAATAAACTTGACCTTAATATTTCAAAATGTAAGACCGTCTCTATCCATATAAAGTTAAATCGAGACATATTTAATTATAAAATCAATAATAATCCTCTTCGGAGAATTAGTGAAGTAAAGGATTTGGGGGTTACATTTGATAGAAAATTATCTTCCCGCATATTGATTCGATTGTCTTTAGAGCAAACAGAAACATAGGTCTCTTAAAACGGCATTCTCGAATATAGTAATTTGGGTACTTTGAAATTCATTTATTTTTCATTATTGACGCCTGTACTTGAGTATGTATCCGCTGTTTGGTGTCCATTTTATGATAGTCATATAGACCGAATTGAGTCTGTTCAGAGATCATTTTCTAAATCTGCTTTATTTGTATCTCATTTTCAAACTAATATTACTCCACAGTATCGTACAAAATGTCTGCTTTTGTCGACTTTAGAACTCAGAAGGCAAACAAGCTTTGCCCTTTTTATTAGAGATATTCTCTCATATAAAATAAAATGCACTAAGCTTTTGTCTAATTATGGTTGTTAAAAAGTAATTTAAAATTGTATTTCTTAATTTAATTCGGTGTACCATCTTGCTGATTTAACAATGTTTAGTGCCACTTTCAAAAAAGTCATTTTTGACAATTATAACTATTGAATAATATATGCATATTATTGTACTCAATCTTTGTTATTTCCGTTTCCTTTTTCTTTTTATACTGTTATAATATTATTTTTTTTTTTTGTAGTTCTTGCCACTTGTTACGATTATAGTTAAATACATCAAATGTCTATAAGATTTATACCTCTGTAGACAAATAATAACTTTTTTTTTTTTTGTATATTAGTAGGTATGGCTCTTTTATTGATTGGCTCTTATAAACATTATCGTCAAATAAATAGCAAAAGGCTAAGAAAATCGAAAAGGACGCCAGCTGTACTGAAAGTTATAAAAAGTTAATAGGGACAATTAAAACAATTAGAACAAACAAATGACACAAAATAACAACGAAACTACGCAAAAACGGAAACAAACGACACAAAATTCTCAAAAGAAACTAAAATAGGCAACAAAAATTTTGAAAAAGATCTGAAGGATAGACAAAAATTTAAAACCGGTCCTAATTTTGACAATTAGGTAAGTGGCAGTTCCAGGAAGTTCTAATTTTTATTGTTTTATTGTTATTGTCGTGGGAAAGCATTTTTCGAGTTAGTTTAATAGTTCTACTAATAAATTATAGTGTTTTAAGTAAAATAAAAGTAAAATATTGATAAAAATAAACAGCGATTGCTAAAAATTTATCATACTCCAATGCCGGTTTGTTTCGTTATAATTGAATTGCTACATGGGTATTACATTATCTTAGCCATACAAATAAATTCCATTAGACTTTGCAAAGTCGGGCAAATGAAGAACGTGTGAAATAGGGTGCCTTCATTAGCACAAACTATGCACCACGTCCTCTGAAGTCGCCGGTCGGCAATGATTAAGATGCGTTAAGCTGTAATTTTTTTTTTATATGATTTCTGTTCATTGCTACTCATTCATAATGTAGAATACATGAAGTGATCACTTCTATTAATTTGCACACTCTAAAATCATAGCTAAGCTGAGTTTTCTAAAGTTCACCCCAAAAGATGTCCTAGATTTCCTGCATTTAATTCTAATGAGAGATACTTCGCCCCTAATTTGAAGATGCCAAATAAAGAAAATGGAGGTTATCTTTAAAGTATACTGCAACACCACCATCATGTCTGCACTTTTCTCCTTTCTTCTAACAAGGCTAATTTTTATAAGCTCATCCGAAGGACAAGTTTCGACAACATGATATTTTTTTTACAAAATGCCCATATTATTATGATAACGGAAGTAAAGTGTATTTCTAGAAAAAAAAGAATAGGTACATACATGGGAAAATAAATATTTATTCATGTTTCGGTGCATATTAGGTACTTATTTACGCTTCATATCTGTAAATTCATATATTTGTAGATAAGTATACATACCTGGAAGTGAAGAAAATTACAGACATTGAGAAAAAATGCTGTTGATGGCATAAAATATTTATAAAACAGATTATGTCTAATAAATAATACTAGGCTTTGCAACCTGTACCCAAACTGAGAACTACCTTTATTTCTCAGATTGCCATTTTTCTGTTAGGAATAACTGAAATATAATGAAACATTTTCAGAATCCAAACCCATTTAAAAATGAAATATGTACAGGTACAATGTTTATCCTTACAACTAATATATATATGCCACATATAAACCACGTAATATGAAATGCCCCTGCTTTTGACACCATTTATTCCAAATATTTAAATTGTTCTGGCAAAAATTCATAAGCGGAATAATGGTCTTAAGTTGGATAGTGAAGTGTTTGCCTAAGGCAAAGAAGAATACGAAATAAAGTTATTTTGTGGATAGGATAGACAGAGGAAAATTTAAAAGCAAAAGAGGGCTGGTTCATCTTGACTTTCTCAAGGTATATTTGTGTATCAAAAAGTGGTCTACAAAGAAAATGAAAACATCCCAAGAGTGCGATAACGTTTTTATATCAGACGCATTTCGTTTACGGGATAATCTCTAGGAAATTCTTCTGACCTTTAAAATGAGGTTTGCAGTTAGTGAAGATTACATTGAATATTTGAACATTATATTACACAGCCGCCTGACGTCATTTAATGCAATTAAAAAGCTCTAACGGAGTAGCGAGAGAAAATTTTTGTGAAAATATTGACAAATTACTTGCCTTAGGGCTACTTTAATGAGACAGTACTTCTACAAAAATATGACGACAGTCGCACGCAAAGTTGCGAAGATAGTCTGTATACTATTAAGCTCTTAGTTTTAAGACTCCAAGGTGCTTAGATATGATGAAATCATTTTGAATCAGGACCATAATGATGACTACGTTCTCCCCTTTTAACTAATTATATTTTCCTAACAGGAACTTTGTATAAAGAGGATAGTTTAAAAGTATGCTTTCAAAACTTACATTAACTAACATTTCTCAAAAGGATGAATGCAAAAAAAAAAAAAAAAGATCTTTACCAAAATATCATTATCAAATTAACATTTCCCAAAACAATGAAATTTAAACATTCGTAGTAAAAAAAGCAGACATCCTCTTTTTCCTACTAGTTTTTGGAACTATTTTTATTTGAATGAAACTAATATTTCCAAAACGGCAATGACAACTGGCATCGTTTTTTTCGCACGCATTAGTGCATATGGCCATCTCTGTTCGGCTCACAGTAACGCAGAGTGGAACTGCATGAAACTAGGCTCTATACTATTTTCACGCTGCCATTTCCAAAAGCTTGCAAACTGGAATTTGGAACTACTAGCATGTAAATGGAAAAAGGTGGAAAAAGCTCTTTATCGTAACTAACATGCTTTACTATTATTTTCTGATTTAATATTATTTGTTAATACTAATAAAACAAGAGGTACTCTTTGCGAAGTCTTATTTAAAAACCAAAAAAAGTACGTAAAGTTTATTGTTGATTTAGCGTTGTTATGGCGATTTCTTACTTTAATTTCAAAGTTCGAATTTCACTCTGCGCTGTATTGTGAAAACCTTCGCACTAGACTCAAAGCTCACTTTGCTCCACTATGTTCCACTCTGCATTGTGAATACGGCATAAGTCTTGGCATAATAGAATCCATAATTTAATTTGTGCAGATCACGTACGCTTTTACAGAACTCTAACTGAATTAAAAAGAAAAGAAATTCTTTCGTTAAGGGTGAAATTGAAAAGGTTCAATATGGTCGACCTCCAGTTCTAAGAAAACAAAAATTATTTAAAATATGAGCGCATCGAAAGAATTCTGAGCCCAAAATTCGATTATGACGAATGTAATCTTTTATTTGTTTTAGCTAAAACTTTAAATTGAAAGTACTTAAATACCTATCTTAGATATTAATTATTAAAAACATTCTTACCTCCGTACTTTTAAAAAATATAATTATGATTTACATGAATTTGATGAATTTGAAAAAGTCTTGTATTTAAAATTTCAATTTCATTTCTCTAACTCCGATCTTTGGATTATGCTTTTTTATTGTTCACTCGACGTTTCGGGTTTTGATTAGTACCCTTCTTCAGGAGTTAGCTACATTAGAATACAAGATAGTATTGTGTACAATTAAAATATTTGATATTCTCACCTTTGTTCTTGGTATGATGAAAAATTTTTTAAAAATATTATTGAAACATATTTCACAAAAAAATCATACATCATAGACCAGATCAAGAACATAACCAGCTGGAAAACTCCAATCAGCTGTAAACCATCATTTCTATAACGAAATTTTAACTTATACAAATGGCAAATATGTGACTCCAAATGGAAAATATGAGTCTAAAAATGAGGCGTGCAGCTCATTTCACGCAACATATTTACCTATGTAAACAGATATTTGGAAAAGATCGTTTTGGCACATAGTTTTTGAAAATCGGCTTTTTGTCTTTGGTCTCGTTGGAATTCGCAAAATGTCATTTTGTGAAATGAGCTTTTGTAATACGCCTTTAAGGAAAGCGTCCTTTTACCAAACGTATTTAGGGGAAGTGTAATATAATCGTGAAAGAACCCTCTCGGATTCATAGTTGGAATAAGTTTAGCTAACTAAGCGTGATATTACTTTAATAAATTAGGGGTTCTATCTGTCAAAGGAAGCATTGTTCTAATATTTGTATTCAAAATATTGTATTTAAATCGATCATAAAAATCGGTTTTAGTAGGAGAATAGAAGTATTTTAGAACTTTTATTTTTAACGATTCTAAATTAAATCGTAAATACAAGAGGAAAAGAATCGCCTCGTCCGGGATTGGAAACCGGGACCTTCCACTTTTTATTTATGATATAATTTAGAATCATTAAAAATAAAATTCTTAGAATTTTTCTATTCTCCACCTATGACCGATTCTAAAAACTGTGAGTTCGATTCCCGCAAGGGAAATATAAACAAAATTGAAAAATTTACAATTTCTTTGTGCGCTTTCACCGTTACTGGTTAATTCCTAGACAAAATCAAGAAATACAATAGGGAAAAGCATATCTGTCTCGTCAGCTTAGAGGTAAGAGCAGTCCCAGACGAGGCGGTTGTCATTTTTCTCTTGTATTTGCGATTTAATTTAGAAACTCTATAAAAACTGAAAAACCGCTACAAAAATTTGGTATCGATTCTGCGACTCCTAAATGAAATCATCAATATTCGATCCATTAGGATGGTTGGCACCAATCATCATTATTGCACAAATATTTATCTAAACATTGTGGTTAACAAAATGCTCATATGACGAAAGGCTAGCACATACGACCACTGCTAAATGGAAAGAATTTAGAGAGAATCTAGAAGATATCAAGGAACTCAGAATACCAAGATGGATAAATTACTCACATACGTCGAAAAACCTAGAACTGCATGGATTTTGCAACAGAAAAGGCTTTTGCGAGTGTCGTGTACTTAAGAATTATCATTGAAAATGGCTCAATATTCTCACATTTATTCACTTCAAAAATTAGAGTTGCTCCCACAAAAACCATTTCACTCCCAAAACTCGAGTTGTGTGGAGCTGTCCTTCTAGCAAGAGTAATCAAGCAGATCAAAATCAACCTAAAGTTGACAGACAGTTCCACATTCGCGTCATCAGACTCAGAAATCCCGTCATGGGTACAAAAGCAGCCATCATGCTGGAAATCATTTGTCGCCAACAGAGCACCTGACATCCAGGAAGTTATCGATCCACGATTATGGCGTTATGTGCCTTCAAAATCAAATCCAGCAGATTGCGCTACAAGGGTGGTTTATCCAAAGGTACTTCTCCAATCCAAGCTTTGGTGGAATGGACCAAATTGGTTGCAAGAACCGACGGAAAAATGGCCAGAACAACCCAGTTTGAACAAGTGCTATGTGCTTGAAATTCGCCCAATCAAAGCATTGGCTTGTACTAGCGAAGAAGTCAGCTGGCTCACAAAATACTCTTCGCTCCCCAAATTAGTGAGAATCATAGCATCTTGCAAAAGATTCTACACAAAATCTAAAACAACATCTGCACAAAGAAAAAAGAAATATCTCACATTTGTTGAGTTACAAGAAGCTGAAAATACGATTCTATCCATTGTAAAGGGTTTTCCAATAAGAGGTGTTATTTTGATATTCAAAGCAAAATACCACTTTTTGAGATAAATGATCGGATTTTTATTTTATTATAAAGGGGAAGGTATGCCGTTAATAATGGAAAATAACATCAGCCAAATGATCACCACGACCACGCATACAGGACCATATCCTTTTCATGAAATTTTCGATAACCAAATCGCAAAGTGGCTGCACCATGTCCTCGATAGCCTCAGGAATTCCATCTTTGAGGTCTTGAATCGACGCTCGGCTATTGGCGTAGACCTTCTCTTTCACGTGGCCCCAAAGGAAGAAGTCGCAAGGTGTTAAGTCACAAGATCTCGGTGGCCAATTGTGATCACCTCTTCGAGAGATAACACGGTCCGGATACTTTTCCCGTAAAAGATCAATGGTTTCGTTGCTTGTATGACACGTAGCGCCGTCTTGTTGAAAGTAAACGTTGTCCGGATCAATATCATCCAATTCCGGCCATAAAAAATCATTAATCATCTGTCGATAGCGCAATCCATTCATCGTAACTGTTGCTCCAGCTTCATTTTCGAAAAAGTAAGGTCCAATGACCCCGCGGGACCATAAACCGCAACAAACAGTCACACGTTGAAGATAGAGAGGCTTTTCAACAATAACTCTTAAGTTTTCCGAGCCCCAGATGCGACAATTTTGCTTGTTGACGAAGCCATCGAGGTGGAAATGGGCCTCATCACTCAAGATGAGTTTTCGATGGAATTCCGGATCATTTTCATGCATTTCAAGGACCCAATCAGCAAAGACTCGACGTTGTTGATGATCAGCCGGCCTGAGTTCTTGTGTTAACTGAACTTTATAAGCCTTAAGACCCAAGTCTTTATGCCAAAGACGGTGTAATGACGTTTGTGGAATGCCTAATTCCAAAGAACGACGAGGAATGGACAAACCTGGGTTTTCTTCAACACTTTCGGCTACAGCAGCAATACTCTCCGCTGTTCTTGAGCGAGATGCACGGGGTTTTATTCTTCACTTCAATATCTTGTCCCGACAGCTCGAATTTTTCTACCAATTTCTGTATTGCGGTCCGACAAGGTGCTTCACGACGCCCCAAAAATGTTCGAGTTTTACGAACCGTCTCTGCCACATTTTCACCATTTTTATAGTGAATTGTAATAATTTCAGTGCATTGTTGAATCGTGTATCGTTCTATTTTTATTAATGGTGTAGTTCCTACTTGTCCAATGTCAAAAAATGACAGCTCCAAAGGTGACATCTACCGAAATAGCGGGCTAATTAAAATAACACCTCTTATTGGAAAACCCTTTACAATACCTTGCTTTTCCAAACGAGTTTCAATGCCTCAATGACAACAAACCAGTTTCCAAGGCCAGCTGAATTCTCCCATTTAATCTTTATGGGCAAGAATCAACTTACTCGAGTCGGCGGCAGACTAGAAAGATCTCTTCTAAACTATAATCAAAAACACCCAATTATTCTGCCAAATAACCATTATGTGACTCATGTCATCTTTGATCACACACATCGTTACACTCTACATGGAAGCACTCAACTTCCTCTGAATATATTACGAAATAAATACTGGCTGCTAAATGCCAGAAATACCATTCGCCAGAGAATAAGAAAATGCATTCCATGTTTCAAAGCGAAGCCAATGCCGTCTACTCAAATTATGGGAAATCTCCCTGCAGCTCAAATTACTCCAGCGCTACCATTCGAACACACTGGAGTCGATTACGTCGACCCTATTGACATCAAAACGTCAAGATTTTGAAATGATAAAATTACAAAAGGCTATTTATGTATATTTGTATATATGGCTACCAAGGCCATCCATATTGAAGTCGTGACCGATTTGATGACGACGGCATTCATCGCAGCATTGAAGCGATTCATAAGTCGCCGAGGCTTATGCTCCCATATATATTCTAATTGCGGCACCAACTTTGTCGGCGCCAGCAAGAATTTATCAAGTCAGTTCAAAAATACTTTAAAGGAATTACACATGATAGTTCCATTACAGGCATTATATGGCATTTTTAACCCGCCCTCAGCGCCATATTTTGGCGGATTATGGAAGGCTGGAGTAAACGCAATAAAAACACATATGAAACGCACTTTGCGAAATGCCATATTGACATTTGAAGAACTGCAAACTGTAACCCGTCAAATTGAAGCAAGTGTAAATTCCCGACCGCTGTCTCCACTATCTAATGATCCAACCGATTCAAATGTGTTAACTCCAGGGCACTTTGTGGTCAACCGAAACATAACGGCTGTATCAGAGCCATCTCTGTCCGAGAACATCACCTCCCAACACACAACAATTTTGGAAACAATGGTCAAAGGAGTATCTGCAGAATTTACAATACCGCAAAAAAATAACAGACTGCTGAAAATAACATACAAATCACCGATTTGGTTCTAATTCAAGACCATCACTTTCCTACCATAAAATGGCTGATGGTGATGGGTCGAATAATTCAAACTTACCCCGGACATGAGAGGAGGCTTAGAGTAGCACCTGTGAAAACACCTAATAATCAAGTAATTCGACCAATTACTAAATTATATAAGCTCCCCATATAAACCAATCCTTTCAAGAAAAAGATACCACAAGATTCTAAAATTTACTCGCTCAAATATATAATAATTTGTATAAAGTAAACCAACCCACACGGTTTAGTATGAATTAGGAGTAGCTCATTGCCCCTTGTGACCAGACGCATCAGCACAACAATTTCACGACGAAATAATTATTTGTCAATCATGAACCCAATTATCAATATAATAATACTGCATCAGTAATTCATACGTCGTATCAGCAAAGAGTGAAGCAAACCCAAACCTTATCAACCTCCATTTAAGGTAGTGCCAGCCACAAAGGAGATCCAAGAGATGGCCAAGGACCCAGGCACTCGTATCCAAACCTACCCCCGAAGGCCATCATTTGGGACATGAAAAAAACAATATCATTGAATATCCCATTCGTCCAAAACGAGCTAACCATGGAGAAGGCACCAGCCAAGCTCCACCTAGTTCTAAACGAACAAAAAGGGACACAAAACTATTGGATCAGTTAATGCCAGCTGTGGCTCCAGTAGTACCAGTAGTGGCTCCAGTGGTGACAGCAGGAGCTCCAGTAGAGCCAGCCGTGGCTCCAGTGATGCAAGCAGTAGCTCCAGTGATGCCAGCAATGGCTCCAGAACCATATACCACAAGTCATCCACCACAACGTCCACCTGCGAATTTTATTGTAGATCTACGACTATGGGAGGAAATCCGCCATCAACCGGTACCTTGGTGGAGAGCGCTCTCCACAAAAAGGTGCTTTCGCATGGATACCGATGAAGAAGATACCTTGCGTTTTCTAAAACAACTGACGCAAAAATTCGTATTCGTCTCCAAAGAAAAAAGAGTAAGTAAGTATACCTGGTTATAGTTTATTTTTTATCTGAATTCACTAATAATTAAACTTCAAATTTTAAAAAACAACACCATATTATAACACAAGTTACTCATAAGTCCACTTAAGGTCATTCTTTTTTTTTATAACTAAAAAACATAGCAAAAATACCCCAGAACTTTTGGGCATCCAGCCCTAGTATCCACAGTAGGCTCCGCATTCGGTCTTCAATTAACTAAAGAACAAACAAGATCAAATTAATCAAATCTAAACCAAAAAGTAAAAATCTCAGATCATTCATATCATACAGGTCTGAAATTTTTTCATGAAAACTTTACTTACACTCGTCAAATAGATCTCCCACGATGCACAGGAATCGTCCAATTTTCCACCATCTAAAACTACGAATAAATATTATGAGTAAAATAATAATAAAGACGAAAAAGAAGAAAAACTTACCATCAACAACAGCTGCCGACAAAAATCCTGTGACAGTTCTGCTACACAGCTGGCTACAGTACAGAAACCACAAATTTCATTAAAAATTGACACAGACACGATGACGTACTTTTGAACGCTGATGCATACATTTACCACAGAATGACGTACTTTGCTCTTAATACATCGGCACACCATTTTTAAGGCCAGCGACAGAAAATGTTGTTTCCATTGCGGATCTGCCTATAGATAGCGAGCTGCTGGGGAGTATCAAATCACTCGCAATTTGAGCGGTCGCCAAGACAGATGGGCAGTCATAAACAGAATTTAAGTCTTGATTAACAAAATCCAAGAGAGAAAAATGAACCCAATTATTAATTATATTATTTTCTCAGCTTTCATATACCAGCAGGCACAATATTTGAGCCTAGCAGCTCATAGATGAGCAGATTAAATGAAGCCCATTTTTGCTACACTTCTTCCTCTAACAAGTTTATAATAATCAGTATCTCTATTTCCAGGCAAAAAAGTACACCAGATTTCGGGGATTCAGTAAATTTAATTTATTTTGTTTCTTCTTCTTGTTGAATTATTATTTTGTTTTTGTATTATTTGAGCTATTTGGGTTTTTGTTCCTTTTTAATTTTATTTTGAATTTGGATTGAGTACCAGTAAGACAATAGGCTAAGGGAATAATTTGTGAAGGAATAAAATTGCATTATTGACATTTGAAACAAGGTTTTTTTCAGTCTTATCCTTTAAACCGGCATCTCCCCGAATTTTATGTTTAAACCCATACTGGGATTTAACAAATATATTCGCTATTTTAAAGAT